>JBBMJY010000016.1:11642880-11657823 GCA_037833715.1 Toxotes lorentzi
GTGTGTGTGTGTGTGTGTGTGTGTGTGTGTGTGTGTGTGTGTGTGTGTGTGTGTGTGTGTGTGTGTGTGTGCTTGCAGACAGAGGAAGATGCAATGGCCTCAGCTCACACTTCAATATTTTTCGAGATGTTCTCAATAAAAGAACACAAGTGAATAAAATGAAACTACATCAGTAATGTGAGCAGAAGGGAATGATGAAATGTAAAAGCTGAAAGGGTCTGGATAGGGATACGTTCTGGTGTGCCATACTGAATTACACCTTAAAAATGAGAAATATCAGCGCTGCTGTTTTTATTTTTTATTTTTTTGTGAGATTGTTTATCATACCATTTCACGTAGCTCACAAGTCTGAGTTCGAGCTCTGTTTGCAGCCAAAAAGACTTTCTGTTTCATCCCATCTATTTAAACTGAAGGTGCTGTTACTGTTGCTATTTACTGGCACAAAAGTAATTCAGAGTTTCTTTATCAGATGGTTTTCCCTGATCACAAGTGGAATTAAGACGTGGGACCCAGCTGATTTTCTTTTTCTGAATGATCACCTTATAGCAGTTCATTTATTTCCAGTTTTAGGGTAGGGCAATGATCCACGGACCTGTGGTTTTATTTACAGTATTTAATTCTGATGTGCACCTTGAAAAGCTGGATTTATAGTCCTCTGCTGGAAAAGTGCTTTACCGGCAGCAAAACAATGGCTCAAAATTAAAAGGCACTGCAGAACAAGTTACCCATTTTGTTCATCTGATGGTTTGATGGTTCCCTGTAAAGTGTAACAGGAAAAAATGAAACCATCAGAGTTACTGACGATAATGAAAATGTAGCAGAGGCGTAATGATTTACGCCACATTGCCTATTGCACATGATTTGCGTTACCATATCTGATTTCTCCTTAGAATCAGTGCTGTGTTGATTAGACTGTGCCCTTTTTCAGACAAGGTCCTTCCTAAATCACAACTGTCCAATGATTTACAGTCATCCAGCATTTAACGTTTTTAAATTTGGTGGTAAAAGCCCACATTATTATTTTAGCAGCACTTTAATGGGCAGGGCAAAATCATTTAAAATGTTTTGATACTAAGGCCAGTGTGATATCTGCGTTTTGCTACGACGCAAGTACTGTTTCCCTTTATTAGAGGAATATAAATGAAAGCTACACTAAATTATATCAGTACATTGATTTCTGTTATTTCCATTTTTTCTTTACCTCAGTTCTGCATTGTGATTGTGCTTTCTGTTTGCTGCCTTTCATTAATTTACTCTAACATTACAGTTGAATCATTCTGTCGTCATCATCATCTGCCAGTTTATATCCAAGTAATGCCAAAGCTAAAATGTTACAGATATAGTAACATTTTAAAGAGGGAATATATTCAGCCACATTTAGAGCTGACAGCTGAGCTTCAACAAGTATTTTCCCCATAAGTTCATTGTCAGTTTTGTCAAATTGTGCAATAAAAGTCACAAAATGCCTCTAACCATCATCTAACTGTCACTCTGAGAAACTTTATACTACCTACAACGTCTCTTAGCGTCACAGCTGATAAACCATTAGTTGCTCACATCTGTGTCTCAGCAGATATGGAAATCATAACAACTCATTATGTATTCTGAATGTATAAAAAATCCATTCCCAGGATGAAGCCTGAGCCTCCCTGAAAGCTCTCATGATGCCAGCTGACATTCAGTTTTAACTGCAGTTAGTTTTCTGTAGATGCTGTTGTCCAACCACGGTAGAATAATTCTGCTCTGTCTGGACATTTAACCTTTAACACCGAGACATCGAACAACTTCACTGCTCGCCCGCCCTTTGTCTTTCATTTCGTACCTGTCTGTCATGTATGGAAATGAGCGCCATGGTAACATCACGTAGGATCTCGCACCATGTCTCCTGGAATCTTATTTATTCCAACAGTTAATCATCACCTCCAGACGTGAACACGGGAGGTTCACATCCCACAAAATGCGAAGGACTTAAAGCCGCTTCATTAAAATCTGCTTCAAGTTCATCATCAGCATCTCTGTGATTGTGAACTACTCAAGAATATATAATTGTCAAACTCCTCCACCTGCTGTAAAGCTACCACCACCATGACGGAGTGCGCTTGAGCTCTTTACAGCAAATATAACAAATATAATTAAATTCACCGGCATTAAAAATTGATTTTGCTTTTCAATCACCATTCTACCCCCATTATTGGATGCTAATAATATCTCTCACTCAGTCACATGCCACAGATCTGAGTTTTACTACTGATTAACTGTCTAATGAGAGTAATATCATTTTACAGTCATCACAAATGTAAACAACAAATAATGACGAGCACAATCTCAGTGAGAGGAAAAAACTGTGATAAAACAAACCATGAAAGAAAAGGAGGCACCGGTCGCTACTAAAAATTAATGTGGTATGTGCTCCTTATGTAACAACTGCTGTTTGGAGACATTAAAAAAACAGGGCTTAGATATGATGAAGCCCAATGTTTGCAGTAAGGTCACAGAGGCCTTGACCTTTGACCTCTGACCTCCACAATCTAATCAGTTCATCCTTGAGTCACAGTCAACATTTATGCCCAGTTTGAAGAAAATCCCTCAAAGGATTCTTAACATATCGCACTGCCAAGCAAAACGATATGTACAGTCATAGGGTCCTTAACCTTTGACCTCCAAACTCCTTTCAGACCTGCCTTAAGTCACAGTCAACATTTGTGCAAAGTTTGACAGAGAGACCTCAAAGAGTTCTTGAGATATCGCGTGTAGAAGAATCCGAGACGGACAGCCCGAAAACATAATGCAATGCAATTACAATTACTTTACTTTGCTATTTATAACAAAGTCTAAGTCATTGTATTTTTACACAGGAAAACTGACCCTGGTGCAGCTTTCACGTACTACAAGTGCTTGTGCTCATACTAACAGAGTTGGCAAATTCAAGCAGGGACAGGATCCAGCTCCCTGAAACAGAGAGCGGGTACAGAAAATGATAGAAGAGGCAAAACCAGTCTTCATATGACTAAAATTTAAAGTAAGAATCATAAGTGAGACAGAGGAGTACTGGCTGTTGTGGATTGTTTATTTTATTTGTATGTATGTGTTTATTTATATGAATGACAGAAGGACAGATTAACCTGTTCTATTCTAAGCTACTCTAAACAGATGCTTATAAAAAATATCTGTAAACATAAACAGGAGAGGACAACAATGAGAAGGAGGAGGTAGAGGAGGAAGGTAAAGGACGCCAGCATGCAGTAAACACAGAGGTGGGTCAACTCATGAGGTCTATATACAGCCAACAACTCCACCAATTTATTATCTCCTAAGCGGGATGAATGGGCTTCCCGGATTTCATTTGGATAAGAAATGAGGCACGGCAAAGAAAACTGATCCGTCATCATTTCCCTGTGCCCAGGACAGGCTATGAATGGCTCTTAAGAACACCATTTATTAAGGCTTATGCTGTACTGTAAACCCCTGGTTCCTCTTAAAATGTTCAATTGCACCACTGCTGGTCATGAATCAGGACACAGACTCTCAAATCCCCCTGGGACGGAGTCTCAGGGAGAAAAATGAAGTGCGCCATCGGTGCAGCAGTACAGCCCACTGGAGGTGCTGATATCATCCAGATCCTCATCTTTAAACTTTAGGTTTTGATCTTTTTTGGTGAAAGAGGAACTGGAGTCGGTTTGTTCTCTTTTTGCCAATTTTATTCCACCATCTGTCTTTTCTGCTCATTAATTTCATGACGGCTAATTATTTTTATTTAACTCGTTCTGCTATTTAAGACTAAAGCTTCAAATTACAGCCCGACCGACAGATCGGCATCTGCTGATCTTAGATCAGATAACAAGAGTCCTGCAGTACAGAAACATGAGAAGACTCGAAGTTTATTCGTGCAAACAGCAGTTGGTCTCAGTTTATGTTCTCAGCACAGGTCACAGTCAAAGCTTAAACGATTTGGGGATTAATCAGTTAGTCAATGGACAGAACATTGATTGAAAACATATTTGATAACTGATTCAGCATTTCATTGATTCTAGATTCTGATCTGGTTCCATGTTTGCTCGTTTTCTTTTTTCTTCTGGGACAATTCATTTAATAGATTTTGTTTTTCGACTCTTGGCCAAACCAAAAAAAATCTGTGAGGTCGAGTGAACTTTTGTGCCAAACTTGACGAAATTCTCTCAAAGTGTTCTGAGACATGGAGTTCATGAGAATGGGACGGACAGATGGACGGACGGAATTTAATAAACATTGCAGAAATTTAAGTTAAATTTCTTCTTCTTCTTTGCTCTGTGTGTGGTGGAACTGGCTGATGATTGATCCAATATCCGCTGCTTGAAATAATATCAAGTGCGAATATTGTGTTTCCCTCTGAGCGCATCAGTCGCTTGATCATTCCGGGCCGACGCCTGTGATTAGAAAAATTCCCTCTGAATGTGTAAATCATACCTTAGCAAGACAAAGAGTCAGGCAACACACAGAGACAGCTTGATTTATGGACAGTCTCACGTCATCATCAATTACAGCACAGATAACTCATGAGTAGTTTGAACATCCTGTCGGTGATTCTGCTGCTGCTGCAGCTGATGTATTAGAGACATTCATTTCTAAATCAACCTAAAGATCTGATTGACCACAAAGGATCCACTCTACAGTAATTAGACCGATTCTCGTGCCCGTTACATTGGAGCTTCTTGTGGCTTTCAGGGCCAGGAGCCTACAGAGGAGCGTAGCTGCTGACATACAGTATCCCACACACACACACACACACACACACACACACACACACACACAGTCGGGGACTTCTCAAGCTAAATTAGCAGCAAATAGCTGCTGTCTCGGCCCGTTTTTGTCACAACAATGAAGCATGTAATTGTTCTGTACACATGCACGAAGGCCAACCGCAATATTTACCCTGCAAACACTTCTCCCTCTCAAGTCTTTCATGCATGCAGGCACATTTATTCAGGGCTCTCTTATCGGGTGCCACAAAACAGGCAGATTCTGTGGCAGCGTTGTGCTGTGTAATTGTTTGTGCACTTCACAGGCCTATCTCGGACATGCTCACGCTGAAGCGGAAATCAAGCGAGAGGACGGATGGTTTTTTTCTTTTTTCTTTTTTTTTTTCCATGCAACAATACATGCTTGTCAAAGTCGACCAAGAACAGCGGCCGATTTCTCACAGAGACAGGTGAAGCATGTTGAGACGAATTGCAAAAAATCAGTCTTTGATCGGTAAGAGGCCACCGCAGCAAATATCACCACCTCACAACGTCTCACGTAAAGCCTTTCTAAGACGTGTGCGTGTTCTGCAAAGCTCATAACAATACTGGGAATTACCAGGACGGAAAATGACATTTCCTCGTACCTCCTTTCTCCTCGCCTTGATATTGAAGACTGTGTAATATTTTAATTCTGCACATATTTCCATAAAGACCTTTTGTCTGTAATTTCCATGATCTCAATCTGTCAATCGGCCCTACTTCGGTCGCATGTGCAGCTCTCTGCGGTGGGAGGACCCGCTCTCCCTAAAAACATCATTAGTCAGCCCCGCCGTGCAGAGCTAGTTCTGACAGCAGCTCATCAAAGGGGCTCCAGGTGAGCGAGGAAAAGGAAACACATGCTCAACCTCTGACCCGATGCACTGTTGATATACAATTCTCAGCTGGTGCGAGATGGGAAGCCACAGCGGCGAAATGGCAGCCTTACAGTGATAACAAACAGAACAGATTAGTGCACAAAGTCTCATGCGATCATGTGCTGCAGTAGCTGCCCACAGGAGGCGGCTGTGCACTTACACATTGCCCTCTGGTGGCTTCATCTGCACACACATAAGTGAGTGGATACCCTTCTCAGCCTTTTTTTTTTTTTTTTTTTTTGGAGACTCAGGTCACAGCTAAATGTCTCTGGTTTAAGTGATTTCAGAGATTTACATGCAAGAAATGCATTAATCTGTTGGCTAAATTATTCAGTTTGATCTTTCTCTGAGTTTCGGTACAGTCTAAGAGCAAAAAAAAAAAAAAAAAAAAAAAGGAGCTCTGTTATCCTTGGCTTGAGATGTCTTGGCTTTCCATTATTACAGCACCGGGGACATCTTTGTTCCAGTGTCAATTTGTTGTAAGCCAAAGTCTTATCACACTCCTGGCTTTTTTTTCCTGCTCTGGCTCACTAGTTACCCTGAAAAGGACTTTGTGTAATTTGGCTGTGTGAGCACATATCACACATCAGATTGGGACGTAACAGATTTAAAGCCTGAGGTTCTGACATTTTCTAATAGAGAAGCAGGAAATAGCAGAGACATTATAGATGAACTTCTTGTAGACATAGTGTAGTTCTTGCACACACAGCATCCTACAACTGTAATATATACATGTTATAAATAGTATAATCTAATTTTCAAAAACTGGAAATGCAAATGTGGACACTTTAGCCAACTGACTGTTTAGCACTGGGATGTAGAAAACATTGCTTCTGGCTCAAACAAACCCTCTGGACAGTCATTTTCATATCAGTTTTCCAACCAAAGAAATATCCTCAGTTGGACCAAAAATAATGACGCAAATGTTAATTTTGCCATTTTCAGTGCAGAGAGAGAAGCTAATCTTCAACGGCCTTTGAGAAACTATTTTTGAGTCTAATTAGAACCTTTTCATATGGGTTTATATTTAACATGGGCTGGCTGATTTGATTAACACCACCTACTTTGGTGAGAACGAGTTTGTGACCTCTTGAGAATTACCTGGACTCCCGCACAAGTGGCCTCTGCAAGTGTTCACTGATGAAGCTTGAAATATCAGGACAAATATAAAAGGAGTGTTTCGGTTCATTGACAACTTAGGGGACGTGTTTCATTCAGGGCTCATTTCAGATCAGCCTCAGCAGCGGAGGCTCCAGGATTTTCTGTCTGCAGAGGTTATGGAGCCACTAAATTTTGAAACTATATCAACTTCAGCAACAACATCTACTGAATATCAAAGTAAATATAAGCACAGAATTTTGAAAAAATGTCTTTTTGTGTCACTATTTTGATCTTTGAAAAATCGTTTTAGTTATTTTTCAAGGAAAATTGTGAAAAAAAAATGGAGAAAATTTTCTATTTCCAGCTTCTCCGTTCTGAAGACATTTCATAGAGTACCAATACTGACCAGCAGAGGAAAGAACAGTTACAGTAGTTGCAGCCTTCAGTCAGTCATAATTCAAAACATCCCTCTGGATTTGAAACATAAAAACTTAACCTTGAAAACAATATTTGAACAAGATGTAGGCCTCTAAAAACAAAATATACAAAACAATAGGGTCTCTGAGAGCATCCACACACTTTAAATAACATTTCATTTTTTAAGCAGTTTCATAATCTGGAAATGCAAACATTTACAGGTCACAGCCTCAGAGAAAAAAAAAAAAAAAAAGCTACCTGAAGACATCACAGACATTCAGCTGGCCGAGCATCCCTCTGAGTCCAGCTCATCTCTGCAGGGCCTGTTTCTCTGAGTTTCACTGAGTTCTGCTGACATGAAGCTGCCATGAAGAACACAAACATTTAACCTGACTGCATGAAGATGCAAAACAATTTCACACACACACACACACATGTGCATCATGTGCATCCAACCCATCAGTCTGCTGCTCTATCCAACCTGAATTACACAACCATCGTTACACGACAGACCGCCGGGTATTCTCTCACTGGTTAGTGAAACATTGATCATGGAGCTCTATTAGTTGTTGCATTGCTCCTTAAACCAACAATAAACAACAGGCGGTAATGGCCACAGAGAAAGCAGTCTTACCTTGATTGGGTGAGCATCCCCTCACTTCCTGTGCGCAGCATCATCAGCATTTACACTTCATTCTGAGTCCTCATGGTTGCGGCTTCATGTTACAGGTCCCAGCGCTCACAGGTGGCCATGGCGACTGACGGGAGGGCCGCTGTTAGCCCGCAGGCTCACCTGTGGCTACCTGCAGCGTGGCTGCACAGGAACAGTCGCTGTGTTTTCAGTCCCGCTGCTGCTCCGCTAAACTCTGTCCTTCCACCATTCATCTCGGGTTTTTTTCTATTATTTGATTAAATGTGTCAGTTTTCTATCATGTTTCCACAAACTTCTGCTCTGGCTGCACACTTGTAATCACGCTTCCATCTTGAACACCTGTTGTGCTCATCACTGCCTGCGCTTTGCCGCAGCGCCACCTAGCGGTGGGAGCAGTGTTTACGGACTCTACCTGTTTATTTCAGTGTGCCACCTCGTTTCATTAAGCTTAAAGTGAGTTCTCAGACTTACCCATTCACAAAATGTAAATGTAAATTGGTTCCTCTTTTGTACAAATCCAATACACATGTTCACAGTTACTGTGTATTAACTCAGATATTATTCTGCACCACTTCCTGCTACACCTCGGACCGCACTGATTGCTCAGTCTTTGCAGGTTGTCCAGACCCTGAGGCTGCAGAGCAGCTTCAAACCCCTCATGCTCCCTCCACCTCAAGGTTCACAGCTTGGATGTGGTCAGGATGTTGATATGCATTGCTTTTTCTTCCAAAAGTAACACTGAGCCAAAAGTTAAACTTTGGCTCATTTGTCCACAGAACACTGTTCACTGTGAAAAATCCAGTGCCACTTTTGTTCAATGACTTTCTTTCTGCAGACTCATGAAAACAGATGTTAGAAAGTGCAGAAGACTGTAAGGCTGCAGATTTGTCACACTGAGATCTGTGTTGTCCTTTTGCAGCGAGCGTTGCAGAACAACCTGTCCTAAAGAGAACAGTACTGATGCTGGATTTCCCCTGTGTGTTCATAAGTCTTTGCAAAAGCTTGTGTAGCCATTTGGAGCCTTCTGAGATTCAGCGACTCTTCTTCATAGGCCCATTTTTCTCTAAGTTGATATCCTTAGAAAAGCAGTGCACCACCAGCCCATATCTGAATGCCCAGATACCTGTTTTATCTGTATCCTAAAGGTTAAAGTGCAGCTTTGAACATTTTATCCAAACAAAATACATTAAAAAAAAAACACACATATTAAAATGTCTGTTCTATGTGGGAAATTTTTTTTTTCCCACATGGTTTCTCATTGCTAAAGACAAAGATGTGGACAAATTACTGCAGAAATGAAGATAATGCTAAAAGTTTCATGGACACTTTACAAATATATTTACTGATCTTAACACATGTGTTTTTATTTGTCATGGTTTGTAACTGAAACCCGAGGCTAAGTTTATCCTTTCCTCTCTTGTTTGTCTCGTGTATATAATCAATTCCAGACAGAAAATGAATAGCTAAAGAGCTGACAATTCCCTGACTGAGACAGATAAAAGTGCCTGAAACAATTATCATCATCTTTGCAACCGCATGAAGCGATGAACATCTGAAACACTCACTCTTCACAGCTTCAGGAGCAGAATCAAGTTTAATCACATCTCCTTCCTTTTTTATTTTATTTTGCTGCTCTGCCAGACAAAATTGTTTCACTTCAAAGGCAGCTGAGCAGAGAGAAATGGAGAGAGACAGAGAGTTCATTCCCCCTCTTCATTAATGTCGATAAGACGTTCTCTTTTGGGGAATAGAGGCCCCTGACGTGTGGGAGCCTGATTTGATTACTGAAACGAGCCGAGAATTAGAACATCTGATGCTCAGCTCTGTATGTTTATAAGTGATCATCTGAACATGATCTTCTGAGGTGTAATGAGGAAAATAAAAAGATTTAAAGTTAATAAGTTTATTCTAGACATGGGGAGGTGTGGCACAGATGTCTGATTTTAACATGACCCAAAAAAAAGTAGCCACAGGAACAACTCAGTGGTGGTTGGCATCTATTGTCTTTATTTACAATGAGATTTCCAGATATCAGCACCCAGTACTTAGTAGCTTCAGGGTGAGCAAAGGCCAAAATAACACACAAAACAATCCAGCTAGAGAAGGAAATTAAGACAACCTAACCAAGAAATCAGCAGAAACAAACTATTATAACTTGCCTCTAGGATTAATTGGCTAAAACAGAAGATAACGTGGTCAAAAGAAATGGCAGCCCAATCCTATTCAAGAGTTGGACTGACATCTTGGTGCGTTATATTTGACGGGTCATCAGGCAGGAGCCAATCAGCTGCTGCATCTGGTGTAGTCCGCCAATCACCTCCTCGTCCTGGCGCACTTCTTTTTCCGTACGCGCTCGTGTTCTCACCTGACACGTGACTCCGGCTTTCAAGCCAAGGGAAGAAAATACGTCTGGTGCATTCCGCCAATCACCTCCTCGTCCTGGCGCACTCCTATTTGCATACGCGCGCACATTCTCACCTCAGTATCATATGATATTGAGAGTTTTCAAGCTAAGGAAAGAAAGCATATACCCAACTTAAAAACACGACCAGCGTCGTTATAAGCTGCCAGAGATTTGAGTATTTCCCCTAGCAGTCGGTGGAGACCGGGGCAGAGTTAAAAGGACAGTAAATTTTGGATTTACATTTAGTAGCTGCTCAGGAAAATACTGTACATCCAGGTGAATACCAATGTTTCTCAGTGTCACTATTTTTCCACTGGTTTCTTTTCTGAATATATTTCATTTTTATTATTTTGTCATTTAATACATTTAGATAATAGCATTCTCCATTTTACTGTCAGTGTGGGTATATTTAAAAAAGGGTATGTTAAACTTTAGTTTAAGTTATTGAAGATACAAAATATTCTATTCCATTTATTCTGTTTTAAAAGAATAGAATATATACATTATAGATCACACAAATAATATATTTAAAAAGACCAAATAAAAAGGTCACAAGAAAAAACACTAAGTGTTCAGTGTGAAAGCACAGCAGAGCCACACCACTGCGCTTTACTGGCTTTCATTCACAGTGTCCATGGCAACAAAAGCCTTGGAGACTTGCAGCAGCATAGAGGAGGGTCAGCCGCTGCAGAGAGTTTCTCCATCACGTCCTTCCTGATGTAGATGATTCTCCACTCTCCCTGTGTTACTCAGTTGACTGACAGTCTCGACGAGAAGGGAGAGAGTTGTAGCAAAGTGCGACGCCGTGTCTCAGCATGTTCACCGATCCGACCCCCCCGCCACCACCACCACCACCATCACCACCACCCCATGTTGTTCCTCTCACTCTTCAAACAGATTCACATTTGAGATGATGACCTCTCTCTGCAGACATCTGATTTTGGAGTTGGCAGCGTTCACTCGGATTGGCTGCAATTTCCTCGCAGCTCTTTTCAGTTTCTGACAGCCCAGCGCAAAATGTTCAAACAAACAAGCCATCTCATAACATATCAGACATATCTGCACTCTAGATGTATATAAACACGCCTACGCATGAGTCAATGGTATTTTAGTAGTTTAGAGACTCTAAGGAGTCCCTGGTGTGCTTCAGAGTGACCCCAGTAAAATGAGCAATTGCTTAATTCTACTGTTATTTAATGCTCCAGAACATTATCCTGGTATTAGGCTTCACCCTCATTATTATTAACTGGAAATTTTTCCGTTTGAGGAAAAACTCTGATTAGACTGAGATCTAAAGGGTTTAATGTGGGTCAAAAACATTAGAGAGGCCCTCATTATCTATTCTGCTACAGCATTACATCTTGTCTTCACTCGAGATGGCAAGTCACATACTGGAAGAGACAGAACATCTGGTCTGACAAGGCACTAACAGTGGAACAAAGCATGTGAGAGAATTTAAAAGTGTGTTGTTTAGGAATACACACACACACACACACAAGCCAGCGAAGTCATCACACTGTCATGTCGCTCTGAAGCACCAGGTCTCACCACTGACATAACATCTCATGTCCATGCTACAGGAGCAGAAGGTACAGACTTTAACACAGAGTCATTATTTCCACTGAACTATGCTAGGCTTCAATTTCATGGGCCGAAAATGAAGTGAGAAGATGTCGTGATGTGGTAATAACAGGAAATTTTTCGCTCTGCTCCTGTGGCGGGATTGACATCATTTTAGGTGCGATGTTGAAAGGAGCCAACATCTGGAGGAAAATGGCCACATCTGTCCACTAAAGGTGACCAGGGAAAGCAAGATAGGATGTTTTTCCAGCTACTTCTGTGAGTCTCTACGGATTTCCATGGGTTGATCCACCACTTTAGTCCAAGGTGAAACATCTCAACAGCTACCAGGTGGTTTGCCATGAAGGTCCACACAGAAATTCATTGTCCACAGCGGATGAAGCCTAATGACTCTGGTGATCCACCTGGCTTTTCCTCTTTTCCTCCATCCTCAGAAGGAACTAAAAACAGTCTCTCGATGTGAACATGAAAAACCCAGTTTTTCCTTCTTTTTTTTTTTCTTTGAGTTCACAGAAGAATCACTAGAAAACATTTCTCTTATTAATTAAAGAGACACTAATGAGGTAATGTAATAAAGAACACAAACTTTTTGATCTTGCTTGTTTGATTCCTGTGCTGCAGAACATACTGGCCACCACCTGTATTTGAATCGGATTTTTAAATCTGGATAATGGATCATTTTCGAGACAGAAGAGGCCAACAAAATATCAAAATTATGTGTCAGCACGTACATTAAAAAAAAAAAATGCTGATAAAGCTCCAGAGCAGCTGTTAAATGGATCTTCTGCTGTTTCCAAGCTCAAGAACTAACTCTGAAGCTCGGCTTTTAACACAACACGGATGAGAAGTCCTTAAAGTGCTAAGATAAAACCAAAATTTGAACATCTGCAATTCTATGACAACAGGGCAAACCCCATGTACCGATGAAAGAGAGCGCAGAGAAGGAGCGACCGACTGATCATGAAAGCCTGTGATATGAATAAGGTCACAAACGAGTCAGGAGTGTTACATTTTATTTGGTCTTATCTCTTTTTAAGCTTTTTCCTTTGTTTTTTTCTTTTTTTTTCCACAGGTTAAAACCCATTATAATAGTCAAGAGAAATAAAAACATTTTCACATGTGTGTACAGAAATAATCCTCTTGACACACAACAATAAAAACAGTTGATTAGGCCCAGCCCAGTGCGAGATTTCACAAAAACGCAACAATAACGAATTTTCAAAGCCCGACGACCGCTAAACCTCCAGCTCGCATGAGCAGAGACAGTTCTCAGAGAGATGTAAAAATGGCTGCCAGGGCAATGCAACAATTACGTTATCACATCGCCTAGGTTGTAATAAAACACACACACACAGAAAAAAAAAAAAGACTTGGAAATGAATCTGGAACAATTACAATAAAAGCAAATAGGTACAAAGACAGAGAGGAGGTCAACCTTGTCCACCACTTGAAGGTAGAGACAAAATCTTCATCTCCATCTAGCAGTTTTATGCACATAAAAATTCAGTATGGGTGCCCCAAGGGGACATTAGACTGCAATTTAGGTTCGGGATTTTGCCGCAATGTACACAAAGAACAGGATTTCAAGCTCTACCAGGCAATTGTCTTGAATTTTCTGCTACACACAAATACTGGGGCTTGCAGAGGAATCACTCTGATACAGATTTGGTCGAATTGGAGAACTGGAATGTAGGAAAGTTTAATAATCTGCCTCATGTGAAGCACCCATACATGCATCTTAAATATACTCCAGTGAAAACCTATAAAACGTTTTGTCCGTATGACACAATCAATCCATCATCCTAACGTAGACTGCGTCTATGGCCATCTAGAGAGAGAAACAGTTTTAATCCAGTGTGTAAAAAGACGGCCATTTATAAATATCCCCCCCCCCCCCACTTTCTAAATTTTGTAAATGTCTTTAGCCTGCTGGTGGGAAGCTGTCAGAAGGAAAAGCCTTTTACAGTACTGTGATGCTGTGAGTGGAAGAGATTTGACCAGTGAGTCATGGGTATTTGTACCATCCAAACCGTTTAAAATGGCCTCTGTGGATCATTGGGAGTTCAGTTATTTAAGCCCAAGCATGAACACCTGAAAGAGACCGCCTCTTGTTAAATACCCTCGAGCCGCAGTCATGTACTTTACCCTGCATTATGTCAGAGCCTTAGAAGATGTTAATCGGGTTAAGTATCAGAAGCAGTTTCAGCCCTGACCCAGAATGTTTATCAGACAGAACCTGGACATTGTAGTCACTTAGGGCGCGGTCGTGAAACCTGTTACAACAGTGGACATTTGGACAACATTGGTTTCCATTGGCAGCATTAAACATGTTGCTGCTGACTGGACTGATCAGACAAAACCTGCCTCAGACGTTCATCAAATACATCATGGGTTGAAATCTGATTTACTCATCGAATGCTGGGATTTTTTTTCTTCTTAGCATTTTTACAACAGGAGAAATAAACAGTAAAACAGTAATTACATATCTAAGCTTCAAGGACTCAGAGTAGGTTGTACTGTCTGGTCTGACCTGGGCTCTGTCTGTAGAACTAGCTCATACACCCTGATCTGTAGCACGACAACGTATGATTGAGGAAAAACAGCAGAAATATCAACTAGATTCTTTTATCTGCAAACAATGTTGAGCAGACAACAATAAATCATTTTGCAGTCTATATTTGAGGCACAAGGGCTGTTTACTCAACCAATTGCTTTGCCGCACACTCATTCAACGCTCCAGAAACAGAAGTTTACAGACCGAACGGATTCTATTCCAGGAAGATCACAAGGTAATTGAGTGTCAATAGCTCGGCAGAACAATAATCACGACCGAGGGGCGGCCGTATGCTGTTGAGTTGAAGGGCAGATGAATGTGTGGGCCTTGGACTTAATAACCTCATAGATAAAATCCATGTTTATGTTCTAAACAGAGCGCCAGCCTCCTCCAAGAGCTGTCACTGTAGTCTTGGAAACGAATTGGTCCTCCTTTCACCGGCTCCCATTCATTCAGTTTCCGTCATTACAAAAAAAAAAAAAAAAAAAAAAAAAAAAAAAAGAAAAACAAATGGTAACCTTGGATCCACAAACTAAAAAAAATTAAAACCCATCTTCCCCCTTTGAGAAAGCAAACACTCACTCCCACACCCGTTGGTTCCC
>JBBMJY010000016.1:11657923-11715269 GCA_037833715.1 Toxotes lorentzi
AATGCCAGCCTCCTTCAAGAGTTTTTATTGTGGTTTTGGAAAAGGGGTGGTCCTCTTTTCACTTGTTCCCCTTCCTTCGGTTTTTTTCCGTAAAAAAAAAAAAAAAAAAAAAAAAAAAAAAAAAGAGGACAGCAGATGGTGACCTTGGATGCACAGACTGAAAAGAATTAGAAATAATATTCACACTTTGAGAGAGCGAGCATTAGCTTACACACCTGTTGGTGCCTATCGCAGACATGGCTTTTGTCCACATCCCTACTGGGATGTGCAATTCCTGTACGATCAATGAAAGGTCATATTTGATCATTTGGTCTCGGCCTGTTAATGCCAAACAAAGGCCCGGGCAGGTGTTTCAGTCTCATATATGAGCCAGAAAGAGCAGTAATGTGTTTCTGGCACTGACGGCTGGCTGTGAGACAACTGAAACGAGCCTGATAACCAGGTATATTTGTAACATTCATTTAATTGAACACAAGCAAGCGAAGGTAAATGGGGTGAAAGCCACTGAAATGCCAGGCCATCTATTGTGTCGCTTCAGAATTTACCCTCCACTGACCCGCCAAGGTAAGATTTCATCAATAAAATACATTTTCTCAGCGACTGCGAAGGAGAGAAAACGGTAATTTAAGAACTACAGTCCCCTCCTGACTCGACTTTCTTTTTTTCCACCGCATGTCCCTCCTCATTGTAATCAGAGGAAAATATCACCTTCCGCCACCATCGCTCGCCACCATGTTGTCTCTGTGACAAACACACTGTGCCTCCATTCACGTCTATTCATTTCTAAAACTGAATGTAATCACACTGAAGTATCTGCATGGTGTGGAAAACAGAGAGATGGCACTGAACTGAGAGCTTTTTGCTCTCCTCTCTTTTTTTGGAAGTTAAAGGAAAAGTATAAAGCTTTATATTTCTTTTTACTCCATGTTAATTATCTAACTGACAGTATAATTTATGTTTGATAGGGACTAAATTCTGTGTGTAAAAAAATATTGGTATTTTTACTGGAGTCTCGACTTAAAAATTAGGCTCGTAGCAGGTTGATAATCCGTTATTTCCCACTTATATGCTTGAATTAAGGGATTAATAAGGGTAAATCAGATAATTAGTATGTATGTAAACATATCTACTGTTCACTGAGCCAAACGAAGCTTCAAGTGTGAGTGCAACCCCACTGGATGGAGGCATGAGGTAACACTTTCCTCTGTTAATCTGTCACAAAGGCCAGAAAATAACAAGCTTGCAACATGTTTTTTTTCTTTCTTTCTTTTCTATTTCTTTTTTTTTTTTTTTCCTCTTGGCGTGATGAGGGTCAGGGCATTGGGTTCCTCCATTGTGCCGTCTCATTAGCTTTTATTCATGTTACGTATTGACCATTTGCCATTCGCTGATTAGGGGCAATGGTCTGAGCTTGAACTTTGAATTAAGATCATCAAATCATGTCTGCTTCCCGCCACCGCGGGGCTGAAAGCCGATCGCTGGTGGCCAGATATCGCTCTCTCCTGTAGAGAATTCACTTCCATTCTCCCCTGTCAGTTTGTGCCGGAGACGCTGATTTGCAATGACGGATGGGGCGACGCCTGGAAGAGCCAGGCGTCACAAACAACTCATCAGGAGTTTCTTATTGGAGTGCCGGCTGTCAGCTCCGACAGACGGGTGGCAGCTACGGTTCCTAAATCTGACAGCCAAAACCAAGAATCGGTCGTCCCTGTCCACAAAAGACTGACTAAAATTTGTCCCGCTTATTCCCTCAGCTACCAAACAAGGACTTCTGTCAAATTCTTATTATGCCTTAGGAGGTAGAAGTATTTTGTTTTATGTTAAAAAAAAAAAAAGCACATTTTCTAAGGATTAGTTTCTCACCACTTCCAGAAAATTATCACCAGGAGGAACAGAATTCCCACCCTGACTACGGTCAATAGCTCAATCATATGTGAAAATCACAGCGGCTGCTGTTATTGCAAGTAATATTTTATGTAGTCAATTATTCAATGTGCGTGCCCTTGATGGAGAACAGCAGGTAACGCTTTTCAACATCAGGTCTGAGGGAAAATTACAGTTTGAGAGCACTGAGAGAACACACAGAGTGAGTGGCAGGTTGAAGTGGATACTTGACACACACAGTGAATTTGTGACAGAAATAATCTGCCAGACGTTTCAATCATCTCCATTTCCTTCGTGTATCTTTTTCTTTTTTTTGCTCACAGAGCTCTGTTGACAATAACAGCTATCCGAGCCTAATGACTATCAGAGGATAGCTCTTGCGGCTTTGTGTGTTGACACAAAGGAGACGAGGCAATAACTCATCACTTGTCACGTCTGTAAACTGTTATTGGTGAGGACAAGCGAGCGGAGGAAGGTGGGAAACGCTGCTCAGAGAGACAAATTCTATATTAAACCTCGTTTTCATTAAACCTCGTTTTATATTGACCTGGGAATACGAGCAGTGTGAGTCTTCTTCCCAGGTCAATATAAAACAGTAAAACTCCTTTGTTTGAAAGGTGGCTACTTGCTTTTACCTGCATGTTCAGAGGACTGGACGTCCTCTCAGAGACTGTATGTGTGCACAACATGCATGTCAATAATGCTGCTTGTAACTCAACTGCTTGTCTGAAACATACTGAGCAAACTCTGCATCTCTTTGTTGCCGTTGACAATTACTTGGATGTCCAGTAGATGAGGAATAGAAAAGCATCATAAAGCTCCTGTTTCAATTCAAAGCGAAGTCAACAGCCTCAGTAAATGGACCGTCCTTGAACAAAAGGCATTTTCTTTTTCCCGAACAGAAACCTGGCTGTTACTGAACTGACTGCTCTGCAGTGCCAGAGCACAACTGCCCTCTAGAAAAGTTTCCAGAAGAGAAGGAAGCAAAGGAGTAGGAGGTAAGAAGAAAAAGACAGCTATCTCCTGCATCACCTGAGGGGGAGGGACGCAGAAAAACGTGAGCCTTGACATTGAAGATTTTATCCGGTCCAGCAGCTGAGAAGCCACAGGCAAACGGAGAGAGAAAAGGAAGGGAAGGGAGGGAAAGCAGCTCAACCTGTCTGTGCATTAAAAAAAAAAAAAAAAGCTTCAGTCCAGACCTAAGCTGATGCAGGATGCGACTCAATACCTTGCGAGGAGGATGCAGGGCATCTTCGTGATGTTGGGGCAAATTAATTAACCAAATATCTGAATGCTTTGTTAAGGCCCCCTGCTATTATCAAGAGGCTAATTATCACTATCAGCCTCCTCTTTTCGTCAGTAGGATTATTAGGCTAATCTCAAAGCTTTCCCCCTTTGGAGACGAGGTTTTCGCTCCTCATCAGAACAAAGCTCTTATTGTCTTCCAATGACACGGTGTCAGCGATGAACCCAATCAGTATTTGTACCTGATTGGGTTCATCAGTAAGGAAGTGGTGAACACGACGAGTTTGTGCCATGTGCAAGTGGGTCTCTTTCAGTTGCTTACATGCTTGATCTACGCCAATTATATTAACGGGCTACATGCTTGGGAACCAGCAGAAAAAAAAAAACAAACAGCTGATGATACTGATGCATAAACAGTCTGTGATGTTCAACCCATTCCACGAGTTGTTTTCCTGATGTATTTGTTGCTGCAGCCACTTTCCCTCAGCCTGCCTCACTTCATACATTTCCCAGGATGCTTTTTGCAAAAAACCCCCCCCCCCCCAAAAAAAACCCTGAGAAACTGTACGAACATGTTACATTTAGGACGACTGCTCCAGTGCATCCTGATGCGTTGAGGCTGCTGTTGGTGTCTCTGCCATGAATTTCTCTCTGTATTACTGTTCACTGCCTGAACTTCTGTTGTATCTCTCAACATAACATCGCAGAGGATCCCACCAGATCTTTTTTTTAGTTTAGCTACTGTTAAAATGGTTTAGGATGGATTTATTTTAACCAAAAAAACAACAAAAAAAAAAAAAACAATGAGGAGAGTTTAGGAGCGCTGCTGCTATGGTTATAGTTTCTGGCTCATATTTTTTCAGAAACTAATTCAGGTGGATCGATTTGGGGGAAATGTAACATTGTAAAATTGTGGTCTGGCTTTGTGAGGCTACTTCTACTCTGGTGGACTGTGCACATGAAGAATTCAATGAAGCATCCCTACCTACAAACTATGGTATTTGCAACTACTAATTTTTGGTCGAACCTTCCTACAGCATCAGACGGGTGGTGATAAGACAGTCTGGATGGGGTCAAATAAGTCTAATAACCACAGAAAAGTATATTAAAGCTGTGTTTAAATACTATCTGTGATTGTCTCAGCTCTCTCTGTGTTGTCCAGTGTGGCAAACCCACCCGTCTGGCACTCTGTGGAGGTAAAAACAACTTATTGGCAGACACTCTTTGTCCCAGCCCTTACACTGTCACAGTGGCATTCTTTGGCATATGAGGGGAATGCAGAGGGCTCCCCCGTCCTGTTTCCTGTGCTCTGTTGCCTGCCAGCCGAATGAATCTGTCCAATCCCTGGCATTTCCCGGGGAATGTGACTGGAATGTTATCTGCTTCCAAGTGGAATGCCTGGGTCATCGTTTTGTCTTGGATTTCATGAGTGGCCTAGAATATCCACTCTGAGTGCTTTCTCCCATAATGCAACAGGCATTTAAAAAAAAAAAACAAAAAAAACACAACAGGAAGCTTTCCTTGAACAATGAGTCTAGACATACATGCACACACGCACGCAGACGACAGTTTCTTCCACAGCAATGCTAAGCTGATTTGCAAATTTAAGCCAAATTTTCATAGCATCTTCCCTACGCACCAGATTAACCATTCAAGGAACCTTGAAAAGATATATATTAAAAACACTTCACGAAATAAGGCACTCCAATTTTCCATTGTCCTGAATGCTTTCGGTCTGCAGAGAGGTAGAGGCAGATGAAGCTGTGCAAGTCGCCTTATCCACCTCTGCATTGTCACAATGCTTCAAAGGTAGGGGGAGATGAAAGCAGGTGATATGAGCAGTCTGATAGAATCTGAAGATGGGACTAGTGATCTGTGTTCTGCTCATTCAAAGGGATAGAGAAACAGAGACAGAAGAGGGAGAATGAAACGAGCACCTGCTATTGGTTCACAGGTAACTATCTCACAATCCAATGTACCACCTTTCCTTTAAAGATGTAGGACATAATAGTGGAAACGGTCCTGGACTGTATTCCTGTGATAAAAAACACTTTTTTTTTTAAACATCCGTAAATGAAAGTCGGCCACGTGCCACAGGCGAGGCCGGGTTTAGAACCTGTCGTCTCTGAGCTGCGTCGGAGACTTGAAGGGCTTGAGCCCCAGTGTCCTGCGAGGGTGAGCTCTCTCTTTGGTGCCATCCACGGGCTTGCCACAGGCCGCCCAGCCCAGGTCGATCAGGGGTGAGTCAGCTGGGTTGAGGGGCACTATGCGGAACGAGGGCAACGTGGGCGAGCCGTTGGTGGAGCACGGGGCAGAGCGGGAAGTGGGAAAGGGAGCTGAGAAAGGGTCAAAGGTCGATGCCGGGTCCGAGCTGCTCGAGGGGTCAGCTTTGAGGGCAAATGGGTCACAGTCCGGGGATGGGAACGGGTCACAGTTGGTGAACGGGTTGGTGGGCGAGGGCTGGTAACCCAGAGGGTTGATGTCAGAGCGGTTAGGGCTGCGGCCCCCACCTGAGTTCCCGCCGCCGGCTGAGATGAAGCTCCAGGGGTCAATGCGGGGGCGAATGGGGGACGGGCGGGGCCGGGGGATGACGCTGACCTCCAGGCGCCGGGTTTTGGGGCTCCAGAGGGCAGGGTTGGGGTGGAGAAAATAGGGCACAGAAGGCTTGTCATCAGGGTCCTGTGTGTCTTGGCACAAGGGCAGGTCCAAAACTGGAAAGAACAGACAGAAGAACCATTAAAGGGGCATTCCAGCCTTTTAGAATTACAACTCTAAATGGCTGCAGAGGCCGAAATGTCCTCACTTTAGTCCCTAGTATGAGTCAAGCTTTAAAGTCTCTAGATACTACAATTCCCATAATGCAACTTATAAGCATTTTTTTTTTTTAAGACCTTTTCTTCCCTCTTAGATACCCTCATCTTTCAAACTCCATGTCCCCAGTTTATAATACGGGTTTGAGGTCAAACCCTCATGAGATCAGAGGAAGCTCCTCCAGAACCACAGAAGACATCATCCAAATGTTTTCACAGTCATGCTCTCCATGACGAGTAAGCAGACCTGACCCCTCCTCCCTTTACAGACAAAGGCACAACATGAAAAAAAGGTTGAATATTAAACATATTAAACATCTTCATCATCCTGTCCTTCACTTTCTTGCTTGCGGAGACTTTAATTGTTAATCTGGAAATTAGTCTCAAACTGCTGTGGTGGTGCAAAACACATAAATCTGTGTGATGAAACTGATCCAAACAGAAACATGAAAGTGGTAGATTATTGTTGCAAAAAGAAATGGAACAATCAGCAGCTCAGAACGCTGATGTAATTAGTCGACATTAAGTATAACATAGTGCTGTGTAACTAGTTGACAGAGCTGCAAGCAGCAAACAGCACGCGTAAATTAGCTCTGACAAGAACATTAAACTCAAAATAAATCAGCCTGAATGAACATTTGCTATTTCCAAATGTGATGTGTCTGCCAAATGGCATTATTTACATCAGCATCAACTTTCTGAGCATGCTAAGCTATTCAGCTGATGAGAAAGAGCAATCAGGAGTCACACAGAAGCAGAAAACACCAGTGAAGAAATCCTCTGAATTCATCTCTTTCTTTAAAGCACACATTTCACAGAAAGCAACCTTGTGGCAGTCTGTCTATGCATCTGAGCCTGAGTCATTACACTCAATAAACATAATAAGATGTTTAGCTAAAACACTCGCTGTTTAATTATGTGTGGCTTTTTGCCTCTCCGTGCATGATGTAATGAATGCATGCGGTTTGTGAGATTACGGTTGTTAGCGGCGGAACAGGCGAGGCATGTCTGCTCGGTACCTGGGGGCAGAGCTGTAAGAGCAGCTCTGTGGAGAATCCGAGGCTTTGTGAGTCAAACGGACCAGATATAGAGTGTGAAATGTTACCAGAGGGCACTCTTAAAGCCCTCGTAAAGCCTACTCGCTCTTAAAACAACCAATACCCACGCCTCCGTAATTACAGCTCTAAACTGTGTCAGTGCTTCTAAGAAATGCATATTAGTCTTCGGGAAAAACGTGTGATGTACTGTAAACGAAAGTGCTGCCGACATGCAGATAATGTCTGTTAGCATGACACTCTGGTGAATTAAAACAAAAGCGCAAATATGCACCATGCCGTATTTTCACATGTAATTTTGAAGGGGGGGGGAAATGAATGCTAATCTCTCCTGAATGTTCTCTTTTATCATGTATGTGTCCCTTACACACGACATATAAGGATTGATATGAAAATTCTCAAACTGTGTAAATACATCCGAGATGCACTGATGAGCTCCAGGGAAGGGAGGTGGCCAGAAAAATACAGCGGTGTCGGTGAAGTCAGGAACAGATTATCAGCAGTTTTGAGTCCAGCACTTTCAGGCTGCGTGACCTCAGCTGTGCTGTCTGATGTCCTGAATTCATCTTCAGCTTTGCAATAAAAGAAAAACTTGAACGAGGGAAAACAACAGAAGATTGGATGCTAGCTTTGCTTAGCAAGTATTAGCAGTGAGGTATGGAGGGCCAGCTGTTACCTGAGATATGCAAATAGCTGAAGACAAGCTTTGATGTGAATGAAAAAGCTTGTGCAGCACTGAAACCTCCCTTATGTCAGAACGGGTTCTTGTTTAAAAAAAAAAAAGGCACAATAATAATTCTGCAAGAACTCTGAGGAAACATTGTCATAATGAGGAGGTACATTATTCAGCTAAATTAAAAACAAAATCACACATCTGATCTGGAGGGGAGGATGTAATTTGAAGGAGCTCTCTGGTGGTTTCGTACTTTCACAAAGTTGGAAGCCAAAAGACAAATAATAAAAGAATGGTCAAATTCAAAACATCAGAGTCCGAGATATGTCGAATTTTAGTCCCTCGTATGCGCCACACTCCCAAAACACTGGAATTCCTACACTTGATGATGCAAGTCAACAGGATCTTTTCTTAAACCTTTTTGCAGTGAACACACACACAGTTCTTTCACACTCCGCACCTCAGTAAGCAAGAAAGACTCAAAACTGTTGTGTCCAGGCCCAAAGTTACTCAGCCACTTGAGTAACTTTGTAAGACTTGACAAGACATCTCCAGAGCCACAGAGGATATTGGAGGATATTAGCAGTAGCACTCCCAGCGACTAGTTAACTGACTTGTAAAACTGGTGTGATGACCCTTTAAGGTGAAAAACTGATCTGACTGACCTAGCTGAGAGGTGTGCAGGCCTTGGCTGGACCTCCTCCTCCTGTCAGCTCTGTGTTCCCACGCCTCACAGCCAAGCTCCCCATTGGTAGAAAGGGAACTCGGGGTCCATTCCCCTGGGCAGGCCCTGTCGCGCTGAAGGGGGGTCCTAGGGCTCTGCGGACTGTGCGGTGTCCGGTGGCTGCTCCTCTCACGGGGGTTTGGCGGTGGCGGAGTCAGGGGCAGGGGCTTAAGTTCTTGGTACTGCAGAGCTAAATCGAAGTGCGGTCTGGGAAGCGGCTCAGAGATGGAGAAGGTGATGAGATCATCCACTACTGGGGGGTCTGAAATGAGGGGTTTAGGGGAGGAGATCTCCAGTTCGAAGGGGGTGCGGTCCTCTAGGCAAGGGGGGTTAGTTCGAGGGGGCACCCTTGGGAGGATATCGAGGCAGCGACCCAGTCCTATGGAGGCAAGGAGGGTGCCACCGCCAAGCAGGGCCTGGTGGGTGCTCTTAATCAGGCCACCGAGGGAACCCCTCTCAGGCCTGGGGGAGCCAGCTGGGGAGGAACCCCCTTCCTCGCTGCCCGAGTCTCCCTGAGGTAGAGGAAGCCGCAGGCTATCCTTCACTGAGGAGCCTGCAGAGAGAGGAAAAATGGGGTTTTTTACCTTTTAAAAAGACAGAGAAGGAGAAAGAGACAGAAAAGGAACACTCAACACATTTATTATTCATTCAGCTTCTATTTATAATTCACACTCATGCCAGTGTGAATTATAACAGCTGCTAATGGAAGATGCGACTGGTGGTTATGCTGGTGATGGAGGGGGTTTGAATACCGTTCTGAGCAGAGGGAGGGGTCGGGGTGGAGGGTCTATATTCCTCAAAGTCATCTTTGGACTCTCCGTTCTCATTGCTGTCTGATTCCAGGAGCTTGGCTCTCATCGAGAGACTGAAATTTAAAAGCATTTAAGCACAGTGTTGAATTGAGTGTTAATCTTTTTAAAGCTGTAAATCAGTTTACGTGTAAAAGAAAGCCCCGCTGTACCTGCTTTCCTGAGGACTGAGGCGCAGGACTTTGGGGCTTTTGGGACTTTTCGGGCTCTGGGGCCTCCAGTGGGGGCCCAACCTTTGGTCTCCGTTGGCTTGTTTGAGAGAAGGCGCCTCTTGGGGCCAGACTGGGCTCAGCCCAAACGTCCAGCTGTCACTGGGACTGACTGCAAAAGGGAGAAAAAAAAAAAGAACAAAACAAGGTGAAATTAATATCAGCTGGGATATTATCAGTATGCATACTGCCTAGCTGTATTCTAATGAGGTCCGCATTTTTAAAAGGCAGGTTTTGCCAACAATTAAAGCGGACCCACAATCATCTCCAACACTGTGGCATTTAACTGAACTCCTGCTACAGCTACAATTCCTGAAACGTCAGCACCTCCCGTTTATTTACTCTTTAACTGTGATAAGATAACCTCACCGTCTGAATTCAGCCTAAATGGTTTACAGAGCAGGAGGTGTGAGAAGGAGCCACAGTCATCTGAGAGAAGATAACAGGAAGTGCAACGTGCTAATAAAAGTTGTGATTTCAAATGCCATTCACACGTTCATGCTACTAGCTTCTCCCACCCACACAAAGTGTGTGATCAGCGTGTAAAAGTTCAACACCTTGCAACATACTGGAACCTCCCTGAAATAGCACCCAACATGTTCGTCAAAAGGACGAGAAACTTAAAAGCTGCTATTTTATTTCACGGAGTTCTGCTGCTGTGTATTCCCTTCATTGGTGTTATTTCATTTCAGCCTCAGAACACTTGCAAAAGTAAATATGCTCTCTGAATGGACGAGCTGTATTATTTTCTTTGGCTTCTACTACACTGGAGGCCTGGCTCAAGCACTTTGCCTCCTACCACTTTCCACCACAATGTTCTTCAAAGCAAGCACAGAAGTCAGTTGATAGTGTCAGTGTTGCAATTTTTTTCAAGATCAAACCGTGGCCTGAAAAAACAAATCTTCTTTCCCAATGTTTTCCTCTGTCTCAGTTGATGTCATCATGTTTCGATGGAAAATGTTTTGATTGTTCTAAGATTTTTGTACAGTTCCCAGTTCGCTCCTCTACTCCACCATCTGCCCCATGCTGATATTAAACCTGCACGGCTACTTCTGTTATACAGAACAACCATGATGACATTCATTTACTGTGACATGTAAAACAATAAGACTACAGAGTCTAACCCTAGCAGCTCAGTGAGGCACCTTCAGAAGGAACAGCAGAGCTCTGAGCTAAATGCTAATGTCAGCGTGCTAAAATGCATGCAATAAATGAATGTTTGTTCCAAATTTTGCTGCATCCTTCAAGTAAAATTTGAGATATTTAGCTGAATGAGTGAAAATGTTAGCCTGAGGGTGGTGCCAAAGGAAAAGTTAACACAGATATCCGTACCAAAGTTCATCCCAATCCATGCAAACACGAAGTAACCTCTACACATCAGGTACTGGAAGTGGAACCTGCCACCACAGAAAAAATGAATGAGGGTAGCAGTATGCTAAAGATGCTACTACAGTTCAAAAAGTCCTCGAAAAAATTATGGGATGGTTTAATTTTCTTGTTATCAAATCCAGTAGACTTTGGCAGAATGAAAGAATTTCCTTCTGAGACAGTCGCTCTGTAGGTTTCATTGTGCCCTCCTTTACTAATCCGTATTAATCGAACAAACATCTCGTTGAATTGAGCTCTGCGGACTAATGCAAATCATTCTGGCAGTTCTCTAGACAAATAAGTTTGGGAGGCCCCAGCAATAAATCACTGCTCGGTACTGAGAGGGCAAGCATAAATATCCACTAAACACATTTTAATGACAGGCACATTCGTGGCTTAGTGATTGCCATTAAGGAGTCATTAGGAAGTAAAGAAAATCAGACCTCTATTTAATGAATAAATTAAGCTGGCAGATGTTTTGGATTTACTAACCACTTTTACAGATAAATGTTTCACCGCAACTGGTGCTTTTATGTCAACCCCCGGTGGTAATTGTTTAGAAAAATCCCTCTCACCGCCTGTTGCTGCACCACAAATTTCCTTTTGGGTTTTGTTAAGACGCCCCGTGACCTACTGCCTACAATTTCCCTCCGAAGGGAAGCGATCTCGGGGCGTTTGTCTAAGAGCCTGACAAGCAGAAGAGTATTGTAAATCTCTGCCGCTGCTGCAACCCTTCTCAACCCCTTCTCCTGGAGCAATGAATTCCTCCCAGCTTATTTTTAATTCAGTCAACCGCACTGTAGCCACTACATGCATATAAATCGGTCTTTCTTCCTGAAAATTACAGCTCAATGGCTCCCCCCGCTGCAGCACTGAGCTAACTGCAGACAGGGGGGAGCAAAGCAGGGCTGCAGTGGGAAAAAAAAAAAAAAAAAGCTGCTGAGAAGTGCAGAGCCGTTGAGAGGAAGTCAGATAATATTTGGACTGGAACAAACTATTGAAAAGGGAAAAGGGTGTGTGTGAGAGAGAGAGAGAGAGAGCAGTAAGCCAGGGAGGGGTAGGGAGAGTGAGAGGGGGCCCACGGGGAAACGGGGGAAGACAAAGAAGACGAGTGGGTGGCTGGGAGCACATGAAAGAGAGTATTGGAAACTGAGAGATGTAATGTTGCAACACAGTCTGTGTGTGCATGCAAGAGGACCAGAGATCCTACATTCTTTGGTTTTCTAAATGTCTTTGGAAGCTGACACACACACGCGCACACACACACACACACACACACATACACGCGTGTGTGTATCCAGGTGAAAAATGACTGCACTCACGTTGGATTGCGCGGAAACGTGGGCCGAAGGAGGGCGAAGAGCCTGAACCCAAATCAGGAGAGTTGCGCCTCTTCTCCAGGCCGGGGGATGCTTGCACCGTAATTTTATGGATGAAATCTGCAACACACACACACACACACATTTATATATACGACAGATGTCAGACCACCTGGATGGCAGATACTGACCAGAATACACACACGGGTTTGGGTTTCCTCGCCCTACTTCCCATTCATACACTCACGAGTTGTCAGTTGTAACAAATGCTGAGACACAGAGACAGTCAGGCCAGTGGAGCAAGCTAGTACTCGCTGGCTGCTGATAATAAAAAAAGGAACACTGCTAACAGTGAGCTACGCAGCCTGATTGGCATCAGGAGGGAAAACTTCCCTAAATTATTCCCTCAAATTGGTAAATCATGCCCTCATATTATCAGCCATTACCTCAAATTAACATGCACTTAAAATATCCAGTTCCTCCTCCTCCTCCACTATCAGCCATTTGAACCACTGGCGTTCTTAATTCCTTCCCTTTCATTGATGGTTTTTGCTAAAATGACTAAATTATGTCCTTACGTTACTTATTTACAGACATTATTACATTCACTGGTCTGCAGCTGGAGTATCAAATGGGCACTGTCAAAAGGAAGGAAAGAGATATTGCTATTAGTTTGAGATAATGAATAAATTATGTACTTTGACATCATGGGTTCATAATTTAGATAAAAACAAGTATAAATTTACATTTCAAATAACATTCACTTTAACTTAAAGTGCGGCTGGAACGACAGCAGAGCTGTCTCTCTGTCCCCCGCCTAAATGATTCGTTACTCTGGATATTTAGCCACTGTGCGAACATGACAGAGCCAAATTTGTAATGCAACACAAAAGCCTCAATTTCTTTTATCCTTGAATTTGTATCCTATATTTTCCTTTTCTAATTCTCATTTTTCACTCGAGCCTTTCAGCACAGCCTGAAGAGTGCGCCACACCGCATTTCACTACAAATTCTGTTTGTGTATGTGACAAATGAAACCTTTAAAGCCTAATTCCTTAATAAGAACATCCTACACATGTTCTTATTTATATCTAGTTTCAGAGAATACAGGATAAAGCACAATATATATATAAGTTACTCTGCAGGGAACAAAGGGCAAGAGCAACACAGGATGAAGGAAAAGATAATAATAATATTGGAGGAAAGAGGATGGGGAAAAAATAAAGGGAGAACCAGATATGGTTAGAAGGAGAATAAAAACACTAACAAGGGAGCTAAGGGGGAGAAGAGCAGGAGGGAAAGAGTGAGGGAGGGACACCTAAAAACAGAGAGAGAGAGAGAGAGAGAGAGAGAGAGAGAGAGAGAGAGGCATAGAATGAGAGCAAGAAAGTGAGAGAGGCCAGCCACTAGTGTATCCATGGCAGGAAGTGTTGAGGCGTGGTTGGCTCACTCTCCCCTCTCATCAACCCCCCCACCACCACATCACTGCCCTGCTGCTGCTGGGAAAGGCCTAACCACAACACACACACAGACACACAGACAAACACACACACACACACACACACACACAGACAGACAGACACACACACACAGTGCATTTACGCATGCTTGCTCAGCCCAAAATACACTCACACACACTGAAACACACTGGATGTGAACTGCAGCAGCCTGTTTGTGATAGCAGACGATACATAAGAAACAACAGCAGCTGAGTATGAGAGGGAAAACAGGAGCAAAGGGAGTGTGTTGATCAAACCTGATGCATTGATCCTTTCATGGGATCAAAGTTGTTTAAGGAGCTTCTTCTGAATAACTCTGTGATGAAAATACGAGTAAACTAACTTTCAAAGTTATTGTATATCTGCAGTCTCTTTTTCAAATATCAGCCTTTAAAGCTACACAAGTCCAGCCCTGATACAAACCTTCGGAAAAGCAGAGCTACAAAATTACAAGAGTTGCACCACAAAACTCCCTGCCTCACTTCCTCTTTTCTGCTCTCTTGTATTTTTGTTTTTATTTTTGTTGTTGTTTTTGTTTCTTCTTGAGACTGAGCCAGTAATGGCCCTTGAAATGGGATTTCACGTCAGGCCTGCAGCCTGACACAATCCAGCTAATACAGAACAACTGAACGATGCTTAAAAAAAAAAAAAAAAAAAAAAAAAAAAAAACCACAAACCTTGGGGCATGCTGATCTTCTCGCCGTTCTTGCTCTTGAGCTTGTGCTTCTTGAAGGTGCCCTTCCTCTTCTTGACGTTGGGTTTCTCCTGGTTCTGATTCAGGTGGAGGATGAGGAGGCTGAGCTCGCGCTCGAACACGTCCTGCTCCCACTGGGCCAGCTGCTGCTCGCGCTGCCGCAAGAACTCTTCGTGGGACTTTTGTTCCAGAGCCGCTCGCTTCAGCTCCTCCTCACGGCATCGCAGCTCCTGATGGAGGAGGAAAGGCAAGAGGATGAAACAGGTGAGGAGGTGTTTAAAATCAGCAGGTCGCAATAATGTGTGATTGAGGTTAAGCAGGTTTACAGTCTTATCTCCTCCTGGGTGACAGTGAAGTGAGACGCTGAAGATGTTGGTTGCAATGAAAATTTTCATCAGTATTAAAGACAAGATGATTTTATTTATTATTGTCCCTCAGATGAGGCTTTGATCTCAAGGTGTTCGCACAAGTGGCGGCAAAAACAGCTGCTATTTATATTTATTTTGACTATCTTATCTATCTAGTGGTGAAACTAAACTGTTTAGAAATGCAACATGAACTGTTGGATGGACTGTGGCCCTGAATGCCTCTTGCCTTCTCTTTAGCCCGGAGTTCATCAAACATGTCCTGGATCTCCAGTTTCCAGTCCTCCTGCAGGGAGTGGAAGGAGTCCTGTGGCATCTCCTCCTTTACCTGCTGCTCCAGGGCCGTCAGCTGGGCCAGGATGGAGCCAAAATTGGGTCTGCGGTGGGGGTCCTGGTCCCAGCACTCTGTCACACATACACAAAACACAGTCAAACACCAGGCTTCACGCTATAGAATTTCAGTTATAGACTTGCACCCTTTGGGGTTATTACTTGACCAGCTGCAGTCTATTAGGCATGGATGCATAGGTGTCCTCACACTGACACAAAATAATAGAAATAAGCATTAAGGAGTTTTGTGCTGGAAAAACTCTTATCCTAAAATACAGTTTTATTCAGTTTGATACTGAGTCATAAAATCTTGTTCCCTTAAAACAAAGGGAAAAATCTGACTCCAAATCAGACAAATTCACTTGTTTCCGGCAGTTTCACTTCTTTGAACAGTTTTTTTTTTTTTTTTTTATCAAGGGACGTGAAATAAGGAAGTCACTTACTGAGTCCCCCTAACCCTGAGACACACTGATCTGCACTAAAAAGTAAGTGATTAATTTTATCAACCAATTGAAAGGTATTCATTAGGATTTTAAGATTTAAAATCAGGCCAGATGACTTGCTGAGTTGGATGTCTCGTCACGTATTACACTTCATATTGAATGAGTATCCTGCGATGCCTCTAATTTTTATTTACACATATTTGAGGCGCTTGTGTGAACATAATCTAGAGTCATGTTGATCGCTTATTCAAAGCGTTATGCTTAATTACCTTGCTGTGGGGGGTTTCGCATAATTTGCTGCAACACTTTGGGCATTACAAGCAAATCAAAAACCAATCCGATAATTAATTAATCCTCTGAGGCAGCTATCAGTTTTTCTGTGCACTGATCTCTTTCTTTTAAATACAACTGTAAAAGACGAGCTGACATCAAGAGAGGGGGCTAAATGGGAAGGATGTAAACTGCGTTTGCTTTTTGGCAAATGTATGTCAGGAACAAAGCAGATAACCGACTGGTGGTATGTTAAAAATTACCCAGGTGACATTTCTTTTTAACTTGAAACTTAACAAAGGAAAGGCATAAATGGGTGCAAGCGTGTCGGTGGCTCCAGCACAGAGCGCTTCCTCTGCACAGACGGCTTATTAACATACAGGAATTTGTTTTCTCAATTTCAACCCAGCTTAGGGCAAATGGAAAGAGAGCAGGCTGGGGACACAAATGACCTCACGCAAGAGTACTCTCACACTGCTGAACTGAAAGTTGCAGCCTTAACAGCGCTATGAGTGCATTCAATTACATTTCTACACACACAAACACGTGTCCCACCTGACATGAGCTGGGCAAAGGGTTCGGGGCACGTGGAAGGGATTGGAAGGGTGAGCTTGTTGACAGCGACTCCGTAGGCAACAGCAAGTCCATCAATCCCTTTGTAGGGTGCCTCTCCGGTTAGCAGCTCCCACAGCAGAACACCATAGCTGAAGGGGAAAAACACACACGACAAGGCATGAGACAGTGCAGTCAGACCACAATTAGACACAGTGTGTCTCCCAGAACAAGCTTCGTTATGCAGTGTTTTCCTACACATAGACCACTTAACTATCAGCATTTTAAATACATTTCAATATACTGAAAATGATTAGACTCAAGCTGCACTTACACTTCCTGCAGCTGCTTCACAGTAAAAGACTTCCAGTAAATAGCATCATGGCCGATCACAGCTTTTACTGCAAAAGCAGCTTAATAAGTCTTGAATTACCAGAACCAGGATTATCTTAAATCCCAGTGAAAACTAGTGCAGTTCATCTGTTGCTTGCCAACAATTCAACTCAACTGCCAGATTAAATCTATGGTTAACAGCCACTAGGGGGTGGAAAAGTCTGGAATTTTTCCATTCTACACAAAGTATAAGGTAGTAAATTGTTGGTTTTTCACTTAAAGAACATGTTTCTGAAGTGTAAGGAAATTAGGCTAATGAGGGCAGTGAGACTGAAAGAAAAAACAACAACTGAGGATCGTAGAACCAAAACAATATGCTGAAAGAGGCTAAAAGGTTCCATAAAGCTGAGAGGAACTGCAGAGACAAGTGATAACTCTCTGCGGGTCCACCACTGAGCTATGACCCCTGGTTTAAATATATATTTACTTTTACTTTTTTCTTAAAGTAAATTGGTAGGTGACAAACTAATCAAGGTTGGCCACACTGAGCTGTCAGCCCTCAATTACGCTGAACCTTCCCAACAGTGGTTACATGTATTTTAAGACTATTTAAATACTACATATGATGCTTTTTAAAGGATAATATCTCATTTAGTTCTCATCTGGCAGATAAGGGGATGCCTTTAGACACTTGGTCATCTATGGTGTTTACATATTTCATGATGAATTTCAAGTAAGGGTACCTTTACTTCTACTTCTTGCTTTGCACAACACATTATGCCTTGCACATTCATTATCATAGCTTTGACAGTACACAACACAACCGAGACACATTTGTGCAGTGGAATATTTTTGCTTGATGAAACACGTGCTTGCAAAGCAGTGTGAACTCATGCATGCGGAAAGTGTACAAACACAAATGCACAAACACACACACACACAGACACAAACAGAACTTCTGAGCCCACACAATGGGAGCAGCCCTGTGTCCTAAGAAGATGAAGCATGGTGCAGGACTTGGATCTCCCACACTGTCAATTAGCCCTCGCCCGGGCCTGACTGAACGCACTGTGGAGGCTCTCTAAGTGGAGAGCACAGGCCGCAGCCTTTTTTTATTTAGTTCTTTAATTACAACTTCCACACACTGTGACTGTGCAGAAACGCTGCTCGACGACTCGCCCCGAGGCGGTCGTCGTCTCCGCGTGGCAGCTCTGGAGACGAGCGGCCGTGGACAAATGAGAAAGAATAGTAGAACAAAGATTACCCTTCATTTTCAGAGCAGGGCTGCCTGCCTGCCCGTCTGCTGCTTGCTCATTTTGCTGTTTTCCAGATTACGCAGTGATTGCTGTGAAAGTGAGGTTTTGCTGTCAATAGATGAGGGAGATGGAAACTGAGAGGATATATGTGTGAGCTTGTGAGGTGGACCTGAGCCCATTAGAATAGTTAAAAACTATACACTTTTACTAAATAGGGTTCCTTTAAGTACCAGAAAACTCTTTAAGTGGCTTCCACCATGGCAGAATCCTTTCTGGTGTTCTCAAGGACGCTTTCAGAAAAGGTTCTCTGTGAGAGCATGCTCAATTGGTTTCACATAGGCTCTGTAGGGCTGTGCAAAGAACCCTTTAAGAATGGATGAATTGGTCCAAATCCACAGGATTAAAATTAAACCATAGCATATGTAACTGCTATAACCAGAAATGCAGAAAAGCCGTGAATGTGTTACTGCCTCAATAAATTATTTATATATTTCCCTATTGCTGAGTTAAGACACCAGTGCTTGCTTCATTCCAAATGCAAATTCATATACGGTACTTAAAAGTCATCATGAATCCCCTCTCCACAAATCACACTGTTATTTAAGTCATTAATATAAAACCACAAACCATAATCAAGGGACTCTTCTCTTTTTGGCGTAGATGTGGCCAAACACACACAGATATGAACACACACACACCCTTACTTGTTTTACTCTATTCATGGGGACACATCATTGACATAGTGCACTCCCTAGTCCCTTACCCGAACCTTTACCAGGACCTATGAACTATGACCGGGCTTTGGTCCCCATGAAGAGTACTGGTCCTGACAAGGCCGGTGTTTCTACTGGAAGAGGTCTCAGAGAGGTAACAAAAACGTGTCCACACATGCTCACACACACACACACACTGAACTATTCCCAGATAAAAGGCTGTGGTTAGGTCTGGTGTGTGGCCTCCTTCTCTGTCTATACTGGAGACAATGGGACAGTGTGCAGCACACATGTCCCACAACAAAGCACAGAGCAGCTCTTTGAAGAGACGCCATCACATGGCTGCGGCGGCCTTGCTGCAATCCATCACTCTGTCTCTCCATCTCTTCATCACTGTCTGACCCACCCTCACGTCTCTGCACTTTCACCCTTTCCCCTCTGTTTCTATCATCTTTTCTGTCCAGAGACCTTTGCAGCAGGTCCACTGTCCTGCTGAAGAACTGCAGATACTCTGTACACAATACTGAATGTCCAAGATTTAATATTGCACTTTCAGAAGGCTGGGGGACTTCCCACACTCCCAGTTAATCTGACATTCCTTCTAGAGTGGCTACATTGGTGTGACTCAAGGACTGGAACAGTAAGAAGCAGTACAGCTGCAATGATGCATTTTTAAGGTGCACTGACTATTAGCTGTCAGTTTCGGGAGCAACCACAAAATATGTATGTCAGTAAAAACCAAGCTCAGAGTCATTTCAGCTGTTTTGTGGCAAACGTCCTTGTGAGATCCTTCCACCACTGACAAGCTTTGTAAATCCCTCTCAATCAGAGACATCTCTGTCACCATAGAAACTGACTAATATTACTCAGATGCCACTGGTGCTTATTAGACAGGTGCTATTAAATAAGTGCATTTCCCAAAATGCCAAACAATTCCCTTTAAGGTTCCCTGACTCAGTCCATACCCCCTTTTTTTAGAAATCATGAAGGACACAACGGGCTTTTGATAACTTAAAATACCTTGCAAGCACACCTGGGCACATAATAAAAATCCTGGATTTGGTTCAGCTGAATTCCATTGTAAATTACACGGCAGCTAAATATCACTAAGCTTTAGAAATTTCAGCACACACACAGAAACACACACACACTCACTCACCTCCAGACGTCGCTGCCCTTGGAGAAGGTGGAGGACTTGATGACCTCTGGGGCCATCCAGGCGTAGGTGCCGGCGGTGCTCATCTTGGTGGTCTTGTGCCACTCTCTTGCCAGGCCGAAGTCAGTGATCTTCAACGTCAAACCTTCCATACATTCATTCTCTATGGGCTGAGCCAGAAGGACTGGAGGGAGGAAGGACACGTAGGTAGGGAGAGAGGGAAGGAGGATAGAAGGAAAGGTAAGATTTAGCAAGTTAAACATAATGACTTGTTCAATGCATCACTGTAAAGACTAATTTTGCACCTGTAACTGAGAAAAAAAAACAAACAAAAAAAAAAACATCTGAGCTCTGTCTTCAACACACACACACACACACACTCACACATTCTCCATTGCTTTCTCACTTCCTCTTCCTCTTGTTTTCAGGCCACTCCAATCCAAACTGACAGTGACAAACACATTTTCACGTTTCCTATGACACAGTTCACTTGCACTAAATTGATCAAACATCTCCACCCCTTTCAGCGGGTGACATTAACGGTGGTAGGTGATTGCCGGCGATGCATGAAACTACTGTCTTATTTCTACTGGAACGATGCATAGCATGGTTTAGCTGGCAGGCTGTGCCGCGATCATATGCATGATTGGGAGCAGGGCCAAACTGATGCATCCACCCTGAACTGAGCTGTGTCGTCAGCAAACTGGTTCAACATGTTAATCACGTGGGCGAATAGAGGGGAAGCACAGTTTTTAAAATTAGAGTTCAGTAGCTCCAGTGTATCACTGGCCAATACACTTTTATTTCATGTCAAGGTTTATTTCATAATAACACATTTTATTTAATAATGTCATGTTTCATCACAGTTTCATTGTCAACAGTCACTAGATAGCAATGCAACTGGGAAAAAAACAACATAATATGACATAATTTCATTGGACATTGTTCAATGACAATCAAGGCTATTCTAAAATGAGAACAAGCTATTGTTGTTGCTATATTAGACACTCTGGGGTTCCATACAGGAAGTGAAGCCTTTTCACAGTAAAGCAAATAACAATAGTAAAAGAAAACAGAAATTAAATTTCAAAACTGGTGCACCATTGGTCGACAATGAACGAATGAACGAATGAGAGGAGCTGCTTTCACTTGAAAAACCTTTCGATTCCTATTTTGGCAATTGGTTCTTATTTAAAAGTTTTGCATCTGATTTGCTGAGTACAACATCACATTGACATCAGACTAAAGGAATACTTAAGGATGTGTTTTTTTAATTGCTTTTCATGAGGAAAAAGTCAAGCCGCTTCTTTAGACAGCAGGCACACTGCATATCGCACAGCGGGCACTGAGAATACAGAAATGATTATCCATTCATATTTTCTGAGCAACAAAAGACCGAAAGAACCAAACAAAACCAAACCATTTAAATGTACCAAACACCGTTCTCCTGAGCAACTTCACTTGAGGTAAAAAAAAAACAAAAAAACCCAAAAAACACTGCACTAACGCAATTTGAATGAAGGACGAAGTAAAGCCAGCCACTTCCACTAATCAGGTGAACAAAACCGAGAAGTGTTGCCTTTAAGTTGATCATTCAGGATTCATGAATATGAGCACTCTGTTTCTGCAGAGATCAGCTGATTTGCATCAAATATTGTGCCTGAGAAACTAAAGGCTGGAACTTCTTTACACCTCAGTGTAACTCAAAAAAAAAAAAAGAAAAGGCTGGTTACAGTAAGTAAAATCAAAACACTGACTCTGTCATAACACCAGAAAGATTAACAGCTGCTTTAAAGCCACCCTGTGGAGTTTTTGGCCTCTGGTAAAGCTATGGAGTTTTGTGCATGAGGATAATTCTTCAAATGTACACTCCTGGTAAAGCTGAGTAACAACATCTGGCATGTTTTTCAATTCCACTCATTGATTACTGACCGTGGAGTTTGGATCTATCGCTGCACACATTTGCCTGAGACCAGTTTCCCATTGACGTGCATGGGAAAATGGTCTCATACCTCTAAAGCCCACTGTATATTCCATTAAATTACTGTAATTCAACGATTCATTCAAACAAAGTGATTAAAATGCTGTTGGCATTACTGTATGTGACCCACATCCTACAAACAACCAAATTTATTATATCACATCATATGATGTAGTCACTTTTTGGCCTATGATTTACTCAGAGCGTGTTCACTGGGACTTTATGAAACCATGAATCTACTGAAAATTGTGGGTTTTGCTTTCAACATAATTGGGCTTCTTTTTTTCTTCTTTTTTTTTTTACTCAAACAATGTGATGATGATCAACACCAGGATTCAGTGAAAAGCTGAATCACTAAGTGGATTTACTGAGGATTATTACCTGACAGCAGATCAATCAAATATGGATCACTAGTATTGGTCTACGTACAGTAGGTCTGTAAACATGGATGTAAATAGAGAATTCCAAAATGAGAAAAGTACACACTGTAAAATGTAATAACCTATAAGTAAACACATTTTGGTAACCAGCCAGTGTTATGCAACCACACGGCGTTGGAAGGTTCTCCGGGCGAGTTTCTATGAAAATAGAATATAATGCTGAGGATGTCGGTTGCTGTGGTGTGACTATGCATCACATGTCTCAGTATGATCGGCAGCCGTGCCTCTCTTCCCCTTTGCTGGCAGCCTGGGCACCATTCAGGCAAGGCTGGCCGTCAAGCGCAGGGAGGAGAAGCAGCAAAGAATTTGACTTATTATAGGGAAGTAAGCCTCCTGCTATTTGCAGTCACTTTCCGACTTTCTGGGCTCGCCGCTCTTTTCCTTTTTTTTTTTTTCTCTTTCGTCTTTTGACCGAGTCTTTCACTGAAAAACCTATTTTCTCCAGTCTCTCTTTTCTTTCACAACTAGAATATGAATTTTATCTTTTTCCACACATATGAATGATTCCCTCTTTTTTGTCTCTCTCTCAGACATCCTGTGCTGTGCCTCGTAGCCCAGAGGCAGCGAGTTTGACGTCACAAAGGAATGCATCACAAGAGGTTGTGTTGTCTGCTCTGTGTGTGCACAAATGTGTGAGTGTGTGTGTGAGTGTCTCTGTGTACGTTGACGGGGTGGGAGACTTGCTTCTTTCATAATGTACTTGCATGACAATTTCTGCACCCAGTCCTGCTAAAACCACACATTAGTGCTACTATTCTAATCAAAATCGAGATGTCAGCCTGTGCGAGTAAGTAACTGCAAAAGGCTGCAATTTAATTAAATAAAAAAATGTGTGTGCAGAGATATAAAGAAATCACAGACTCCATGACGAACTACTTGTCTGAAAGATGATAATAATAATGTAGGCTTCTGCCTTATGTCCGTAACGCTCTCCCTTTATTCTAGCAGCCAAACACCTTTTTGTAAATGGGGAAATAACTGCATTAAGGTCCATCGCAAACTTTCACATCGACCGCTGCCTTGAGAAAAAGGCACAAACAATAAAATCACAAAAGCAGCCAATGGCCAAAACAAAAACAAGCTTTACAGTGAGAGAAAAAAAAGTGCCCGCTCATTTAACCTTTCTGCAGAAAATCAATTTCTGTCCATTCTACAGCTGAGTCATTGTTTCTGTCAATGCCACAGGCCCTAAGGGAGGGGGTGGGAGTGGTGGCGACGTTGGGAGCAGAGGGGGGTCAGGGGTGGTCAGTATTTACTGCAACAAGCCCTGATCCCTTGGTCTGCTTCTTTTGTCCGCCTGCCGGTCAGCAAACGGTAAAAACAAGCCCCGGTCAGTCACCCCTATTTCCGCCCGAGCACTCACTGGTTGTGTCATGACCCCACTTCCAGGAAGTGATGCCGATATCAGCCAATTAGCCGCCATTTGTAGGCTCTTCCTTAAAAATAAATGAATTCATTAATTTGAAAAAGAAAAAAAAAACAGGAGCAGAGTTTGTTGTTCCTGCTCGCTGTTCATTGTGCACAATATGCACGGCGCTATTTTAGGAAACAGAGGTTAAGAAGTGTCACGTGTCTCCCGAAGAAGGGAAGTGTAGGTGCTGTGGTAAAGTGAGCAGATGTGACACAGAGAGAGAGAGAGAGAGAGGTGCTGAATGTCGATCGTTATCATATGATTGAGTGAGACAGGGCACGGCTAAAAGTGGCTGCCTGGGCTTAGAAAGCAGAATTACAGATAATGGTGCACACACAGTCACACACAGTCACACACACACACACACACACACACACACAAAGCGCTCATTCTACATGGGCGAACAGATACACACACAGACACTTAACGCAGAACACTCACATTCTGTGTCCATGTTTTAGCAATACACCCAGCTGCACACAAGTGGCAAAGTATGAGAAATCTTTGCACACACACACACACACACACACACACGGAGGGGAATGCAGCTTAAGGACACACATGCATGCACATTTGAATACACACCACTGAACCACTTTACACACAAATGTATAGGCTAAATCTCAGGGGTGTATGGGTGTGATGTAATTGCTGGACCATCTAAATACTTGTCAGCTATTAGATCCTAGATTATTAAATGTGCTCAAAGTGTGTGTGTAATCACACAATACTACTTTGTATTATAGGCATATTTAGACCTTGAAAGCAGTCACTGATTTTGTGTCACAGAGACGAGTTGGTCATTTCATCCAAATCAGATCAGGAGGAAATATGAGCGCTGCCACAGGTCATTTATCGTGACATGAGAAAAGCAAATTTTATATTCAAAATTTGAACAACCGTTTAAACGTGGGTCAAAATGAATTATTCAATCTGTCATGGCTGATTTGAATTCAAGATCCACAGCGTATGAGAGCAAAAGGCCTCGTCTCGTAGTCCAGCAGGGGACGTTCCAGTTCGACTGCAAACCAAGTTGCCTCCTCAGTAACTAACTCAGGCTATTTCTGCTCTGTCTGCTGATGTAAAACAGAGAAAACTAGTGAGCTGTGCTGAACTAATAATAATGACACCAAACCATCCGAGAAGTAACATGAAGAAGGTTTTAGGATTCAACACCACACACGGAGAAACTGTGGATAAAGATGAGGCCGTTTGCTGCCTCTGGAAAAGTCAATTCTTTCACATAATTCAGGTTTAGGTTACATGAGTTGAGTTTATATTAAGTCCACTGTGATTTCTGGAAAAAAGCTGATAGCCCTGATTCCTGGACCCATGACCTTGACCTCTGACCTGCCACTGTCTGTGTACGATTGATAGATAATTGCTGCATTAAATTACACAGACATTAGTTAATGTTAGTCTAAGTTCACCCAATTTATTTTTGCCCCTGGCCTGAGTAATGTAATAGTTTGAGAAATACGCTGACGTGCATTCTCCAAGAGTGAAAGGGGAATATCAATATTATATGTGTGCATTAATATTGATAGACATTAGTCTATCTTGGCATAAAGACTGGAAGTGGAGGGAAACAGCTAACCTGGATAACTGGTCATAGCAACTCCAATAAGAAAAAGACAGAAAATAGCATTCTATCCATCCTGTCATGTTAATATGTTTAAGTAGAGAGGCATGCTGGGAAAAGAGGCAGAATAATATAACAGTCCTCGGCCCCCTGGCCTCTCTTACACCACTACATGCACCCACACTCACACTTGCAGGGACAGATTTACTGTAAAGGCCAACAGGCACCATTCATAACAGGGTTCTGACAGTTTCATAACACACACATACATAATAAATATACACTCGTGCATATAAATATCTCTGCACTTAGGGGACAGATATAGCCTACCTGTAGACACACTCATGCATGCACACACAGGTAAACAACACTCACACGCACACACAGCCAAAGCACAGGAACAAACATGAGCATCCATAATAACAAAAGCACTTCAGCATTCTCAGCGCACATACACACCACATTCTTCTTCTACTTCCTGAGCAAAGGCAGAGTGCATCCACAGTTCAGCCTCTCCTCCTCTCACCGCCACCGTTGCGCTGACGACAACTGCTGCGTTAGTCAGCTGCTTACTGGACGGCATGTGGCAACACACTGTGTCCAAATCAGCCGCTGACCCACATAACATCAAGTCTTCTGCTGACACCTTCAAAACTGTACGGAAAAGTTTTGAAGTTTAAAGCAGTGTGTTTAAAATCTGGACGAAAAAACACGGAAGAGAACAATGGGTAAAAAACACCCTTATAACCTTAACGACCTCCAGGCTAGTTGAATGCTATAGAAACACTAATAACACAAATTGCTTGAGCATGATCAGTGTAGGACAATGGGATTTAGAGAGTGAGTGAAAAATTATGGTTTGGACCCAATAAATCATATTGGTCTTATACATGAAGGATATGTGAGTTTTATTCCTTATCTGCATCCTCCGTTATCGCCCACATTTTGAGGAGATGTGGTAACAAAAGTGGCAAACAGAGCAGGAAATCCACCTTATCCTTCAAAGGATAACGGCAAGTATCACGACTAGATCAGTCTTGCCCAGACAGAACGTCTTCCTGATAGAGAGGCGAAACCAACAGTGTCGCCACAAAAACACCATGACAGATCTCCATGGCAACAGGACTCTGTTTGGCATTGTTTGTTGTTTAGAGACAAGAGTGTGTCAGTAGCAGACATGACTCCTACCAGCGGCGGCCTAGATATGAGTTTGGTGCTGGGACTGACTCAGCCCTGCAGCAGTTACCTTAGCGAGGATCCCAACGTCAGGGCTGATTTAACATAAGCTTACATGACTGAAAGTGTAAGCATGTTCATCCCAGACAAACACGGGCCATTTACATTCCCCACGTCCTTCACATGCCATTAAACAAGAGCCTTAGGTCTATTTGGATTTCATAATAGCTGAGTCAAATACAGTCTAATGTGCGAAATCAGTTCAACCTCTTATGATAAGTATGAAATTTCTAATGAAGTTTCAGAGTTCAGGATTTGCTGTCACATCATTACTGACGTTGTGACCTTGTATTTCGAGGAAGTCATAGCAGACAAAGGATAAATCTGTAAATGTGAGTTATCTGCAAACACACATTTCCCCGCCCTGTGGAAGCCATTCCTGGATGCTGTCAGAGTTACAGCTACATAGCTGCTAACATTAGCAGCTTGGTCCAGCTATTCATTGGATTTGGGTTAAGTTTCACTCAAGCGACCCCAATCAATGTTGTCACTATGGCCTCAATGGTAAGGCCTCATCCTGAAAGGCTATTCTCTTTAAAAATTCTTCTTTGTAAACCAATCAGCTGAAAACGATGAAATCTGTCAGCTACAGTTTCAGCTGCTTAAATCGACAAGAACTGTCCAGAAATGAGAAGTCCGCTTTTGTCTGCTCTTGTCTCCCAGCGCCCGACATTCAGAAAGAGTAAAAGCTTGTAAAGGTTCCACGTCCCGCTCAAGGACACTTGCGAGGACACGTGGTCGGTGCTGAACATCCAGTGCTTTCAGTGACAGAGGCTGTAACCTTTCAGCTGCGGGACGGTCTTTCTCTGACCATCCAGCCCTGTCACGATAACATGCCAGATGCAAAAGTCGACAGCACAGAGCGGCTCTCTGCCTCTTCACTCTGCACCTCTCTTAATTATGTTTTCTCCATAATTCAACCTCTCCATCTCTCACCGCATTTTTCTATGCATCCTATCATTCCTCACCCTCCAGTCTCTAGTAGAGTTGGATTGATATATAATTTTGAAAGCGTATCAGGCCAATATTGTTCTGATCTGATGTTTGAAAATAGTTGATTTGTCTATACAGAAAATAAGACAGAGATAGAAATTTACCAAACATCCAAATTCTGTCCATTGAAATAGTCAAATTAAAGGCACTCAGTATCAGCCCATGGCAAAAATATAGACACATATATATATCTGTATTAGTTTTTAAATACCCACATCGGCTCAACCTAAGCCTCCTCTATGCTCTCTCTCTCCCTCTACCTTCCTCGCTCTCCCCCCTCCCTGCCCTGCACCCGTAGGCGAGGGGAGAATTCCGGCAGGGTGGGGGCTTTCCCCAGGAAGAACGGGAGCTTTGTCCCCTGAGGGACGAGGCCATAGGCTGACAGACAGTCTGGCAACCTCTAACCAGGCAGCTAGTGAGTGAGAGAATGAGAGAGAGAGAGAGAGAGAGAGAGAGAGAGAGTGATAGGGCATAATCATCGTGCAGAAGATGTCAACTCACGGTGAAACTAAGCACTTGCGCTGCTGGAGTTTCGTCTTAGCTCAGGGGCACGCACTACACTGCTCACCAAGAGCAGGAATTAGACAGCGCCAGAGAGTTTACACACCACAGCACAGCTGACTTAACCATGAACAGGAGATTCTGCAATCAGTCAGAGGTGGCACTTCTTCCTCATTTGTTGCATGTAAAGATTAAAGTTTTGAATCACACGCACATTCTGCCTCTACACTGCACAGTGCTGTTATTGCTTAAACCTGAAATCCCTATTGGTTGTTTTATTATTGTACAGTCATTTTATCACTGTGCATAAACGTCACTTACCGCAAAACACCCTCCAAGCTCTGCTCTTGAGAAATGCTGATCAGGTTTGTCAGGTCTCACCTTTTCAGGCTGACATGTCAGCGTTGTGTCTAATTTCATTGCTCAAGTTAATTAAAAAAAAAAAAAATTAACTGATTTAACTGTTGCTTCTTTTTACTCAAGGAGAAAGTATGGTTTATCACAACCTGGTCAAGAGTGCACTCAACAATGGAATGTGTAACTGTGTATGGCAAGTAAGGCAGGTCAAAGTTCAACTAAGAAGTCTATAAAATGTCAATAAATAATATAAAATGTCAATAAGTAATATAAAATAATCATCTGTTCAGAGCCCATGGAGCTGTTTGGTGAATCCAGAACCAGGGTCCAAGAGTAGAGAACCACAGGATATTCAATTTAAAACAACACAAACTGGTTAAATGCCCAAGACAAACCGGTTTCTATCAAACACATTGAACAAGCTACAAGCTTATCATCATCAGAGTGACAAAACAAAACATGCCCAGGGGAATATTCTGTTTATGGGCATCCACATGCCCATAAACAGGGGGGGGGGGGGTTATAAATGATTCCCTGTGCAAAGGATCCAGTCCCAGGGAAAAGATTGAGAGGACCTGAAAACAGTCACTTATTAACAAGCCTCCAGCGTTCATGTGTTGAAAATTAACCTTCATTAGTGTCATTTCCTTAGAAACTCAGACAGGGGGTCATTACCGGGTTGACCCCCAAAGCTGTGAGGTCAAGGTGGTTGTGGTAGGCAGGGCTGGTGGTACAAAAGAAAACGCGCCGCATTGACACACGGTGTAGTCATGCATATGAAATAAATCACTGTAAAGCACATGCAATCTCTGCAATCTAAGGAAGTGTAACTTGTTTACACCACACTGGAAGAACCACAACGATTAGGCAAACAATCGTCAGATGAGAGAATGATTCCAGAGACACTGTGATGTTCTTCAGTAGTTTACAGAGGAGACATCATTAGATACAAGGGAGTCTGTACAACACCTGTCTGCCTGTCATGAGCTTGTGTTTGACCGTTCACTGAAAGTGTATTAAACTCATCTTAGAACTAAACTCAGACCCTGATGACGCGGGTCGGAATGTAGGTAAAGTTTGAGTCTGAGATGTCTTTTCCAGGCTTTGACTCTTACTTGACTCACTTACATCTACCATATATAATTGCTCACTCAAACCACAGAGATAATAATAACACATAAGTCTAATATAAAGCCTATGATTTTTGACTTTATTACAACCTTATCATATGGTAATTCCTTATCATCTCTATTAATAAGCTAACACAGCTTTTCCTGTAGAACTAATTTAAGACCTGTAACAGCTGCTTGATAGTAGCATCAATCTAAAATGGATTACAGGATTACTACAACTCTGTTTCTCTTCCTCAGGGTATTTAACACGGCAGCGGTGTTAAGAGGAGGATGTTAAAGAAGTCGATACAATGTGAACAATGTCAACAATGTGTACTACATTGATGAGCGGCGTTCCTTGCGTCGCTTTCCTTCCTGACTCCTCCGAAAAACAAATGCGTCCTATCCCTCATGACCGTTCTCTCTTCCCCAAAACAGAAATGTAGGTTTCTGCAAATTTGCATGGGAGCTGTCTTGTGATCTGTGTGGTGAGAAAGAGGCCGAGCTGAGATCGAGGTTTCAGACTGGAGAAGAAAGAAGAAAAAAAAACAAAAAAACAACAGATTTCACTCTGGCTGAGTTCTGGAAACCTCTCTACTTCCTGTGTGCTCTGACCTTCCAGTGTCTGCTTTTCTTTTTTTTCCTCTCTCTTTCTCTTCCTCCCCTGCAGTTCTGTTGTTCTGCCCCTCACTCATCCTGCTCAAACTACACACACACACACGTATTCAGCAGCTTTCATGACTAAGCGTGGGTGTGCTGTCATTGTGTAGGGACCAATCATTTCCCACCTACAGTACATGCAGGAGTCAATACTGGATGTGAAAAACACATTTCTTTTTATTAAAAACCAAATGTCAGCATACTGATACAATCTGATTAAATACTGACCATTACGCTGAAGCATACGTCATCCAGAGTATGCTGGATAGTTAGCATTACTCTTCAGATATTTAGCATTACTATTTCTTATATTAATTTCACTTAAAAAGCTGAAGTTGCAGTCGAAATACAATCAGTTTAAGAGGTTACAATGGTTTTTTTTCTGTAGCTGTTTCCCCTTGCATCCAGTCTTTATGCTAAGGTAAGCTAATCACCTCCTGGTTCCTGCTCTGACCTTCACACACAGACATGAACTTTATATCAGTCTTGTAATCCCAGTCTCAGGAAGAAAGCTATTAACTATACTTCAGCTACTATCAGCTCAATATGGAACAAATCTAGGCTGAACCTCACCTTGAGGACATGAAAACGGTCAAAATTCAGCATCCCAAAAAATCTTCTCCTGGAAGCTTTGATCTAAAAATACAATTATAAGTGCTAACACTGAGAAACCTACAGCTGTGCATGTGTGAATCTTTTAAATTTCCCAATGTACCCCACTCTCCGATCCAAAACGAACCGAGGATCTCTGGGTTCTCTCGGTCTGTCTTTTCCGAGATGCAGAATAAAGACAGTAGGGAAACGATGCAGCGAGGCAGCTGGCTAAGCTGCACGCTAAGTTAGGCTAACAAACTCCCCTCTGCCTTATCACCCACTGACACACACTCTGAGCCAGCAGCAACGCAGCTGAGCTCTACCCCAGGCGACCTCCATCGACTCCCTCCCAGGACACCCCAGGCGCCCCTTAGATCTGCCAGTCAGCAAACTAGCGCTGAAGACGCAGTCATGTTTATGGATGGTTCACTTCATGATGATGCACTTTCTGCTACATTTGACTTTTGAGGTTACGCCTCCTGCTGAATAAAAATGCTCAGCCTGTGCATAAATTTGCTCCTCACGGCGACGTGGATCAAAAAGTGGTGAGCTGGTTGAGTGATTCAATAAAGTTTGGAGGCAGACAGTTCCTGTTTTTGTTTCTTCTCTGGTTAAAGCTTGCTGCCGTTTCACTGCATTTCCCAGAGATCGCCTGTGCCGGTCACACAGCGTCACTGAATCATCTTCAATGTAATAACTAAGGCTATTTTCATTACTGATCAATCTTTCCATGACCTTTTCAATAAATCGTGTGACATCTTATTACTCATATTCACTTTCCTATCATGTATGACAATCTTCACATTTGAGAAGCTAAAAATATGTTCGGCCCTTTTACCTGAAAAAAAAAAAGGCTAAAACAATTATTCCGTTATCAAAATACCTGCGGATTAACTGATCTTTGCCGCTCTAATTATCACATCTTTAATGATGATTTCTAATGTAAATATCACCAATTTTGCCAAAATAATCTTAACTCAGGGTCCACTTACTAGCTTTTTCCAGAGCTTTCAACCACATCCCATGAAAAGCATTAAGCACAGTGAGCATTATGCATCAGTGCTCCAGATTACACTGAATGAGTCCTGAACAGGAACTACATGTGTACTCTATGTATCTGCATGTGCTTTTAATCTGATAGGTGGCTCCTCGTTGTTTGAACAAGCATTAATGGCTAAATGTTTAAACCAGTGAATAGAGCTAAGTGGCTAATGTTTCCCTAATGGACATACAGTAAGATGCGGGTGTCCATAATTTTTTCTTCTCCTCAATTTCCCTTTTTCTACAGTTTGTCTTGGCAGTTTTCCTAAAACCAGTCCCTTAAGAATCCAGTGAGGCTTATCAAGAGATGTGTTTCGAGGTCTGTTTGCCGTGACTGACAGGTCTCCCATCACAGCAGCCATAATGGCTGCCTCTCACTCGTCACACCCTCAGTTCCACTCGAGCTCTGCCGTTCACCCAAATTAGGATTTTCTGGCTCCAGCTAGAGTCGAGATAGTAGGCAGCAGTTTACCTACAGGTGGTGTCACAGACACTACGGACATTGGTTTCAAACAGCTTTTTAGAACTAGCTCTGGATTAAATCGCTATTCTCTTTAAGTTTAAAGTTTTAAGTATATTTAGAGCGCACATCACACTGGTTTCTAATTTCTAATATTTAAGAGTTCATCTATCTTCTATTTTCTTATATTATATGGATGAATATTACCAGAGACAGTCTGTAAATGATAATACAGAAACATTCAGCAGAATATACTTCAGCCTCACAGCTCAAAGCACAAAATCCCTCAGACTTTGGTAAAGGATCACACTGTCCTAGCCTTGATTCTTTCAGTGTGGGTGGAAATATATAAAATACAATGTAGACGCACATGTTTGTGGGCGAGCTCACAAAACTGACATTTGTTTATATGAGAATGCTGCTGATTACCACAACACCATTTAAAAAAAAAAAAAAAAATAAGTTTCTCATGAAAACTAATTATATGGGAGACACTGACACTGAACTCAACAGGAATAGAAAAAGCCTGCACATTAAACACTGTTCCACGTAAGACAGCGCCATCTTTGTGCTTTTACACGCCGACGCTGCTTTGAATAAGACTGCATGACTTCTCTTCTTCTGATGTGACTTATGTGCAGCAGTCAATAAAAGATTTGACTGGCAAACTGACAGCGAAAGTCAAGCATAACTGACATTCTTCACCGCTAAATTTCCACCTGCAGATAGGATTTTTATCGTGCTCTTCCTCTCTAATGGACGGCTTAACGGCGTTATTGGCTCACTTATCACCTAAACTGCACGTTAAAACTGCCTTAACTAAATACAGGTGCATGTTCAGACTCCATCAGATTTAAACTCCTCCATTCCCTCCACTAAGTAACTCACCACTATTAAAAAGACTAAAAAGACTGCATTGCCCTCATAATTCCTCCTGCTGAACAGGGAGGGTATGTATGTAAGTGCACTGGTAACAGGAGAGCAGTTCACCACACACATGCAAACATCACACACCCAGCCGCCCGTACACTCAGACACACACACACAGGGGATGTTTTGAGTGCGGGGGCAGTGTGGGGCACTGGGGGCCCTGAATGAAAACATGCTGGTAGAGGGATGTATCAGATGTTTGTCCGCTCGTGGAGAAAAAAAAAAAAAAAGACATGTTGATCCAAGATCTAACTGTGGCTTCTTCCTGGAAAAAAAAAAAGGCCTGTGAGCTCCAGCCCAGCAAGTGCTTAGCTTGGCACTTTCCCCACCAGTTCTAACTAAAGCCTCTGCAGAGTTTTATGGCGTGTGGTGATGCCTATAGCTGTTTTTGGATCTATGAAGGCTTAGTGCAGATAACTGACAGTGTTAGGACAACAGCTGGACTGAATGAGCTTTTGAAGGCTGTTACTGACAGCGAGATTTTTACTGCAGCTGGAGCAAGACGAGGTGCTGCAGTTACAGAAAGGTGCACTGATCAATATTTTTACACCAACTCTGAAGTTCCCCTCAGCTCCACAGAGCATTTTAACATCTTTCAGCTCACTGTTTTGGTTTAAGCGCCCGCAACTTCAGCGTTTTGATTTGACTCAGCTGTCTCATCAACCTCATTTCCAGCCGCAGCAGGGAGCTGGTTTTGGTAAATAAAGCTCAAATAAACCCGCTGTACGCTACCTGTCGATGCACCAAGCAAAAGACAGACAATGTTAGCACAAAGCTGATGAGTGTAACAGAGCATTTAGCAGCTAAAGAGCCCAGATGTTTTTCACAGGAGCTGATAAAGATTTTTTTTTTAAATAAATAAATAAAACAGAGCTAAAAAGAGAGCGGCCATTGTCCTTAACTTTGCAGAGTGACCAGACACATGACTCCAGATAAATGCTAAAGTTGCTCCATCCCTGACATCCCTTTTTGCAGTTTTCAAATCAGTTTGACACATTTACTGTTAACACACCGATCTGCTCCTTAACTCTCCAAGCCTCTGAGTGTTTGTGCCAGTGTGTATGTTTGATTGACAGCTGAGCTGGCAGGGGCACAAGCCAACAATGTCAACAAACTTGTACTTTCTAACTGTAGATTACAAAGCCAAAGAAAGACGGTGTTTAATCTGCAGCAGTATTGAAGAATCAGGACCATCATTCCATATTCAAACTGACGATTACAGCTTTAAAGTGTTTTAAAGTGCCACAGTTGATTTGCTAATTAGCTATCTAGCCTACAAACTGACATTAGCAGTGCACTTCTCCCAGGTGGTTTGTGTGTTTGTTTGGTAGCTCATTAAGCAAGTCAAGGTCCAAAGCAAGATTTCTCCATGTTTGATAAGAGACGTTGGCCAGAAAGCTAATGTGGGTCACGGTTCAAAGTCTGAGGCTCTTTTTTTTTTTCAACCATGTTGTGTGGCTCAGAGCTGTGCTCTGGTCCAGGGGCCACTCTGACGTGACTGGATATTACTGTCAGCCCCAGCCACTGACAGAATAGTGATGGTTATAATGAAATTATTTGATAAAACCAGGCTGTTCTGATTGGTTTATTTGTTCAAACCTGAGAGGGGGGAATAATAAAATATGTAACTGAATTTTAGTTTCGAAGTATTCAGTGTTTCCTGCAGAACTGTAAGGCTCATACTGCAGCAAACACCCGAAACCCATTCAAGACAACCACAACATTAGTCTGCTAAAAACAGAAAATGACTGAGTGCGAAAGGTGTGAAAGACTCGTCCCCGACACACAGACACAATAGTGACAGAAAGAGGCTCCTCTACTCTCTGTTCTCTATTTACTTTTGGAGGAATTCCAGCTATGGCCTCTGGCTTCAACCCAAGCGCCCAACCACGCACTTTCTTCAACGATCCTGTTTCATCAGCATCTTCCAAACAGCCAAAGCGCTCCACTGGTCATTAGCTACAACTGCGAATCTTGGCAGAGTCTTCAGGGATAATGACTATTCACCTTAATCCATCACTGTAACAGTCGGTAAGTAATGTTTTTTTAATGTACTTATAAGCTGGTGGTCTCTATCTTCATCTAGTGTTTTAGTTAGGTTGATATGATATGATCTTTTAACATCATATCATCAAAAAAGGAGTTCTTCTTTTTTTATTTATTGAATGGATCTTTACCCAAAACCCACCTCATCTACAATTACTTCCTACATTTTCTGTAATAAACACATTATTGTGCCACAATGTGTCCCATAGCATTTTAGTCCATGTATGGCTCCAGTTGGAAACAGGGTCTCTGCCTCATCTATGACAGATTTCTTCCTGTATGACAGCAGAGCGCCTGCTTAAAAAGGCAAAATGGCAGCTCCAGAAAGAAGAACTTGCACCATTATTCTGAGGAACTGACACCATAATCTAAGGTTTACTATTGATGCTTTAGTACATTTTGTACTGTCGACCCAACTGCCCTATTATGTGTTTTACTGTGTTTTATGGTCCTCATGTCAAGATGCTGTCCCACCTGTGCATTAAACCTGTCACCGCCTCACTTTCAGCGTGACACATTATTGTCAAATGGACAGGGCGTCTTTTGAAATGAACGCCACCCCCACCCTCCACCCCACTGCCGTCCCTGCTGCTCCCATCCGCCTCCTCCACACCCCCTCCACCACCACCACCACAACAGGATATTGCTCAGTGGCACAGCAGCAGGGTTATGGCTGTATGGAGACATGTAGGGGCAGGTCAGGGACAAAGATTCAGAGAATTAAAAAACAAGAGGCAGGAGGAGGCAGGGAAGCGATACGATCTCCCAGTGCACAGAGAGAGGGATTGTGTTCCCTTTGACCTGCCTCATATACCAAGATTATATTAACATAACTTCTTTTTCTTTTGCTTTTACAGGAGAGCTTTTTTTCCCAGGGGAGAGGTCTTACTGGGAAAGAACCTGACACAGGGGTGAAGATAAGCAAGGGGTGAAACCGAGTGTGAGCAGATGCTGAAGGGGTACGGGAGGAGGAATGCTTGATGGTCTGAGGGAGATTGACAGAAACAGTTAGTGATTGTTCAAAAGTCAAAAAGATGGAAATTTTGCATGGAGTCTGAGAGAAAGGTATTGTGTTGATATGCTGAACAGGGCTCCTATTCTTTAAACAAACATTGATTTGAGGGTGTTAACCTTCTCATGCTCCTCGCTAAGGTCATATTCCCAGAAAATACAGTGCTGGATTTTTCTGCGGTGTCAGTCGTTCCCAGTTAAACAAAGAGAAACCATTATCTTTTTCTATTTTGGTGTACTTTAGCGACCAGGATCTGCAGTAACAGACAGGATGAGCAGAGGGAGGTTGGAAATCTTTCAGACCGCAACAGATACAGCCACGGAGCTGACAGGGATTATGTGCTGCATCACAAGAATGATAATGACAGAGGGGAGGCTGCTGTAAAATTCAGGTGGCTCAGTGTTTAGGTTAGCGAGGAGCACCATTAGAGCTGAGAAAGGCACTTGTTCTGCTTCAGAAGGGAGACAGAAAGCTTTATCAGCGATACATCTCTCTCCAGTGCAGCTTTAATGACAAGGTCCAATGCGTACGTGTCTGCCGCAAGGGCCCGAAACACAGACCTTTCCCACTACCCCCGGACGGCATCAAAGTCCAGAGTGCGAGTTGTGACGGTGCTGAGGAAAGCTTCCTCTTGAATTCCTGACCTTTGTTAGCAAAGTATGCTATCAACAACACATATTTGCAGGCCCTCCAGCCTCTGTAGCCTTGGCCTACCTTTTACAGCCTGGGAGTCACATGACTGGGCTTCACTCCAAAAAGATGTGCTGTAATCTTAAATGCTTAGTCATGATCTTGAACTATAACTCTAGATAAAGCCGATATCTTACCCTAATACAATGACTGTGACTGTAATAATTATGGTAGAGACTCAAAAGTAGAGAGATAATTCAATTTCCCAGACTAATGAGATGTTTGAGTTAATAATTCTACTGGAGCACAGGCCTTTCACTATGTAGAGGGGGTTTAAAAGGTTGTCTTTGTTCTAGATATGGCCTTGTAAGACTAACACTAAGAGATTCCTTTAGCAGCTTTGTATACGCTAGTACACCATGTACCATCGCTGGCATGTTGCCACAGAAAACATCCAGTAAATATGTCTGTACACTTTATTTTCATCAGTGTAACCCTGACAGATGGGGGGGGTAGACAGATGAATGCAGGCATGAAGGACTTACTGTTGTTGGACTTGAGATCCCGGTGGATGACGGGGACGATGGCCTCGCTGTGCAGGTACAACATCCCTTTGGCTATCTGCACGGCCCAGTTGACCAGGACATGCGGAGGGATGCGACGGCCCGCCAGCGCCCGGCTCAGCGGCCCACCTGAGGCGTACTCCATGATGAGGCACAGGTTCGGTTCCTGCAGGCAGACGCCTTTCAGGGTAATGATGTTTGGGTGGGTGAGCATGGCAAACAGACGTGCCTCCTGCCTAACGTTCTGAGCCGTCACACTGATGTCCTCGTCCGGGTCTTGACGAGCGGCCTTCACAGCCACCAGCTCGCCTCTCCATGTACCGCGATACACTTTCCCGAAGCCCCCGACCCCGATGACCTCCTCCAAGCTCAGCTCCCGGAAATCCACCACCTCGGGTTCGAACTCGCCCACCACGGCCGGGCTGAGCTCGCCGACCACGCTGCTGCCCTGAAGCTTCCCGTATCCACTGGGCTTGAAGGAGCCGTAGTTGGACGGGAAGATGCCCACCTTGTTGTTGACCTTACCCGCCCACCAGCCCTCGTCCCCTGATATCTCAGAGTCCAGAGAGAGGACTTCCACCAGGTCACCTTTACGCAAGGTGAGCTCATCTTTACAGGACGCCTCATAGTCAAATAAGGCTGTCCACACGGGATTGGTGAAGTTCCCTTTTTGTGATTGTTCCAAATTTTTCCAGTTCGACAGTGGGCCACGACTGAATATGTTCTTCAGTGGCTCCATGGAGCCTCAAGCAGATGTTTTGACTGGATCTGATTTTGCACCCCAAGGATTTGAAAATAAAGTACAAAGGAGTACTTTATTGCGCCTCGCTCCCTTTCCTGTCTTTCTTGTTGGTTCATCAGGGACCAGTGAAATGTGTTCAAAAGCTTGACCAACAAGTGGGCTACAGGAGAGGATTCAAAGATAACTGAACAGCAAGTGTCTTTCATTCGTCTTGACGTGAAATGCAAAGCTCTCCATTTGAAAATGCAGAACCAGTCAAGAGACTGCTTTTGTTTGATTATGGCTAAGTGTATCAAAGCTCAGAAAGGCAGCACTGTCTCCACTGAATTTCTCTCTGTGTAAGTGATGTGGTGTGTGGTTTCCCAACACATGGTTTGAGCACAATATCATTTCACCGGCCTGTACTTAAGAGGCTCTTGAATCACCTCATTATGGGCAAATTAGCTCTTCTCTTCCCTCATTCAAAATTGCCACCTGTTGAGTTATGATTATGAAGACTAAAAGTACAAGGGCAAAAATAAAACGGCCCTTAGCTCGCTGGAAAAAAAAACTTCCAAGTGTTGCAACTGCAACTCCAAATTAAGATTCCCGCAACATTTAGCTGTCCATTTTGAGTTTTATGTATTTTTAGCCATTAAGTGCAGTGGCCACCACAAGCAGGAAGCGCTGAGAAGCGGAGAAGAATAGCAGGAAAGGAGCATTCAGTCCAGCCAACCAGTGTTTTACGACAAGTTTCAGGGCTGACCACTTCGCATTATTAAACCCAAATCTCCAATAACCGCGTGTGACCGCAACTTTGCGGCGCTCCCGCAGGAAATCCCGCATCCCGCTGCGCGAGGGTATCCATAATTATACGGTCTTATCAGAAGCACACAATGAGCTGGGCTTTATCACAACATGAAAACTTAGGAACCGCCGACTTTGTAACAGGAAGAGCTATCCAAACCTGCTCGGCTTTACTTTCCAGGGAGAAACGCGCAGTAAAAACAAATCCCGTTAGTTCCCGATTGGAGTTCAGCGCGTGGCCTGGTCCAGCTCGGTGGTCTCGCGCTCACGGTCGGTATCCAAACAGCGCAACAGCTCCATCATAACTTCTTATCATATTCCTCTTCCTCGGTCAGTGCTCACACGCCAGGACCTCGAACCACTTCTACGTCTGTGCTTACAGTCAGTAGAGAGGGTGGGGTTTCAAAACTTTTTCTCTCCCAACAGGAAAAGAGTCAGATGACAGGCCACGGTCAAGTCGGACACAATTCGCCATCGAACATCCGGTTTCAGCCATCAAAGTAAAAGTCTGAAGCGCGTTCAGTTGAGTGACACATGGTGAGAGGAATATTTTAAAGCCTTTTGCTAAAGTTTTGAACCTGTATGAGAAACAGTAGCTTATACAAAAGCACATGCCTCGTGTAGATTTTTGGTCATTTTTGCTTGATTTTGCTTTGCATTGCAATAACAGGAATAAAGAGAAGAATGTGATTCAAGCGCGGTAAAGTATTCTGTCAAGTTAAAGCGAAGTGACAGACTTCAAATAGTCCTCAAAAAGCTACAAGTGAATTTATTTCACTGAGTATAAGGACACAATTGATTTAGAGAGGGTTTTCCTGAGACTTTTATTTTGACTTTATGGTTTTCCTACATTTTGATGGGTGTTTCCTGCTAACTTCACACTGCTTCTTGATCAGACCACTAGAGGTGCATCAAGTCCGCACAAAACACTTACAAAAATCGTAATGTAGAGGAAGCATTTGCCTTCAAATTAAAATAGCAAGATTTGTTAACAACAGTAGGCTGTCACAGGGTTGAAAATACCAGAATAGTATTTTTTATGTGATTATTTAATGATGCGATAGTTGGGGAGGAAAACACTTATCTAATTTACTGCAGATTGTCTTTTGATCACAGGGCTCGTTTTAATCTGGCTCTTATTTTGAAATTGACACAAGAAGTCCGTTTTGTTTTTTAATGACTCACTTTACGTTGGTGGTAACAGGTGCTACACGAAGCTGAGAAAGAACAAACGCTCAAAACACATTAACCAGAGGGTGATCATTGATACCACACAACGTCTAATAAAAAAAAAAAATCCACTTCCTTTGAGATGCTGTAAATTTTCTGACATTTTATGTACAGCTTCCTGTTCATTCATGGGGTTAGTTGCCTTCAGTGTGTGAGTAATGCACCTTTGAGCGGTGTTACTTTACAGTCTGTCTATTAATATTAATATATTTTATTTTATAAATTTATGTTATATGTGTGTGTGTGTGTGTGTGTGTGTGTGTGTGTGTGTGTGTGTGTGTGTGTGTGTGTGTGTATTCTATTGCATTTTACAGTGTCTTCCAGTGGAATCAGCTGAGACACTTTAGTGACATCTAGTCTAAAAATTCAAAGACACTAGTTCATTAAAAATTGTCCCCGTAGTCTAAGAAAAGAGGATAAAGTGCTGCTGTTAGCTTTCTGTGAGGAGAAATTTGCTGAAGATTTTCTTTTGTCTAGCGTCACTTTGAACAAAAAAGAAATATAAAGGGAGTTTCAAGCTTCTCTTCAAGCTGCACATTGAAAAGCCTTCAGCGTGTGGCTGGTTTTAATGTGAGATTTAGATTTACTATTGTACCATTCTACACAGGATGAAGTGAAACACAGCTCATTTAAAAGTTTTATTCCAAGGAGAGCACTCTCAACTTTCAGTTTTATCTTTCTGTTTTAAAAGCACCAGTGTTCAGCGAAGTAGTTCTGCAGATTCTCTTATTTAAACATACAAATTATTGCTTAAGGGATGTAAAACCAGACTCTCCTCTAAACTGTATCTGCTATTCAAACGAGTTTTTCTTGCTCACAGTCAACAAGCTATGGGTTAAGATTTCTTCAGAGTTACTGTGTGAAGCACCCGGACCTCTGAGGTCCTTTAGTACAGGTGTTTGTGGTTTCTGCCTTTAGTTTTTACACTCCTAGTGGTTGGAACAGCCTTCCAGAGGACTTCAAATGTGATTAAACTCTTAGTTCTAATGACTATTGAATCCATATATGAAAGTTCTAAGAGTTTCCATTTCATGTCTGTTTTTAGTTGAATTTCACTTAATTTCAGGGGGAATATTATACTTTTTACTTCATTTATTTCACAGCTATGGTTACAAGTTAAGTCAGATTTCACAGATGCATTTTATAGATTAAACTACCAAATAGATTAAATGGTTCAAACTCTCCATAATGATCTAAAAGTGTAATGTACTGTATGATAATTTTACACTTTGAAAGGATTCGCTCGGTTTGCATAAGGCTCACTTTTTCTGTACATTTCATAGATAATACTTTAATGGCTGTAATGTCTTTCCATTGAGTTTTCCCCGTGTATGAAATGAAATAGTTTGCCTTGCCCTAATATGTTCATTAGATGACAAAATATCCCATATGCCACCAACCTCAGTGGAGCACAAAGCTCAAACAGAATTTAAAGACAGCCTACAGTTCAGATTTGAGAGTATATTAATGAGCTGGTTCCCAGAGTTCCCTCTGATCGAGGCCACAGCGTGGCTAAAACCCAAGGTGCACTTTAAACATGTGCTTTTCAAGTAGCCACACAATGAAAGGCTTTTATTCTCAAAAAAAAAAAGAAAAAGTCAGGGAACTCCTTTTTGCCACATTTCCCCATGTTTCCAAAAGTACAGAGCACTTAAAAGTCAGTGGCTTCATGGGAGGGGATGGGAATCAAGGGGCCACCTTTGGCCCCGTCGGCTGCTGTGTGGAAACAGTGTGCTTCCTTCTGTCAGCCCTTTGATGGCTTCCCCTCCCTCCTTCCTCGCCCCCACGGCTGCCGTTTGTTTGGACACAGACAGAAGTCAACCACCTACAACGCCCTCCCACCCCCACCACGCATACACATTCACACACGGCAAACCCCACCCTCCTCGCAGTCTGCTGAGTCAACGCTTGTGCAGGAAGGATGCAGTTGTTTATGTGGCCCCGGCTCTGTGCTGCTTGGTTGGGTGGGTGGTGGGTGGAAAAGGCCGCTGCATTTGCACGACAAAATGGATTGTTTAAAAAAAACAATCATAAAGGAGGCAGGAGGAAGAGGAAAGAGGCTGGACACCCGCTCAGGGACATGTGTACCAGCCACTCTGAAAGTAGAGCGTGTGGCCGTGATGCTAACAATCACCTTCCCACTAACCTGTGCTGTCTTGTGCTTATCTGATTGAAATACCAGGACGACGATGAGGATAAACACAAGCTCTCGTCTTTCAGGTTTCATGAGTCATCGGCCAATAATTGACTGGAAGATACATCCATAGGAAACTGTTCTATTTTGCACAATGTGGAAAGTAAAGAGTTGAAAAGGAGTGACGAATGCACAGCAAAGCACTTTGAAATATTTTGCCTAAAGATGCCACAGGAGTCGGGTTTTGCCCTTTCAGCCTGTAAACAATGAACTGTGTCTGGAGATGAACGCCGTTGCAGATTTGCTTGATGCGAAAAGCATTTCAGGCTTTTCATCTCTGAAAAAAACAACAAACTCAAACAAGGGTTGCTTTTTTTTTTTTTATTTGAAATATGAACTTTATTTCACCCATACAAAATAAAAAGAATGTTAAAAGTTTACAATACAGTGTCAACTGTCTATTTGGAAACATTTCATACTTAGACCGACATATAAATGGGAGCCCCCGTCTCTGCTTTTAATGGATACGTCTAAAACAATGTAAGATAAAGGAGCAAGTTACTCAAAACTGGAGGGTCCAGAAGGGAAATCAGAGGGAATAAACAACTTTAAAAACAAAGTCATGGTTCCAGAGTCACAGTACGCTTCTCATGGGCAATTCAGGGGGAATTTAATGGTCGTATAAAATAATATAGGTCTGACAGCATCAAAAACAACAACGTGATGTATATGATATGGTATATGGTTGTCTTCGGGGCTGTGGTCACGGAGGGTGACCAGTTCTCTTGATAAAAAACATGAATTAAAAATAGAAACTAATTCAAGAAAAAAAAAAAAGCAAAAAAAAAAAAAAAAAAGCTGTGGCTAGCTAACCCAGAGTAAAAATACACCTGCTTCCTTTGTTTATGTTACAGCCTGACAATTGAATTGACCAGCAAGTAGCGGCAAAGCCCGGAAGTAGGGCTCACATCCTAACAGGAGTAATTCATAGCCAATCAATAACACAGTAATATAACACTTCATGGGTGAGACAGCGACCCTCCTTTTCCCTAAGACAACTGCTGTCCACCTTCCAGGTTCTTTACAAGCTGCTGCCCTGAATTCATCTCTATTAACTGCCACTCCATGAGCACTGAAGGCTATAATAAGGCTTTAACTACCACTTATAGAATTTTTCAGCCAACCTGAGGGTTTGCATGACGACCGATACGTTCACTCCATCGCGCCTACGACAGAGGATTTTTAGGAAGAAAGAGGAAAAGTGCCAAAAGAAAAAGCTACGAGGCAACAAAAACTACACCTATCCTGTCTGCAAGGGGCTCGTGGCAAAAACGGAGACGACTGTCGTTTTTAATAGTCAAAATAGAACGACCGACTTGTTAAAAAACATCCTCGTTGGATTCTCCTCTACAATAAAATAAAACCTTTTTTTTAAAAAAAAAAAAATTAAAACACATAATATACAACCATTTTTCGGTGTCTTGCGGCGGTGTCTGACCGTGATGAAGAGTCCTTCCCTCCTCTGCTTAGAGCGGCCGCCGCAAGAACAACTTAAGAGATCGAAAATAACTTTGAAAGAGCGTGTGTGTGTGTTTGTGTGTGTGCAAGCAAGTGGTGAAGAAGGGAAGACGGAGCTAAGAGTCGTAGTCTTCATCATCGTCGTCTTCGTTTTTGTGCGGCACGGGGGCTGGGGGAGGCGGCGCGACACTCATCATGGAGGGGTGCGGGGCAAAGGCCATGCCGCCCTGGGGCTGTGCTGGAGCCATGCTGCCCATTGAGACCATGTTGCCCATGTACTGGGGCGGCGCGTTTGAGCTGCAGGGTGAACAGGAAGAGGTTTAAACCAGAAATCATGTCTGTGAAAATGAAAGTTAGTCTTACTAGTCTTTAATAAAGCTCATTAAAACATAATTAATTACTGTGCATTTCTGAGGACTTGACAGTTATTTTATCTCCTGTTTCCTTTGTGAACTGCATCATGGGAAAATAGCCCATGATGCAGTCTGGTTCTAACAATATCTCGACACAGACGGTCTGTGTCCATACCTGTGGAACCTGGATGCAGCCTGTAGATTTGTGCTTGACTGAGAGCCGTCCTCCTCATCCCCTTCTGTCTCGCTGTCTTCCGAGTCATCCTGTCTCCATCACGAGGAACACAACAGTGAGCCAACTCACAACAAATCAGTGAAACTGTGGATCGTTATTGGCGTAACCATGCAAATCAACTCCCACCTCTTGCTCTGACTCTGTGCCAGACAACTTCTTGTCCTTGCCTTTGGAGCCGGCCCCTCCGTTCTTACGTCCAGATCCTGGTTTTCGACCCCTGGGGAAAAAAAACAAAACAATAAATGATGAGAAGTTACACAATGGCATGAGAAAGTGGCTATTATCTCAGCTTTTAAAAAGGGGAAAGAACATTGTTGACACGGTCTGACTCATGACCGTGTTACAAGAGCCTGAATAAAGTCCTCAATCTGTAGAGACCAGTCTAAATGAATGGTCTGTTTGCTACCTGGTCTGAAAACTGCTGTAATCACACACTTTTGGTCATTTAAAAAATTTTGCATTCATTAAGAATAGTTCTTTTCCCTGTTCTTCATTAATTAATAATGTACTTAAAAATGTACACCCTTAAAAATATTGATATTTTGCATATGTATGCATATATATATATATAATAGCTTATAAAACAAATTAAAAATTAGAAAGTAATTCTGCAGCATCAATCTGCAAGACAGTTACGCCCAAATGGAACATTAGAATCAGTAGATTATTTCAAAGCAGGGAATAATGTGACCGATACTGATACTGCCGGTGGAAATATGTTTGAGCCATTTATATTCAAAGATGCTGTGACTCCACATGCCTCATCCCCAAAGCCGAGAGAAAACGTTTAAATATTAGCAGCTTGCAACCACTTTAAATTGAATCAGAATCAAATCAGCCACACTGTTTAGTGAAAAGAGGACTTCTTACTCATTTAATTTATGTGTAATTCTCTGCCAGACTCTCTGCTTCAATTTAGCTCCAGCGCCAGTGTTTGATTTGACAGTCAATACTGCTTTCTCTGCTCTACAATCCTCAGTAATTAGTTCTTGCTCTGTGGAGCTGAGAAATTGTGCCCTTTTCTTTTCTTTTTTTTGTTGTTGTTAATCTATCATCACAAAACAAAATGGAAAAAGTAATTAGGTAACATTGCAAAGATGACTAACACATTACTTTGGTCGGTTTCAATTTACAGTAGTGGCTGTTCCTAGAAAAGGAAAAGATAACAGGCTTTGTGTCCATGTGAAGACTGCTCTGCTGTTTGTGATGAGCGATTCATTTTTTCCATATAATAGTTTGGGTGCGTGAACTTATCAGATGAGAGAATGACAAACTGACTAATCAAGTGATAAATAGATTAATAAACTGCACGATACAGTGACTGGACATGACCCCACATCATGTGTACGGGAAATGCAGACCTGAGCTTTGTCGTGTTTGACTGTCTCACTCCTTATTAGTCATAGCGCTATGCAAACATGTTGGGGTGTGTGTGTGTGTGTGTGTGTGTGTGTTTGTGAGATAGAGAGAGATACCTGCGAGGGACTTTTTCTCCTCCCCCCTCAGTGTGGTTCTCGTCCCCCTCTCCCTGCATGTCCGGCACTGCCGCCACCAGGTCTTTCAAGAAATCAAACTGTTGCTCCAATTCAATACACTGTTTTCTGTAAACACACGGGACCATTTTCAATCAGACAATTATCTTCTCTACAAACGTAAAACACATTCTGAGCTGAGCAAAATGTAAACCTAATATCAAATAGACAAAGAGATAAAAGGGATTATATATTCATTTCAACAACATGAACATTCTGAGTCACACAGTAAGATCCTCCTGGCAGATACATCTCACTTATGGCCAGAAATACATTTAGATACAGAACAAGGGATCTGATTTGGCAGTGTGTTGCAAATCCACTAAGTAACACGAGCTTAGCAGGTACTCCCACAATATATCATATGTTTAATACGCCACCTTAAAATGTATTTATCTAAATCCAGACATAACACTTTTTCAGCGACATGCATCCAAAATCAAATGACAACTTTAACATGATGTCCTGTTATTATCCAGATGCCTGAATTCACATCTATGCTATGTCACTGAAATGAGTGAAATGAGCAGAGGACAGCCAACTCCAACACAGGACAATAAGGGCAAGGTTCTTTATCAAGACGCAAACAAACACAGAAACTTACAGATGTGACGTTGTCATTGTCTTTGCATTCCTAGACTGGGTGACTTGACAGGCCTTCGTAAGCAAGGATTCCAAAAAAAGCTCCAGGGCTCTCGCTGACATCTCGTTTAAGGAAAATATGATACAGTAGATCTGTATCCTTTATTACAGTAAACTCTTCTACCTTATTCTTTTACATAATCAGCTAACAATGTTACTGCACGGAGACAGAAAACTCTCAAATCTGAAAATAAAAAGCATGAACAGCTTACTTAGGTTTAACAGAACAGGTTGATTGATCGTTTCACAATAATTACAATGAATGTTATGCGAGATACTACAGAGTGCCAATCCGTAAGTTGTAAATATTGAGTCAGGCTATGGGTGACTAGTGTTTCTTTCTCTTTTTTTCAGTTAATGTATCATTTAATTTTAAAATTAAGATTTAATTTTATTATCAGAAATTCCCAGAGCCCTGAGTGGTGTTTTAATGTTGCTTCATGTTAAAATTTAGAAAAAACAATAACAAAAAACTAATAACTTCTCTATTAAACTTATGTTAATTAACTGCTTAGTCTAGTAATTGTTTCAGCTCCAAGTCAGACCATTAATTTGAAAACTCCTGTCTGAATGAATGAATGAACAACACTCTCTGCATTCCAACCACTCATACAGGTGATCAAGACCTTAGAACTGTGAAGGTATTTGGGAGAAGGATACAAATAATAACAGGTACTGCTGCAGCCACTTTGCCAATTTCTTCATCTGTCTGCATAATCTTCTTAATCCTCGCCTGTAATGACAAAAGGTTTAACTTTAAGTGTGTTTGCACAATGGGTCAATACGTGTGAGCACTGTGACATTTTTTTTATTATAGAGACAACTTTCTATGTACCAAATCTTATTCCCAACCCGTTATCTGAAATGTTAGCAAAATACAGCACAACAGATTTAAGAATCGTCTTTCACAGCATGGGTGTTTAAAACCACTCATTCCTGTCACATTGATCAGATTTACAGCACGTCCGCCCTGTGAATACCTCCAAAACAACAGCTACAAACAACAGATTTGCTCTGGTTTAAAACGTTCACTTTCACTTAGCTTGTCATGCTAAAAACAACGTTAATTAGTGCAGTTGCTAGCTAGCTAGCTTAAGTGTACCGTAGCAAACACTGGGATGCAAGGTAGGTTAGCTAAGTCAGTGAAACTAGGGACAGTGGCATAAGGCAATATTACTTCTCGCTAATGTAATTTACATTTTAGTGGTTAACTACTTGCGTTTGTAAGTTGGCTTGTAAACTCTCTAGGCAACAAAACAGGCCGAATCCCACTCAAGCTAGCTCGAGAAGTTAGCTTTGTATCGTACAGTTTGCTAGGGTTAGCTAATCTTAACACCGGTTAAGCAAAGTTTAGACTTACCGGAGGGAATCTGGCGTTGTATTTCTTCTTTTTGCTGGGCATAATTAAATTACGTGTATGGCTACCCTAAAATAAAATACAATATATTCTGGATTATTATTCTATATCATATGTAATTCGCCTCCACCGCGCACACACTAGATAGCAGTAGCTTGCCGGCTAACTCGTTAGCACGTCGTCGTCACTCGTTCCCTATTGCCTGGTAGGTTAGTTTGGTTCCGCGGGGTCCCAGCGCCCTCCAGCCGTAACACCCGAGAAATATAATGTAGTTAAAATTGTGTAATGAAGTATAATGATGTAAAATTAACACCGTTGCATTTGATAGCTACACAAAATAAAAACTAACAAATTAATGCGTACGTGCACATTTGTGGTGCACACCCAGAGGTACCTGGTATATTGTCGTCTAAAAGCCGTCGTTCCACTACGTTACTGATTTCAGTACATGTAATACTTAAGAAGTTAAATAAAACCACAGTTATAGCAGCGATGTATTCTATTTTTTATTCTAACACAGCATTGCTGTTTTATTTGTGGGCTGAAGACATTATTAAACTGGCAGACCGCTGAATGGAGTTTGTCATTTCGCTCTTCGTCAGAGACTGAGGGCGGAAGTCCTCAGTCTCTGACTTATACCATCGGTGCTGCGCTTCTGCGGAAGAACAACACTGGTCAATAAACTTCAACATCTGCAGGTACGTGAATCCTTCACATGATTTCGATCAGGGTGTGATCATTTCTATAAGCAAACGTACGGCTTCCAGCATTAATTATGCCCAACAGCCAGGTATAAATCATCTTTATCCAAATTCTAGAAGACAAATATGGACGTTTGGTAAAATGGCTAGCCACCTGGCTAGCTACAATAAGACTGGATCCAGGCAAATAGAAATCTTTTCTGTGTGTTTAGTCGCATGTCCACTGTAGACAATGCACAAACGAAACGGATAGCATCGATTTTGCGAGTCGTAGATGGACAAACGCTAGCTATTGAATAAGTGTTGCTAATGTAGCAGGCTAGCTAGCTGCATTAGTAAACATCCGCAAGCAACCCAGCTGTTCAGTGACAGAGGCTTCACTTTTGGTTTGTGGTTTAAAGTTTAATACACAACACCTGCCTTTCAACAGGACAAGCTCCAGGGCTTCTCTTAAAGCCTCACACTGACAGCAGTATGGAGGAGGAAGAGGCCCCTGTCGATGGCGAGGTACAGACCCCCTTTGCTGCAGAGACCTATGCCGCTGAGGCCATGGCTGCAGACATGGACCCTTGGATTGTGTTTGACTCGAGAAGAACTCCTAGATCCGAGTTTGATGGTTGGCTGGAGAGCAACAGACCTTCACAAGTGTACAGATTTGGTAATGAGGAAGGCGGTGTTGGCCCCGTGGGATGGATCGCCGTGCTGGGCCCAAACCACTGCCCCAGTGCTGGGGATGTTATAGGTCTCCAGGAGAACTGGGAGAAACTTTTGGCCAGTAGCCGGCCTGTCAGCTTCCAGACAGTGAGGGAGCTGGCTCTGAACCACGGGGTGCTCGCTGGCAAGTGGCTGATGCACTTGGACTCTGGTTTCAAGTTAGACCATGCATGGGAGTGTGTGGCCAGAGCAGCCCTGGATGGCAAGGTCTCCCTAGTTAAAGTCAGTCCCTATGACCCCAAGGGAGAGGGCAAGCAGGTCATTTGCGCCCATAACCAGAACTTCACTGATGAGAGCGAAGTTATAAGGCTGGACTCGGTCATACGTGCCACAGGGGTCAAATGCGCTCTCTCATACAAGCCAGACGTGTACACATACCTGGGGATATACCGAAACAACCGCTGGAAGCTTTGTCCAACAATATATGAGAGCAAATTTGACCTAGAGTGTGTCCCAAGGCGTTCCCACATCGTCAACAAAGTCACCAATCTTGAAGTAACCTAAGACTGTCGGAACAAGAGGACGGTTTTGTAGGATGGGTCAATTAAGAGGCACTTAGTGATCCTATGAGATGGATTATGAAATTGAGTCAGTGGTTGAATTTTGATCTCAAGTTCTTCCTATTGGCAAAAAAAGCACATCTCATTTCAGTTTTGTCTTCTCATGCTGTAATATTCTCCTGAAGTGACCTGAAATATTGTCACATATTTTTTTGTACTAAACATAATGTATTCATTAGTAAGAACATTTGTATTCTTGAGGTTGTTTGTAACGCACTAACACTTACCCCACTGACAGCTAAAGAAATCCTTGATTTTGTACGCACATGTTCAGGGGAAATTTTACATCCAGTGAAGCATTTCTCTCATTTGTCTTTATTTTTTGCTTTGTACTGAACCAAGATTACAGAGTTGCCAAATAAAATCTACTTTTGAAGACCATATGTGTATGCTTTTTTTTTTTCTTTGTTTTTGTTTTTAATCGTTAAGAAAAGTCTTTTTGGATTTTGACAGAATTCATCATTCATGATAGCAAACAAATTGCATATAGTGCAACTGCCTACATCGTACTGGTATAAAATTGAAAAATGCAACTCAATAAAGCAAATTTAACAACAGAGTATAGCAAGTGGACCTATAGGTCTGAAACAATTGGGTTAAACGGCAGACATATTTATACATTAACTAGTAAAACTGATTAGAGACCAGAGGAAGTTATACCGTCAGACAACAACAAAAAAAAGATCTGATATAGCTCTGCGAGTGTGCTGCATGTGTGCTTCTCTGCTATAAGCATATGCTTATTAATGTTGCTTGTTTAATAATTATTTACATTTAGACCTTCATTTGTCTCTTACTACATTTTGTTGAGACTCTCAACAAAGGCACCTGTATAAAGAAAGTGGTGTTACAGTCACTGTCGACCTTCAGAAAACATTAGAACCATGCTATCAAGTAACACAGTACTATATGGGGATATGTTATCACAGGACAATAGCCATAGTTTGCATAGAAGTGCCTCTAGACCAGACTAAATTCTTGAGATACACCAGCCGCTTTGTTTACAATAAAACGGTAGACTAAACTTACACACATCACTTAAAGACAGTGACAATCACAATAACACTGATCAGGGCTACCAAACTCGTTAAGGACAGTAAAAAAACATTTAACATGCTCCACAGAAAATAACCTCAACACGAAAACATTTGAACAGATGTCTTCAGCAATGCATCTGATCTAGCTGTCTTTTTTAAAACAAACATTTTTGGTGGATAAGTCTTCCACCATCATGTTGACACAGTGGCTGAAACAGTTACTGACTTTACATGTTACAAGACTGATGCTAAACACAGGCTTAACAAGGGAAATGAAATCTGATTATGTTCTGTCCTGTGTTCTATCATTTGTCAGACAAACTGTATATAATGCCTGGCCAAACGCACTAAATGAATTGAATACCATTAATAGTCTTTGCTGGTATTTCAGCAAGCATGTCCACAATGAGCAGTTTTGCTACAGTCTGTCTCATCCAGCTCTTCATATCCACCTTATTTCCTTTTTGTCTCTGGTAACAACAAAGGAGTTCTGAGGGCTAAATGGGTGGTCTATGTGAAGATGTCCATTAAAAAAAAAAAAAGTGAAAATACCATTACGTGGACAAACTTAAGTCGGGTGTCCTGACGCAACCCCAGCTTAGCTATCGCTGCTCAAAATGGAAATCAGACGATCCTCGTCAGGGGTCATCATCACATCAAACTCATCGAGCATAAGGGGCCGGTGGTGGTTGTTGTTGTTGGGTGCAATGTCAATCATGCCCTCATTCTGGAGCAAGTGGATGATGCTGTTGGGGTAATTCATCCAGGTGCTTCCTGGGTTGCTGGCAGGGTCAGAAGTGTTCTGGGATACTATGCTGTTCTGAACAACAGGCGAGGCGCTGGGAGGGGCAGCTTGTTGGCATGATGCTTGGGCCAACATTGAGACGCCATTACCACCCTCGCTGGTGAGGGTGGTAATGGCGGGGTTCAGAAGGTCCTCAAAGTCATCCATGTTTAGGCTGTCCAGGGTGCCTGGGGCCTGGGCTTCGGAAAAGCTAGGGAACTCTGGGATATCATCATCCACAAGTGGGGCCTCTACCCGGAACTGGGGGCCCTGGAGATTGAAGGAGCTGCTGGCCTGTGAGGAGACTGTGCTTCCCTGAGAAGCTGTGGGCTCCTGGGCCATGGTTGAGGAAATGCCTGGGAAGAATGCGTGAAGGTCTGAGAGATTAACAGTTGAGTAGTCCTGGATGGCAGTTGAGGTGGTGGTGGTAGAGGAGGAGGTGGAGGACGATGGTGCCTGGCTCATTGTGAAGTTGGCCACTGGGGTGGCTTTGGGCTGGGGACCCAGATTCAGGCTCTCCATGATTTTCCATGTTTGGTGTGCCGGGGAGGCCTCTGCCTTGGGCTGGACTGAGAAGAGCTGGTCTGACTGACTGTATGCGAAGGAAGATTTCACTGCACTGGCACCAGGGGGCACCACAGCTCCTGAATACACACATCAGACACACACAAGCCATTTGAGTTCAAGTACTCGAAATCTCTTTAGCATAACATATTCTTCATCTAGAATGTGAGCCACAAAAAGCTTCGTTGTTACAATGACTTGACTGCTGCCTCAATAACTAACTACTAATATTAATAGATAGCAATATATCCCTAGAATGGATAAGCTGAAACCACACACTGGGTTGAAGTTGATAAATGACTGAAACAACTAATAGCTGCGATTTAATTTAATGAATTATCTAATCCATGAATCAACTTTTAGCTCCATTAAAGCCTCATCCGATCTCTGCAGGGACTGAAATCAACCACCATTTGTGATACGAACGAATCAAACAGACTCACCAGCTTGTGCGTTCATCGATGGAGGCTTGGCTGTGACTGTTCTCCTTGCTGGGCTTATGTGGCGTCTATCTTGTGGAACGGACACTGAAATTTGAATAGACGTGATTATATTACAATGTAACTTAAAAAAAAAATATCACTATTTCTTTATTATATTATGATAGAGTGACGTCAATGTACCACTAGACAGTATAGACCCCAGCTTCAGGCTCTGGAACATGTCTTCTGTACGCTTTCTCTTCTCACTCAGTCTGTATTCATCTAAGGGGGGCATTTAAAATAAAAAAAGAAACAGTTATAAAACACAGTTTGGAGAGTTGATCAACAAATCCATTCCTCAGCATCATATAGAAGCATGAGAACACTGCCTCCTACCTGGGTCAGCAGGCAGGTACTGAAAGTCCACAGGCTCGCTGACCTCGCGGTCGGAGGGCCGGCGGAGCTGCATCTTGACTCTAATGGGCTCAGTGAGATTAGTGTTGCGGTAGGGCGGCGTGCGGAACACAATGGCCACCTGCCTGTGGACGTCGGCTTGGGAGAAAGTGCCCTTTCCCTCCCAGGAGTCCTGGAAGAAGCGCACCTCGATGTCCTCTGTGGGGGATGAGAGAAAACAGGAAACGTAAGAAGATACTAAAGAGGGGATGATGCTTTGCTGCCATGCAACACAAAGTCTGACAACAGCTTACATGCCTTGTAATTAGCTTCAGCTGTTAAACTTCACGTAAGAAGGGGTATAATGCAATGGCTCAGCTTGTTGTGAAAATGGCTACATGACATTCTCAGGACTGGAGGTTTTATAATCTGGTCCAAGATTCAGGGTTCACAGGCTGTTTTCACACTGATGTAATGTGTATCCAGCCTGAGCTTAGTCACAGAGTTCTCAGGGGAGCCTCCCACAGCTCCCATGTCATCTCTAAAATACAAAGCACATGGTTTACAGCAAATGCGCCTGCAAATAATGGAGGGGAAAGACTGATAATAATCGTTTATTTTGGCTTTGTTTGACTGAGCGTTAATTAGGAAGAGATAATGCAAAGAAATGAAAAAGATAATGAGAGAAAACTGAGTTCACACGCTACAGGGACGATGAAAGTTTATTTTACATCACCAGCACTGCACCGACACATGAAACTGCTCTGAAGTGAACATCATGACACACTACAATAACTTCAAGTTTTACTTTTAGAAAGCTGCTTTCACATCAGATACATGGAGACAGCAGGCAAAGACACAGGGCTAAGTAGTTAACTGTCACTATTAGTGAATAGGAGAAATGAGAAGTGGACATCTAAATAGAGGAAGAAAGATTTTGGTTTGTGATTAGAGTTACTCAAAGTGATAATACAACTGCTTTGCATTGCATTACTCACAACGATTACAGGGACAGGCAGCAAAACACACAGAAAACTAATAAAAATACTAATAACATTCACCCTCTTTTTAGCTTTGTTTTTGCCCCTACAAACTTTAGCTTTTGGAAACACTGACACAGGGGGGATAGAGGTCATATCACACCAGTAAAAGCAGTACAACTCGAGTGCATTATCATTATTGAGAGGACGTGGCCTCTGGAAATGAAAGCAGGCAGCCATCTCTTCTGGTGAGTAAAGACTGGTCCAGTCAGTTTTTGTGTGTATTGGCATGTAACACTCCTTCTTATTGAGCCAATGTCTTGTTAGGTCACCACCTGTCTTACTCATATTTCCTTCTATTCAGCTGCAGTGGTAAAGAAGGAAATTGGCCTGTAAATGTGTAATTTGTCAGGTTATCTATTTTATCATCTCCACAGAAAGAACACAGGACAAACTGTGCAACAGCGAACCCATGGGACCTCTATTTCGAGCTCTCTGCCTCACAAAGAGCCAGTGTGTTGTCAGTAAAACATAAAATGTGGGTGTACAAGGTTCACACCTTTACTGTTCTCGACTGACTGCATTACGGCTGCTTAGTCAGTTCTAGGTATCTATTTCTGGATTGTTAAATATGAAAGTAAAGGTTTCACGGTTGTGCACACGCAGCTTATGCCACATGGCTGCTCATAGTGGAGCAGTGACAGTAAAGTGAGTAAAATGAGAGACTCGTGTACATTACAGGCTCCTTGTACCTTTTTGCACTTTGTCACACAGCAGGAAGATTTCATCCCCTCCCTTGCAGCTTCCAGAGTTGCGGTTGACTCGGCAGATCTTCAGCTCAGCTGTGTTCGGAGCTCCTGCGACACACAAAAAAGCAGGAACAAATAAACCAAAGATTACAGATTAATACCAGACATCTTCTAAACGCAAAGGATGCTGGGCTGTGGCTGACAAGTCAATACTACACGCCTCAGGCAGCCAAAGGATTCAAGTCTTTCCTTTATAATATTGTGAGCTGCAAGTCTTTTGGCAGATGATTCAGTTAAACACCTGAGCATTTACTGATTGGACATTTGTTTTTAAACTTTAGTTTTAATTTCATCACAGGGAAGCAAAAGCTAATTTCTAAAAACAACAGTATTTTATTCAAAAGTGTAAAAATTGGATCTATTTTGACAAAAAAAAAAAAAAAAAATCAGCTTTGTTTTATTTTAAACACAGTTCACAGTTTGAAAGTGAAACCAAATTCGTCTGGAGACATTTATTCATTCTGAGAATTTAGAGAGACTGACAGATCTACGTGTCAGCTGAGACACAGCACTGTGGAGACGGCTTATAAAAACAAAGAAAAAAATATGTATTGTGCAAAATGTTTGGATGTAGACAGTGACTTATAGTGACTATAGTGACAGTGACTTTTATTTAAAAAAAGGTTCTATATACTCATTGTATCTCTGTATAGATCTGTGTGTTGAAAACGAGTGAAAGGACTGTTTATAGTTGCAATGCAGACTAATTCTTTGAAATATGTTCAGCCTGACAAGAAGAGTTAGAATGCAAAGAGGAACAAAGAGTGTCTGCGGGAATTTATGGTTGCGGGAGATGCACATGTTGGAGTGTGAAAGTTAAATTGTGTGTGGCTACACAAAGCTCACACAGGATACTGGTGTTTTATTATATCCTGTAAGGTTTGTCAGTTTACCCTGATCACAATTCCTGGGAAAAGCACTGAACTCATGATTTTTTTTTGGGGGGGTTGCAAATTAAAAATGGTCAAAAGATACAGAAGAGCACACAATACTGATCGACAGTCTTAATATTAGCAATGAAACATCTGCATCAACTGAACTTTAATATAAAGAATATGTAGATATGTGTGTGTATGAAGTGCTGTCCACTCACGGTTGTCATAAATGGGCTGCGATACCACAGGATCCAGAGGAAACAGCTTCCCTGTAGGCAGAGTGATGGAGGCCTGGAAGCAAAGCCGGACTGAATTCAGGTCAAACTCCTCCTCCCACACCTTCGCCTCAGGAACTGCAGCCAAGAAACATCAGGGAAAGGGTGGGGTGCACAAATCAGGCACCACGGCAGACTTTCACAGAACTGCATCCTGTCATATGTGGGCTATTTGTAGTTTAGTATCAGTGCAAGGTGAAAAGAACAAATTAAACTTCCTGTTGATGTTGTTGTTCTAACAGCCCAGAGGATATTTTTTTTTCTTAAAACACAACTGCTTATTCGTTATATCTTTTTTCACATGTATTATCATTGCTTCATGGCTAGTTTATGTTTACTCCCCCCATGCTGCAGTGAATTCAGTGAAACAGTGAAACAAAAAGTTTTTTTTCAAGCAGGTGAAAGGATGACATGAATGTCAAATTCACACTTTCACAGTCACTGGGTCACTTTAAATGAGATACTTACATTTACCAAAGTATATTCATGCCAGAAATCAGTTCTAGTTCAGTCAAACTCCAGCAAATAAAAGTCTTCACATTTGAGTGAGACATTTAGGGACTCTCTCCACACAGCACAATAACTTTTTTACACAATGACAGATTTAACAAAGAAAGGGCAACGACACAGAAAGCTCTTTGTGTTGTACACTCATCTGTAACCACGGCTACTCACTGTTGAAGGGGTTATTATTGGTCTGCAGCCTGCAAGTGATGGCCTCGTTCACATCCTTCTTCTTCACACACTGTATGCCAAGGTTCGGAAAACTGAAAGAAAAAGAAAAGTCTAAGACAGAAACCACATGAGCGTACACGTGCCCTCTAATTTGCAACAGCTGCAGTATTTGATATAATAAGTTCTTGTGTATTTCTGATTCTTTTTCTGGGAAATAACACACTCTGGGACCAACACAAAACTGTAGCTATACACTCAGTTTAGAGTTTGCACATGGCGTGGTCCTTTAACCCGTGTTTCTCTGCTTCTCCCATAAAAACCAGAGTAAAGAAATGATAAAGCACCATCGCTCTGGATCACATTCCATGTTCAGAAGGCAGTTGAGGAGAGCGGAGTGGAAAAATACTTGACTTCAAGGGCACTGCCAAAAAAATGAATATACATGTATAGTTAATCTTTTGAACTGTTCTTAAAGAATTTGATCCATTGTATTTTCACATTGTATTATCTCATCCCTCTGCGGTAACAACAGCAAACACCTCCCTCTCTGCTGGCTGTATTCCTGATCATTTCAAAACCGCCTGTGTCCAGCTAGCTCCAAAAAAAAAAAAAAAAAAAAAAGACCTAGATCCTTTTATCTACACTGTTCACAGACCTGTTTCCAAACTGCCATGTATTACTATAAATATAATTAGAATACTGTTATAGTAAACATTACACATTTTGGCAGCCATAGCAGATTATCTTATTTATGAAATATTTCAGTCAGGCT
>JBBMJY010000016.1:11715407-11741392 GCA_037833715.1 Toxotes lorentzi
GGCGCGCATATATATATATATATATATATATATATATATATATATATATATGTTTAATATATATGAAACATACTATAAACACAAGAATAAGCAACTAGATTTTGAAAATAGTCATTTATCTTGCTTAAAATATGTTATCCTAATATTAAATATGATTGAATTACATTTACTATGATGTCAACTAGAAATCTTTCTCATTCAGACTCCTGTCAGCCTACAGATGGAGATGAACTACTGTTCAGTTCTTGGCTCTTAGCTCTGTTTTCCAGACTCTGATAACAACCTGCATTGCAATGTTGCGCTTTTATCAAAATATCAATATCTGAATGTGAAAAACAGTTGACAAATATTAACCTGTGCACTTACTCACTCTGTATCACAATACTGGCAGTGGACTGCAGTACACGCTGTCTGTTTGAATTTCACTACACTTGTGATTAAGGTAGACAGACAAACAAAATTCCCTCCAGCCAGACAGACTGGTGCAATTATGTCATGTTCAGTGTAAATATTATGTAATTAAAGGTATCCTGTCAATCACCGTTGGCAGTAGTTTTTCTTCAGACCCTTAATGTGTCTTTACTTGTTTGAGTCTGCAGAGCTAGAACTCAGCTTGTAGTTTATGCTGTTACAGTTCCACTCAACTCCAAACCCAAGATAAAGCCGGCAACTAGTTTTACTGAGGCTACAGCAAAAAACGATGGAGGCTTTTTGTAGGTCAGTCTCTCACAAACGCCACCTTGTTTTGCTTCGAAACTGCAGTTTCCCTCGAGCAAATTCAGTGTATTTCTGAACACTGGCATGAAACCGCAACACACACAATTTCCTCATGTTTCTGACATCAGGAAATTGACGTCCACGCCACATGCAAACCACACTTACCTGTGTATTCGTCTCTCCTGCAGGTCGGCCTCATAGTAGCCATGTTTGCAATCCTTCCCAACCAGTTCGTGGGGGTGAGGCTTGTGCGGTGCATTCTTTGTTACCAATGAGATGCGAACTCGCAAGGGACCACTGTAGTTGTGCACCTGCAGGGGGAATGTGTCATACTTTAATGATCTCAGAAGGCAATTTTAAAGGGCACTTTAGAAGGGTGGATGCTTGCTTGCAGTCATCTGGTTAAAGGTTTGATCTCAGCAACCAAGAATCCCACTGCTCAAATGGGCTTCATTTAATAACACGTTTTTTACCATGAAACATAAGTCTCAGACTTCTACAAGGAGGCAACAATATTTTTAGAAAATAAAATACAAGTGTAAGAATGCTGCAGGCATAACATGGAAGACATTCAGGCAGAAGTTGTGTCCGACTCACCTTTATGGCTGGATGAGTCTTAGTGGTGTCATTGCTCTTCTCTCCAGGGATGCTGCCGGCTGAACGTCCTTCGCACTTGTACCTAAACCTCATGCCCCTCTGCTTTGGCTGCTCGATGATCTCTATGAAGGGGTTTCCTGTTCGGACACACGGACAGCAGGAAGAAAGAGAAGAAGAGTCTGACTTAAATTCAGAGTCACAAGAGCAACGTCCAGACTCTGTCAGTGTGTGTCCACACACACATAGCTCTGCCATCGATCATCAGTACACAGTGTGTTGAAAAGTTTACTCATGAAAAGTCTGCAGTCACTATCAGCACTGATTCATACCCAACACTGATAATTTGCAGGAAACAGCTTCTTACCTGGGTTGAGTGGAGGCAGGCCCCATGTATACACACCTGTGGTGGGCAGAGAACAAGACAAGCAAATTCAAGCCCCTGTCAGTTAAAGTCTTAGAGGAACAGCAGTTAACCATTTACAGCAGTGACACACAGCACACGGTGGAAGCATAGATGACAAAAACCAAAAACAGCTTCAGCACGTATTTGTTGCTTAGTAAGAGTTTGTCATTTGTGGTACGGTCAGAGTGGAAATCTTTTAGACAGTGCGGCGACCAAAGAGGTCAAAGGACACTGAGACGCGAGGACTTCCCAGCTAAATATAATCACTTATCATAAACTGTCTGCCAGAGCTCATAAAGAAGAAGAAGTAATGAAGACTAAAGCACACAAAGACAGGCAGGGTGTAATATCAGTGTCACGTTACCCATGCTATTGTGAGGAGCCCCCCTTGTGAGCGAAGAGCAGGCGGCGCTCTGGTTTCAGGTTCTTGGTTAATGAATTGTTGAGATTCACTGAAACAAGCGAGGTGTGATGCAAGATCAGGTGGTCAGAGCTCCACCCATCAGCTAGTAGGACTTGTTCAGTTTGAAAGTGCGCTTTACAAGTTGTAACAAGTCTGCCTCCCAGCAGAAGGCCAAAGGAACAGAATGTGGGGAGCGGAAAGAAGTGTTTGTTTTTTTTTTTTATTTTAGTTTTTGTCCAAAATGTAAACAAATGTAAAATGAAATCGCTATTTCAAGTTATGTCATGTAAGATTAAAGTGAATTATTACTGATCTTGAAATGAGACAAGGCATATGTACCAATAAGTGTGTAAAAGTCTCATTTTCTGACTATTAATTTCGAAGACATCTCTGCCAATTTGTTGAGAAATGGATGTTGTGAAACCGAAAGTACGTCGCAACCACATCACCGCAATTTGTTGCTCATTAAATCACTGAATGTATTAGGATCAAAACACAGCCCAGCACAGCCACCTGAGACACTTGTGTGAGTCACTTTCACTCTGTCTGCCCTATGGAAGGCATCACTGCTTCAGCAGGTTTGTTATTCATGTTGGTCAAATGCATTGTTGACTTTTTTGATATGATTTCGTCTTAATGAGTCACCAACTCCTACTCTATATGCTAGACATGGATAAGTCGTGTTTATCAACAATGTCAATATCTTTTGGGTGCTGTGCTTAATCCCAGCAACGCATTAAAAACTCAATTAAATAAGTTTGTTATTTAACGATTTTTTGGCTTTTAGACAAAGATAAGTTTGATGTAAAGTAGAAACCTGGGCAGTTTTTTAGTTGTCACAAGATGCTCTTCACATCGGCATACATATGACCCACAACAAAACCCCATATCACACCACAATTTGTGCAAACATATGGGACGTAATTTCCATAATTTCCATTTACTAAAATTGAGGTGGGCGGTTGCGAGCAGCGTGGACCTATTAAACTAGGACAGCTCTTGGTTGAAATGAATGCAAGCTGCTGGTCTATATCTGAGCCGAATTGAAGAAAAATCATTCACAGTTAGCGACAAGCTTTTAGAGTGCGATTTATAAATCTTATATGGCCCCCAGCAGACAGATCAACACTAAATCGCTAAATCTCTGAACGAAGTTTGGTATTTCTAGCCGCAACAGGGAAATCCATGAGGTGGACTGAGCCTTCAGGCCTCTTGGCAACTCGACAAGGTTCGGTCCACCGTGCCAGGTGAATTAGTCAGCGACAGAGGAATAAACACAACCAACGTGACAACTGCTTTTTACTAAGATAGACGGCCGTAAGTAGTAAAAGCGCCACTTTAAGTCAAACTTCCTTGTGTGCGTTAGCTCATTCTCCGGGAGCAGCAGACTCCTCCTGTTAGCAAAACGCAGCGGCAGCGGGGCTTTCCCCTGTGCGCAAAACAACTCCCTGTACAGTTTCACCTCCAGCGTCTAAACTGAGTAAACAGTCCGAACAAATAAAAGCAGCTCCACTCACCATCCATGGCTGTGTCCGAGTCCGACTCTCGCTTGTCTTTCTACAACCCCGTTTAACTGTAGTTTATGTTTGTTTTGTTTTTGTTTTTTTCCTTTGGTTCAGGTTAAAGACGACACACACACACACACACACAAGGCAAAGAAGACTAAAAACTTCTTGACAGGGCTGATCTGTCGCCTCCTTCGCTCCACCTACATCTGTGTTCGAGTGTACGGGGAGTAAAGTTAGACGCAGGTACAATACACGTTTTCCGGTAAGAACAGCGCAGAAACACAATGCCTATTTGAGGAACATTGTGCTGCAACTTTGTGTTTGCTTTTTGCGTAATACGCCGCTTTCCAAACTGAACTTAGTGACTTCACTCTGCAGTGCATGAAGCTACAACTTTACTTTCTTCAAATAAAACCAGTGCACTTCATGTACCACTTGAAAATACTATTCAGCTACAGTGAAATATATTTCTATGACCTGTGTCTAAAATATTAATATTTACCCTAGATCATTCTTAAATCAACGTAAATATTATTATTAAGTATATTAATTTATAATAAAATTACCAAAACAATGGAAACCTGTTTTAATTTAACAAGTATTTATAAGTAAAAATCAAATTGTACCTTTTAAAAACAACACATGCTGAACAGTTTAGTCCTCACTGAAAACACATCAGAACCTCTACAGCGTATTTCATGATTTGTGTATTGATTTAGAGCAATCAGAATTCCCAAATCAATATTCAGGGGTAGGGGAAGTCTGATGACCTTGTGTTTGAATTCTTCTTCTTCTTCTTCTTTTTAACTTTGAAATGGTTTCCAGTTTTGCTGTCGTTTTTTGCTGTTTCCAGTCTTTTTTCTTTTGCGACATTTACTTTGTGTCTCTTTTTGCATGTACTAGGTCAGAGATTTATTCTGGACTTTGTCTCTTTTTACATACTTACAACAACAACAACAACAACAACAACAACAACAATAATAATAATAATAATAATAGAACAGATCCGATATACCATCCAACTACTACTACTAATAATAAAAATAATTAACTTCAGTAAGTGATTCATATTAGTAATGAATAGACCTATCCTCGGCAAACTGTATGCTGTTATTTTGGAGGAAAGTCGCGTGTTTCCGTTGTAAATACGGCTAGCCTGACAGAGCTGCACCCCTCTGCCTTTCCTCTGCATTGCAACTTGCCACCACCCACTCAAACAGTACGGAAATACCCAGATGACGCACTTGAAAGGAACAGAAAAGTAAGTTTTGAGTGGGAGAGGCAATAACATAACTTCTGGCCTTAGTCATAACCTGGAAGAGGGGTTTAGACCGGATCCATCTCAATCTCAGCTACGAGCTTGTTCTCAGGGTTTTCTTCTGTAAACAGACTTGTTTATGTAAAACATCCAGCTGTGGCTGTATGTTTTAAGTCTTAATGTAAATCTTTAAATAGTCTTTAAATAGTTTTAATAGTTAAACAGTTCTCTGATCCCCACTACTAGTTTCCATTCAGATGGTGGCCCACGCAGAAATCACAGTTCCAGGTCTCAACACTGGCAAGGCAGTGACAGTAAACATGTCCTACCTCCTCATATAAATTATTATTTGTTTCGGTTATATTTAATTAAATTCTTCTATGTTTAATCACTAAATAATCCAAAAACAAAACAGTTTATTTGAAAAACTTTTCTCAATAACGTTCAGCATTCAGACATACTCTGCCCAGGAGAGGGCGCTGCAGGTGAATAAATCAGGATCTGCTGTCTGTTATTTCTCCCTTAATATTTCGTGACTTGCCCATAATTACGTTTCTTTTTTGTTTCAACAATTCTCCTCATTTCAAATGTACTTTTATATCAATAAAACTGCTTTATGAATGCAATCACGTCTGCACAGATGATCATTCTCAGAAATAAAATGGCGCTCGACAAAATAAAAGAATCTGAAATATCAAATTGTTTCAAAAGTTGTCATCTAAGTTTATTACATTTTTTCATTAGCCACGTATAGCATTATTATCATTATTGTTATTGTTATTGTTATTATTATTATTATTAGTAGTAGTAGTAGTAGTAGTAGTAGTAATAATATTAGTATTATAGCACAGTAACCTGTTGCAAAGGCACTGATGCGTTCAAACAGTGTCGGAAAATACAAGTTCCATTTGATAAAACAGCAAATAACGATTAAATGAAATTAAGAAATTGCATTTGGGTGCTCTGGTGTCCTCCCACAGTCTAACCAATGCAGATATATTTATTTTTTAACTTTCAAATTTTAAGTGCACGCTGGGATTTTTCATGAAGGTGAGGTTACTCGTTGTATAACATTTAATTACTATGTGAGTGTGACATTGTACGTGACTGTTGTTTATTTTGTTGCATTGCATCTTTTTTGTTTTGCACAAATAAAAACATTCATGCCCAAACGTGTTGTGCATTGTTCTTTCACTTTGAGCGAAAGACAGTGAAATTCAGTTGAAAGCTCTGGATAAAGGGGTAGTAAGTGGACCTTGAGTCAAGATCTGAAAGAAATCTGAAAGCTTTTCTTTCCGACTCTGTGAGAGAACCTAGAGTTTCCGAGGGGCATTTGAAGGCAGCATAGTAGTTCTAAATGGGAGGCCCGTGAATGGGAGGAGGTTGGCGGTGCGTTTCTGTGCGGTGAGGCGGTGCCTTCCCTGCCTGCTCCAGACTGCGGCGGGCTCAGCTCTTCGTTACAGAAATGGCGGAGGGGGAGTTGGACGTCGACTCGCTGATTTCCAGGCTTTTAGAGGGTGAGTTCGCAGCCGTGCTGGCTTCTTATTGTCCTAATGTTTGCGGCTTCAGTCTCGAAGGGTTATTTAGGTTTCGTTTTGAAGCCACTTGACGGGGGGGGGGGAAGGCCGCTTTACTTGCTAGAGCAGCCCGGGCTGGACTGAGCAGGACTAGTCCCGTTGGTCGGTATTACGAATCACAGGCACACATTTAGCCAGCCGCCGCCTCTTTCTCCTCTCTGTTTTTTTCTAGATTAAGTTACAGCTGATTCACACCTATGACACTCGGGTGTTTTCACTAATCCATATTCTGTGTGTTAAAAGTGCGGGTTGAAGGTGGAGCGGTAACAAAGTTGTAGCCCGACAGGTCTGGTACAGGAGGGGACGTGAGACCAGCCCCGAAACTACAGCTAGTTATTGTTGCTTCGATCGAACGTTGTAACGCTCGTATTACATCAGTGCTGGTGTCATCACTGTGGCATGCTGCTCACAAACCTGTACCATCTAAAAACCTCAATCATTATAACGCACCATGATGGGCCCATGTCAGTCCCAGAAGTTGACATTTGTCTTCAAACAAAGTACAGCTTGGTAAATAAAGCAAAAAAAAAAAAAAAAAAAGTCAAATAAGGATCTCTCAGCCCACAGGGTTACTGTGTTTATATGCTAATATAGCTGAATATTAATGTTTACACAACCCACAGGCCTTGATGGACTGTCATTCTAAATAAACCGGCAGAGCTTTGCACCCTTTAACTAGTGCTAGTTAGTGAAGTAACTTTTGCTGCACCACACCCCATGTCTTCTGTACTTCCACAGCCAGCATTTTAAAGGCCTTACATGTGTGAACCGTGCTCAGTCATCCTGCAAAGGTTTCTTCATCAGTGTAACTGTCTCCTGATCTTTACTGTCATGAAGAAAACCTTGTCATCATATATTAGTGGGCAGTTTTCCTGTCATTATTGCACAAAGGTAGCCTCTGTACTTTTGAAGAAAGCTTTGTTGTTGCTCCAGCACCATTGTTATGTGGATGACTTTCTTAGCTGAGCTAAGTCAGAGATCCCGACACAGGTGAGCTGATCTGTCTGTCTTTCTCTCGTCTTTCATTCTCTTGAGAGCACGCAGACAGTGTCCCTCTGTTTCTGAACAAACACTCATGATCGATTGTGGGTTTAAAATCACGCACACAGGAACGTACACAGTTTGCTGGGGTATGCTAATGAACTAGCGCACTGTGGATCAGAGTGTCAGTGCAACCATGGAGTGGTCTGGATTGATTGGGACTGGTAGCATAATAATATCTGTTTGCTCTTGGTGTGAGTGTCAGCTGTACAGTAACACAGCCGTGTGAGCCTGGCTGGGCAGGACTACACTGTAGCTGGTTAGCTGGCTTTTTTTTTTAATGCAGTGACGATGAAACCTCAGTGAAGGAAATTGGAGGGATCTTGCCTTAAAGGTTTCCAGATGTGAACCGTGAATATACCCAACCATCCATCCAGCCACTACAGCTAGCTAACAGCTTTCTGAAGGCTGAGCTAAGATTGACATTGTTCAGTACTAGTTTCAGTAACAACACCAAAACAACAGAGCCAGGGCTTAGCTGGGAAAGCTGAGCTGAGTGGCTAACCAAGAACTGGTTGAAAAATCCTCAGGGAATCCCACACATGAACATTTCTTCTACTAGTTGCCACATTTTGCTCTACATAAAAAGAAAAGTACTGTGTAATGATTTATCCATGTGATCCATAAATATAAATTCATATGAAACAAGAATCAGATTCTGCGGCAAGTGCAGCACTGCAAACAAACACAGGATGTAATCTAACTGCACCATATCAGGCGGCCAGAGCTGACTGCTTAATGTTTTCTGTTTTAAAATAAGAGAAACAAAGGCAAAGTGACATTAGTCTAACACAAGCAGACATATCTGGGCCACACACAGGCAGGGATACAAATGCAAACTGTCACTGGTGTATCTGTTTGGTTTTGTAAGGGCTACATTTTATTTTAAGACTTGACCTTTGGAGAACACAAAGACCTCTCACAGGTTTTTCCTTACTGATGAAACCTTGATACTCCTCGTCTTAGTTTACTCAGCCAGATCACATCTACAGCCCGCTTCAATTAGATGCTGACTAAATGGCCCCGTCAGTGGCTTTCTCCTGGAACTGAGTTCAAGAAACTCAGTGTTTTCACTTCGTCACACGGCGGATTCATTTCTTCTTCTCTGCAAGAATAAAAAGGGCCCTTTCCCTCAGGTAGGAAAGGATTTCTTTAACCGCTTCAACAGGAGGTTGAGCTCTTATGTTTTTTTTTTTTTAGTGAACTCTGGTGCCAGCCAGGAACCTACATACTCATGCACACAGACGCAGACGCAAATACGGAGGGGCTTTCTGATCTCCTATTAAATGTCAGCGCGCACAGCTGTCCCTGGCAGAAATGAACCTACCCCTTCTGGTGGCACACAAACACACAGGGGTACAGTGTAAAAAGGGCAGTAGTGTATTACAGTAGATTTTCAACTGACTCTTTTTTTACCTCTCCTATGAGGTCTTGATACATTTATATTGAGATTACGTAGTCATGACACAGTAAGTGCATACAAAATGGAAATACATATAAAAATGTAATGTTCTTAATTAGAAGCTGTTTGTTGTTTTGTTTACTGGTTACACAAATAACACCAGCTCTAAGCTCTTCAGCTCTTCTGCCTCCCTGTTGCTGTCCTCACCTACAATTTATTACTGCCTCATTTATTCAGGACTGACTGAAAATTAGTCCAATCAAAATCAAGAATTTCCAGTTGCCATGGAATAATTTTTTTATAGTTTCCTAGAACTAGTTTTTGCAAATACAAAATTTGACTGATATCGAAAGACACCCACATATACAGTGCACGTGTCCTTCAGCTGTTGAGAGGCGTTGTCTAGCCAACAGGCTAAACCTGATCGACTGACAACGTGGTTTACAATCACTGAAGCCTCCTCAGTGGCCTCGGCGTGCAGGTTTCTGGCCTCTCTGTTTTCGTGTGTCACTGTGAGTGCAACGACTTGTCATTTGCTGCCTTGTGACCAGTCTTGTGAGTCACAGTTATCAGGTAAGCAACACAATGGTATTCAGATAAACATACTGAAGCCACTTGTGTGCATGAATAAAATGGCATTTGTGTGTCTGTGCTGTGTTGAAAATGAATGAATACCTCTTCTTATTGTTGGCTACACTTGTTCAGGCCGTTCACCGATTCACATCGGGCCCCGGCGGACTCTAACATAGTTTGCCACTTAGGGCACAGTTATAGCTGGAACTGTTAGACATCGCTGTAATAGCACAGTAATATGGTAGCTATTGTGGGATGGAGCTTATGTTTGTTTTCAATGCATGGGAGGCTGCATGCACATGATAAATGTATGTTTGATGGTTAATCCCAATGCAAAGGTATTCACAATTGTCTCATCCAGTGTGTAGTTGATTAAAGAAAAACTGTGGTTAATAGGCAGTTAGGTGTCTAATCACCGGGGTGTAATGTCCTATCACTGTGGTGGGGAAAAAAAAAAAAGTCAATACCGTCACAGCCACATTGCACAGTACTGCATGACACTGTGGGAATTCAATCATCATCTGCTCTTTCAGTACAACTCTCAGTAGCATGTTTCAGATTTCACAGCAGAATCACTACGGCTGTTTACGGCGTCGCATTTTTCACAGTGTTCGTAGAAAGCCTTCAGTCGTCTCCACACAGCTGCACATTCCCTTCTTCTGTGTGTTTGCGTGCAGTTTGTTGTGTTTTTCTGTTTATTTGTTGAGCTCTCCTCACCTGGCCCCTCCTCCTCAGGAGTTTTTATTAGTGCTGTACTGTGTCTGTGTGCTGTGATCCAGCAAAGTAGCTATTACAGGCCCCAGCTTTCCCAGTGTGCCCATGCTAAGCCCGCACTGGCCCAGGCTTTAACGACAACAGGCCCTCTGTCTGGCCTGCCAGCACAGGTGGCCCTTCGGCTTTATGTGGCACAATAAGCACCACAGCCCCCGTACATCAGCCAGTGAGAGGGGGAAGGCGGGGTGGAAAGTTGCATTTTGGAGCCATTTTGTCATTTTGGTTTATGGGCAAAGACGCCAGCCAAGTTGTAACCCAGTATGGGTACATAAAACCTCTAAAAGAGTATTCCTCTGCTTAGGAGCTGTCCTGGATGTGTTTGTCACTGAGTGTTGAACTGCACAGATTTCGGATGATCTGCATTCACTGCAGCCCGACAGTTTATGTTCTGTTATATAAGGAATCATAACCATTATATTCAAATATAGAGACTGATACTGTTTAGTAGGGGCTTAACAGCAGACAAGGATAAGGATAGTTAACATTAGTCACCATTGGTTACTGGTCATACCAGACCAAGATTTATCACTGTTGCTTTTTTTTTCTTTGCTTTACTTTTAGGAGCTTTTCTGTCCCATTACAAGTATGATGCCATCTGCAGAGAGTTATATATGGATATATACTACACAGCAGTTTAGAATGCAGCATTAGGTCTTTGTTCTGCTCTTTCATACTGCGTTTTGCATTGGTGTCACCCTGCTTGTTTTCGTCGGACGTGGAGGATTGCTGCTGTATTGCGTGGTGTTGAGGCTGCTGGCGTGGCACTCTGTTATGGAAACAACAATGGTGGAGCCTGTGCAGTGGGGAGCGTTCACCCCCTGGCACCAAACGTGGCACAGAGCTCACCCCGGCTTTTCAGCTGCCCAGCCAGGCTTTCCGATAAACCCCTCCCTCCCCTCTCCCTCCATTCGCTCCCTCGCCTTCTGTGTCTCCTCCATGCAAAGTTTCAGTTTCTCTCTACATTTCTCTCATTTTCTTCTCCTCCCCACGCATCTCTCTTTCTCTGTCTACAGCCATGCCTCCTGTTTATTTCTCCCTTCGCCTCTCCTCTCAGTTTCATCCTTTCTTTCGCCCCACAAAGACATCCATTCACCCATGGCACTTAAAGGCGAACAAAAATGTCCTCTGAAAGTGCAAAGCCTGGACAGAAATGCCATCGCAGTCAGGATTTCTGCCTTAAGATTCGCTCCCACTCTCCTCAGCAGAGTTACTTTGTGTTTCTCGTTCACTGAGGGGGTCACTGTTTTCCATTGCCCATGTGTGGGAGAGGGTTAGATGGAGGAGTGGAGGGGAGCTGCTGGCGCCGTGCCCGGTTGGAAAGAATAGAGAATGGAGGTGGGGAGCTAAAAAAGTTCTGACGGGGCATCTTTGTTGGTGCTGCGAGGTGCAGCAGTGAGTAAAACATGCACAGTCATACCTGCTTAAAAAAAAAAAAAAAAAAAACGTGGGTCAGCTTGATCCATTAGAAGATTATTTAAATATCTTTTTTTTTTGGCAGTTACAGGAAATGAAAAATCATGTTTCTTTTATTTTTTTTTTTTTTTTTGCTGCTTAACTTGTCTTTCACTTAATGTCGTGCGCTAACGTTGCTCTGTATCTTCAGGATATATGTACGAGCTACAAAGATGCTATCAGGTGATAGACAACGGTGTTCTGACCCCAGATGGCCAATAAAATGCATCTTAGACCACCAGGTGACTGGGTTGCCACAAAAAAAGGGATTTGTACAATGAGTAGAGCACTAGAATATATCAAATGTATTACAAGCTTTACAAATGTAGTTTTCATTGTAAAGCTGTTTTATTGCACCTATAGGGGTCAGCCCTATTTTTAAGCTCCTGACATTGCGCTGACATCAGTGTGTGTTTTCTTGTTGATGTGAATGGACTTACGCAGCTCTTTGCCAGTGCAGCTGACAGCCGTTACATTGTTGTGGACCTTCACTCGGTGACGGAGCCCTGGGCCCGTGCCTGGCTAGTCTTGTTCTTTCTCCCTTCAAGCGCTCCCTCTTTGTCCTGACTGACCTGGCCTACTTCCTCCTTCCTCTGTATAGTAGTGCCCATATATGGTAACGGCTTGAAGAAGCGATCTGTGTGTAATTTACTTATCTTTCTGTCTCTCTCTAACCCACACAAGTTCAAATGAACTCTGCTCTTTTAATTGAATGGAAAAATGGCTGACCTCCGTGACCCTTAGCAAGGAGTCTCTAACCAGTGAAGCAGGATGATGACTGAAGAAAACTTCTTTTAGACAACTACCCCTTTTGGCCTTTTAGATATAAATATCTGGACACATAAATACTTCTTACTGGCAGTTTTGAGAAACACACTGATAAAACAATCCGCAGCCAATAAAAAGTCAACTCTTCAACCTCTGACTGTGTAGAGAGCTCCAGCTCTGGTCTGTTTCCAAAACCCGTCTCACAGGCCTGTACCTACTACCGCATCCCTTTTGTCTTTGCACTGACTTAACTCAGTCATAGTTTGACTGTTTGCTCACACATGTCGTAACATCCCTCTGGTGTGGTGCAACATGCGTCATAATGGAGGGTTGGGCAGTAACCATGCTCCTCCCAAATATTTAGTCAATTAACTTGCCAAATGCCCGGCAGCTGGACTTTAATTCAGGGAACAGTGGCTCATTTTTACTTACGAAGATCAAGCACTGTAACAAAGGTTAGCATTAAGACTGAAATAATAGCTTCTCTCAGCATCGGGTGGTTTAACAAACTATCTCAGTTTATATTTCAGTGACCACATTAGTTAAGGAAAAGAATAGAAAGGACAAGAATAATGTTGCACAATCATGTTGACAGAGCACATCAAGAGTTTAGTCCTGATTGATTATTGTGTTTTATGTTTTAATAAACTGAACTATGTTGATTCTCTTAACATTATACTGAAATAAATATCTATGGATTTTTTTTGTACTTTTAGTCGGACGAATAGAGACACTTGATGACGTCGGTGTTATGTAGGCCAAATGATTTACTAAGGAAAATAATCAGAGGATCAGTTAATTATGAAAAGCAATCATGAGTTGCAGCTGTAAACAGAACAGTTTCCATCTGCAAATTTATAATGAAAATCATCTTTTCCTGGCAATTAAAGTATAGGCTACAGTACTATAGTTATTCACTTATTGTGAGATGCATAAATAGCAGAAGAAAATAAGAACAATCTTTAAAATTCAATTAGTCCAGCTTTAGATCTGTGAAAATGCTGTGGTTTCCTTGTGCATGCTTTCCTAGTGAAGTATCATGTTAGTCATAGTCCTAACAACCAAGTTCAATCCAGAACCCTGTTTTTAAAAAAAAAAGAATATATTTTAAACACTGTTGGATTTTGATAGAATTTGCAGATGCCCTGATCAGAGTGTATCCCAGGCTACAGTTAAGCCCGGCACAGCCAGAGCTGTGACCGTCCGAAGGCTCTGTGAGCGGTCTGGAATGCAAAGAGGACTCCGGGAGGGGAGTGAGGTGTCAGCATCTGACGTCAGCACTGTTCAATGGCAAGGCGGAGGAGGACGGTGACCTAGGAGTTCAGCCACGGCCAAGAATGCAACTTAAAGATAAATAGATGAGGGGAGGGGGAACAGGGGGAAAGGAAGAGATGAAGGAGGAGGAAAAGGAGGTCTGGGAAAAAGAGTTGACTATCATAGAAGACCATCAAATTTCACATTTGTGTGACTGGAACCAGCAAACTTTCTGCAGTTTTGTATTAATAAAATGACTTACACGTTTAACTGATTATGAACTTTAACTAAAATTATTTTGGCAGATTTGATACCCCGGGTCCTATACTTCCCATAATGGACCCTTATTTTCTCAGATGTGGCAGAGCTCCTCCAGAGCCACGGAGGACCGCACACAGCTGTCGCAGGCTGAGTGCTGCTCCTCGTGACTCCCAAAACATTTAGCTAGCAGGCAAGTTGCTACCTGTTGCCCTCACACTTCTGTTGCGTGTGTGTGTGTGTGTGTAGAGAAGCAGGCTGTTTCTGCACTGCTGAGACACTCAATAGTAACATTTACAGTTTGATTGTAATATTTATGTTTTCTGTCTGATTCGGAGCTGCAGCTTCAGTAGTACCGAGGTGAAGCAGTATTTGCTTACCTCCAAAATAAAGTTTGTTAAAATGGCCAACAGCGCCTCCAAACATTCAAATATCCTCGTAGATGTTTTATATTTTGGGGTAGTACATTTTGAAAGTACTGATATTGGATTGTGCCAGTCTGGAAATACAGATACTGTTGCAGTGTGTGTGGCTGTGCAGGTCTCTTCCTTCCTTCCTTCCTTCCTTCACTGCTGTCAGATGCAGTACATGTTAGTATGCAGGGTGTGGGTTAGCCGAGATGCCACTTTATCTGCAAATCAGCTCCTTTCCCCCCTTGAGATACAGCAGCAGCTCTGCTCACCAACACCTTTGCAGGCTGGAAAATGGTCTTTCTGGGTTGCTATGGTGATCAGATGTGGGTACCACCTCCTCTCTCTCTCCATCTCAGTGTCTCTCGCTCGCTCTCTCTCCTCACTGGGGAAGCTGCAGTGCAGTGGTGACAGAGTAAAGGATGCTGGGATACCTCCCCACTAGCCTGTAGTGTTACGATCTGAAGTCAAGGTCACTGGATCACAGTGTGTGCACGTTCGGGTGTGTATATGTTTGTCTTTGTTGAGGGTGTGTGTGTTGTGAAGGAGGAGGCAGAGAAACTGAAGTGTGTGTTCCCGGCTGTCCCTTAACTTAACCATATGATGAAAGGGGATCCTCCCAGGCAAGTGGAACTAGTGGTGCTGGTTGCAGTCTCTGTCGTGTGTGTGTGTGTGTGTCCGTGTCCGTCCTATATCAGGCCTCCCTCCCTGTCAGCTGAGCTAGCACAGACCTGCAAACGCGTCATCACACAGCTGAAAGGGAGGGGTGTGAAATCATTCAGTGGACACAGGCACTCCTTGTTTGTGTATTGTGCTCACTGAAGGATATGTTTTGCATAAAGACCAAACATGCTTGTGTTTCTAAACCACGGGAGGACTTTAAGAGCATCGTGACCCAGAGTTCTGCAGCATTAAAATGTCAGAAATTCTCCACATGGTTTGGCTTACGCGATGGTTTTTGGGTTCATGGTTACCTGTGAAATCCTACCTCTGGACAGTCTAAATATAGCCTCAGTGTCACCCTTCAGGTGGGGTGTGTGTGATGGCAGGTTGTGTTCGGTTGGGGGTGGAGGAGGCAGACGAGTGTTTATCGCCTAAGGTCGGCAGGCAGAAATAACAGGGTCACGTTGCGCGCATACACATACGCGTACACACACTGCTGTCCTTTAAAACTGGATTCACAATACCTTTAGAGCTGCGAGCTTCACCTGCAGGAATCTGACACACATACCTGCTCTCATACACTCTTTGTTGCAGAGGATAAAGACGTCTACATGCTTTATTTCTCCTCCTTTAAAGAAAGCAAAAAAAAAAAAAAAAAAAGCTCCTCTGGCTGTGAAGCCGTAGGACTCCTCTGACCACTTTGATTTACCTATTAAGTGGCGTTTGACCCCTGCTTGGATTTCCATCATGTTGCCGTGGTGTCATCTGACAGCAGCAGTCTTAGTCAGCTGTGGCCCACTTCTGTGGTTTACCAAGCAGGAGGAAAAGAGGAGGCGTCTTTGATGCTGCCACTCATCTGAGCACAGGGAGAGTATATGGGGCAGCGGCAAACCATGGAAATACTGCAGGGAAAGTCGGAAATTGCTAAGGTAGCTCTATGTGGTGGTCAGCGCTGGTTTGTATGTGTCAGCTTTCAGAGCTGTCAGACAGTGGCCATGCTTGTACGTGAGTTTTCAAAGCGCTGTCAGGAAATCAAGAGATTTCCAGAGGCCATTTAGTGCCTGACTTGCAGGAATAGTATTCATAAATAATGCAAAGCTCTTTATTTGGCAAGGTGAACAGTCTGACACATGCTCTGTACTCAGATGGAGTAAAAGTTTGATGATGTGCCGGGTTACTTTCAGTTCACTTTTTGCATGTAATTCATCCTATAACTCCTAATGTATACTAACGTATAATTCTGTTGCTTTCATTTCCTTTCAACTGCTTCACATAGTCATTTGCTTATCAGAGGGAAACCGGTTGCACAGCTACTCTTCAGTATGCTATCAGGACAGTATGTGAGGTTTCTGTCTTCTATATATAATAACCATTCAGTTTCATTATGTCAGATCACCGGTTCTTGGACTGACGGCGGTCGCTTGTCTAAAATTTCCCACCATTGACTGTTCGTTACGCAACAGGAAACGTCTCCAAAAACACTCCCAGCTACATCAACAATGCTCACACGGGCTATTTCAATCCTCTGTCTGTTGACTAAACCCTGAGTCCCATATTTAGTTTGAATGCTGATGTGCGCAGAGATCAACAGACAGAGAGGACAGTCCAATAGGAACACGGTATGCATGAAAGCATGAGACACACAGTTATCCTCTAACCTTACTCCGCCTCTCCTCTCCCTCCGCTAGTGCGAGGATGTCGTCCAGGGAAGATTGTCCAGATGACGGAGGCTGAGGTGCGGGGCCTCTGCATCAAGTCCCGGGAGATCTTCCTCAGTCAGCCAATCCTTCTGGAGCTGGAGGCTCCGCTCAAAATCTGTGGTCAGTAACCTCCCAGTTAACCTTGATCCTGGAAACTGTACTTTGTAATCTGTCCTGTCTTCATCCCCCGCGCCTCCTTCCTTAATCCATCAACCGCTTCCTCTCAATCCTCCATCCTAGGTGACATCCACGGACAATACACAGACCTGCTGAGGCTCTTTGAGTATGGCGGCTTCCCCCCCGAGGCCAACTACCTGTTCCTGGGCGACTACGTGGACAGAGGGAAGCAGTCTCTGGAGACCATCTGCCTGCTGTTGGCATACAAGATCAAATACCCCGAGAACTTCTTCCTGCTCAGGGGCAACCACGAGTGCGCCTCCATCAACCGCATCTACGGCTTCTACGACGAGTGTGAGTGCTCCGCTGTCGTGCAGTGACACAGAAGCAGAGTGTGTTTTCATTTCCTCTCGTGTTCCATTGCGGTACAGCTAGTTCCATTATATGTTAATGCAGAGAGACAGGCAGATAAACATCAAACAGACTGCGGAGAAGTGGCCCCTTTAACTGATACACTGTAAAATCTGCGTAATTGCATAATTTGGTTTCTTTATACCTCAAACCTTTTAAATGAAAGCGTCTTCAGAGAAGTTTAGAAGGGAAATGTCTCTTTGGAACTGCTACCAACAAGGGGCCCCAACAAGACAGGTTGTGTAAAATCATGGTGTTGATCTACACACAAAACTTTCCAGGCACATTATGAACTTCAAAATACAAAAATACACTAACACTTTATTATTATTAAAAATAATAATAATAATAATGATAATTTACCTTGGTTTGTAAGGTTAGGAGTGCCATTTGGAATATAAATTTAAATATAATAACATATATATAATTGGGTAAATAATGAATTTGCTGTGGTCTGGTCACTGGGTAACTTCTAAAAGAGGACTGCGCTCTTCAGTCCACGTTAAATCCCTGCGTCTAAAGACTAAACTTGTAAAAATGTGAACAGCCTTTTATGGTTCTGTGCCCTGAGGCCTCCTGACTCATGGGCTTGTTGATGTTACAGGTAAACGCAGATTCAACATCAAGCTGTGGAAGACTTTCACCGACTGTTTCAACTGCCTGCCCATCGCCGCCATAGTGGACGAGAAGATCTTCTGCTGTCACGGAGGTATTCCTGTTCCTGTTCCTGTTCCTGTTCCTGATTGCTGTGCATGTTTGTGGGTGCTTGTAATTCAGAAAGAGACATGCAGCATGAAAGATAAAGTTCCTGACCCCTCTAAGCTTCCCGTGTCTTTGTTTACTAATCTGATGTGAGGTAAATGGGTCACAGCAAGTTTATAGCTTTACTGATACCAGTTAATACCTGCACGGGATGAAGAGATTTACAAACCGTGATGGTTTCGCGTCATCGTGTTGTTGCGTCGCCCACAGGTCTCTCTCCTGACCTGCAGTCTATGGAGCAGATCAGACGCATCATGAGACCCACAGATGTGCCTGACACAGGTAGGTCAGCCCACACACACACACACACACACACACACAGTAGGCCAGGTGTTTTTCAGGTCATTGTCCCAGGTAACATCTGTATAGAATCATGATTTGGTTGTTGAGTTTTCATCACAGCTGCAGTTTCAACGTTCAGCGCTCGGCTCTCTCATCAGTACAGAACGGAGACCACCAGCGATCACAGTTCCGCTCGACCGTACTTCCTCTCTGTCTGAATCCCGCCTTCCCTTTCCGGCTGGTCGCTCCGTGGTTCTGGCAGAGTCTGGGGTTTGCTTTTCTCGGGATGGGGGGGGGGTGATCAAAGATCTCTCTCTCCTTCTCAGTCAGAGCCAGTGTGGGTTTTAAATCTGTTGCAGCAGCATTTTTCAGGTGAAACTCTCCTCTGAAGTGCTGCAGATGAAGAGAGTCTGTGTAAACCCTCTGTTCACAGCAGAGCCTCAGTCTCCATGAGCATTATACAGATTACTACAGGACATTAGACCAAATGTTATAAGAGACTTGTCACAGCGAGAGGGAAAAAGCAGCTGTTGATTATTTTGGTCTGTGACAACCAACAGATTATTGCAGTAATAATCATTAATTCGTCACCATAAGAAATACATAGTTGTTTGTAAGTCGTAGTAAAGCCAGTGGAAGTGAAGCCTCTCAGTCTGAGTCTTTGCCCTCTTTATTAAACCTGGTTGTTCTTGTCCTTATAAGGCCGCCAGTGTTCAGACCCTGGCAGCCACTGTCTCTCAGATCCTCTTATGGTCTTTCAGGGAGACCCCAAGTGTCTGGATGTGAAGAATGTGTGTGTGTGTGTGTGTGTATACAAAAGGAAGCCTTAGTGCTTTAATGTAAAGGCAACTTCCCAGAAATAGAGCTGGTGGATTTATGGTAAAACACACAGAGTTTATTTTAATCTGTGACTCAGATTTGAGTGTTTGATCACAGGTCAAACATGGAGGTGACTCTTCTTTAGTGTAGTTTAGTAATGTAGTTAAAACTGTGTATCTCTGCCTCCAGGCCTCCTGTGTGATCTGCTCTGGTCAGACCCAGACAAGGACGTCCAGGGCTGGGGAGAGAACGACCGCGGCGTCTCCTTCACCTTTGGAGCTGATGTGGTCAGCAAGTTCCTGAACCGCCACGACCTGGACCTCATCTGCAGAGCCCACCAGGTACTTCACGAAAACACCCATCCTCCTTATTCAACCATTTAAATGCACAGGAAACCACCTCCTTTAGCCATAACAGGAACTGGACTGGTTTATCAGGCTTCCTAGAAAACATCCATGTTGTTGTGCTTTAACACAGACTCAGTTTTATCAAAAGGTGTTTGAAGTGGATCATATATTTGCATGAAGTGCATCACTGCTGAAAAACACCTATTTCAGACCATGACGTGTGTAAATACCATGTTATCAGCTCTGCACTGAGTAATGTTCCTGTGTGTCTGACGCCCCCAGGTGGTAGAAGACGGTTATGAGTTCTTTGCCAAGCGGCAGCTGGTGACTCTGTTCTCGGCTCCAAACTACTGCGGAGAATTCGACAACGCCGGCGGCATGATGAGCGTGGACGAAACCCTGATGTGCTCCTTCCAGGTACGGTGCTGACATCCACTGCACAGAACACACAAATGATAAACCTTAGCACAACTGCACCACTGGAGTAATTTAAAAGCTAATGCTTCGGTTGCCTGTTCCCAGATCCTGAAGCCATCTGAGAAGAAAGCCAAGTATCAGTACGGAGGGATGAACTCGGGTCGGCCCGTCACTCCTCCCCGCACAGCCCAACCTCCAAAGAAACGATGAAGAAGGACGGCGGGAGGAGGACACGGAACGCGAGAGCCGATTGTCAACGATTGTCTCCTGTTGGCTTTTCACAACATAAGTAAAAGCAACACTTGGCAGAGGAGAAAACAGACGAACACAACTGTTTTAAAAGACACACCCAAACCTGTCTTTCATTCAAGTTTTTATTTCTTTATCTCCCTCTGAACTGCTGTCACACACACTCTCCTTCTTCCTCACTGCTTTTCTTCCTCTGCATCTGTGTAACATTTTTAAAAACAAGTGTTAAAAGAAAAAATGAGAAAACAAATATGAGGGTGTCATTCTGTAGCATATCGGAGTGTTTCTTTTTTTTTTTTTTTTTGGACAAGAGAATGACAGCTAGTTTAGTTTACCACATCTCCTTACTCCCCTGCCTGTACAGACACAACAGGTATTAATGACGACTGCTGGGTTTTCAATAAATAATACAGGGAATAAATCCATCGGGATGTTCTGTGTGGTTCTTACGGTTAAAACGATGGAATGAGACACAAAACCTGGATGTAAACAGTGCAAGAGTGAAAAGTAAGAATTATGTTTGAGAAGCTCAGCTTTTCAGCCTGAGCTCGACTTACTAAGCCCTCTGCAACACAGTGTGGGCTTTATAAACTATAAACCTGGGTTTAAGTAATCCAGGCTAATGTGTAATTATCTTTTTAATTGTATATTTACAGTGTCGAACTATGCCAAGCTAAAACTGGATTGGGACTTACTTTGCAGTGCACTAATCTTATCCTATAGCCTACTACAGTGGTGACCAACTTGAGGGTCGGGAGCCGTGAGAGGGTCCTCAGATACTTCTGTTAAAAAAACAAACAAAGCCTATTTTCTTTTGGCCTCTGTAAATTGCTTTAGAGCTTTATGTCTGGGTCAGGTCATCAAAAAAAACAAAACAACCCAAAACAAATCAAACTATCCAGGCAAACATAATCTGAGCTATTTCAAATTATCCTGCTGATTCTCATCCAGCTAAACCTGTTCTCTGAACGCAGTTATGGGATGGATTTAAGTCTTAGGTAAAGTTATCTTCAATAGCTGAGAGCTCTTATTTTGAAATAAATGCAATTTAAAGCTAAGGACCCTCAAACACAACACACTGTTTATTATATTTTATCTATGGAACAAATGATCATCTACAAACACAGCTGGTTGAAACCATCCATTTATTAACAGCCAAATCTATACAGTTACATTATGAACATGCACAGGCATGAATTCCCCCATGAAACATAGTCTGGTAGTTTATTCAGGATTGTGTGTGTCCATCTTCTACCAGAATCAGCTTGTATGGAGAGCAGGTGAATTGCATGTGACGGGATGACGTTAAGTATTAATGTTGTGGTTGCACATCAGTAAAAACACAACACGATGACAGGTTGTTGCTTTGCTACCTGCAGCTCTGATGCTGGAGCATTTCCTTCTGTGCACTTAGCAACGAGCACAAGCTAATTACACAGAGGCAGACGGCAACTCACTGTCAATACAACATGATGCAAACACAACATTTAATCAATGACTTTTAAACTGTGTTTTATTATTAAGGCTGATTATGACAGAGCTGAAACTGTTAGAACACCTGTACACTGTCACCGCCTGAGAGCTCCCCGAGTCCAATCACTCAATTTACATTCTTTTACAAGAGGTTAAAAAACACAAAGGAAAACTGAAGGGTTTTTTTTGTTTTGTTTTTTTTTTTGACCCCCATCTGTTGAACATGAAATCATACATCATCGTACACTGCACTGCTGCACTGACACCTTTCAGCGTCCTGCTGTCAGACGTTGCTTGCATCACTTGGCAACGACATTTGAAGTTTACGACTGGCAGTGGATTCGCATTTTTAAATATTCACAGTTGCCATGACAACTTATTGCTGTCACAAAGCAATTTTCTCAATTTCTCATGTACAAAACACCTCACACAGTACACATACACCCAGCCATGAAACTCTTCATTTACAGTCAGTACAAAACAAATACATGAGCAAGAATGTTTTTATAAATATATTTCATACTACAGTGAGAAAAGATCCCAACACAAATGAAATTATTTATGTTATTGGATCATGGCACATTGGTAGCAATGTCTGTAAAAATCCCAAACCATCTGACACTGTTAGAGGGCCAATATAAATATTTATACAATATTCAACAGAAAAAAAAAATACTCAGCACTTATAGTGCTGTTTTTTTCTTGATTGGATTGTTTTTAAGGGCTTACTGTAACAACAACATCACTACGCTGGTACCTTAAAACAAGAAAGCAGCAGCTGTCACGCGTTCTCGGGCGAAGCTGAAGATTTGAACCAGATGGAAAGTAAACCTACTCTGGACTCCACGTCAGGCCGGGGTCATGCCAACAGAAGGAGGACGTAAGTCGTTTGGCCTGTAGATGGCAGCAGTACACAGGTGCTAGAGAAGGTTTGTAGAGGAAAAACTGGGAGATGAAGAAAAAAAACTGGCAGACGGCCCCATGACCATGAATGGATTTTGGATTTGTAGTCGTCTGATGTTTCAGCAAGAAAAATTAAAGTCACCTCAAACAGAGGCTTTGGCCCCCGATACCTTGCCCCCCCCCCCAAGCTTGTGCCCATTTTGGCCCCATCAGTTATCCATCCATGGCCATGAGGCAGATCATTAACCTTCCACTGGTAATTTACATGACATTAAAACAAATAACTGTTTGTTCTACTTCTGTACTGAAGCCATATTCCTAGCATCAAAAATACCTACCATAATTATTCAAACAAAAAGGTAGATTCACTGTGATCATTCAAGCCATCAGCCAAATCAGAAACTCATATCAAAAGCCAAACAACTGGAGTGTAAACAAAGTTCAGTTGTGGCAACAACAAGCAGCTGTAGGATGCACAAGTCCTCTTGATTGCAGCAAATGGAAATGAGACTTTTTAAGGTTTCCCTTTATCTATACATGATCAGCTGTGGATAATGCCCTAAATCTACCTACAAGAAACTGAAATGAAACAGAAATACATGTATAACACAACCAGCAGGTACCTGCTTCTCAAGGGAGTCTTGGGGTGGATGACCTGGACATCCATGTAGGCAAAATCAGCAAACAAGAGCTTGCTGATCCTATCGTGCTGACCTTTATTTCACTAAAATTCAACTCAGATCTTTTTTTTAATCACTTGCTTCCCCCATTATTATTGATGAATGATACAAACAGAGGTGGGAACGGGGGGGCATGCCAGAAAAAGTTTGAAAACCACTGTGTAAAGGTTAGGGTTTGGGTTAGGCCGTCCACAATAAATAGAATCCTGCTGGTAGTCCTAATAAGGATAGCTGCACAAACATGAGTGTGAGTGTAACAGAGCAAGACACTACACCAGAGCTCTCAGAGGGAAGGACAGGGCCGCTCCCAGGGACAGACCCAGGGCCAAAAAGAAGGTCATCAGGGCTCCTGCAGTCTCTGCATCCTTAGGCTCCACTAACCTGATGAGAGAGCAGGTGGGAACACAAGGTCAGCCCTGTAACATTTAGTTAGGGGCCACACTGCTCGTGGCCACTTCACAAATAAATAAATAAATCTCAGCCCACTTCTCTACACTGCACAGATCAACATGCTGAGACATGAACCTTGCATGAGTCATAACGGGGAACATTCAGCCACCTTTAGTTTTTTTTTTTTTTTTTGTAACAGTTATGCTGTGTGGTCATGGTGACCCAGGGGTGATTTCCAACACATCTTGTTGGTGCGTTCAAGGACCCGCAGACATTCAATAGTAGGTTTTTCCTTGGTAAAGAAAAGCCTACTATTGTGAAGCAGTCACAGGAAAGTATGATGTGTTTGTGTAATTGCAGGTAGCGCTTTTAAGTTCATTAAAAGATGCCTCGAAAATACAAGACATGGTCATTTTTGACTTTTTTTTTTTGCTCCTTATTTTTGACTCTCTTTAATAAAAAAAGTTCCTATGAAGAACTACAACACTGCTGTGTTTGTTTACAATACAAGGATCACACTGAGCTTAACTGGTATGAATGCCAGGAGGTGGTGTAGGCGTTTTTTTAAATGACATTTATTTGTGAGTAATAAAGTTGTTTGTACTCACTGTGGTGCGTAGGACATGGAAAGGCAGACAAAGTAACCACTGGACAGAGAAAAGAAAACCATGATAGCAGTGAAAGCACCATCGTGGGCGAAGTAGACGGGAAGGAAGTTGCGAGTCTGGACGTTACAGAGCATGAGCAGAGGGATGAACACCACCCTGGACACGACCAGCACCGGGAACAGACGAGACTCTTTCTGAGGCTGCAGAGGAGACGGGGAAGACGAGTTTAAAAGGAGGGAGTGAAGGGAAAGTGTGAAAAACATAAAAAGGGTTATGGAATGACTGAGTGAGGGATGTGGTGTGGATGGACATTTCCAAATATCTCCCACAGAACACCTCAAGCTTGAGCTGTCTGTAGATCAGACTGCCAGCACTAGAACAAACATTCCTGCATGTACAGCCGGTTATCATGCTGTAATTTAGAACCCTGTTGGAGGATAGAAATCAGACCGAAAAAGAAAGTGCAATCACAAAGGAATGCTTGATAGTGTGGATGTGGGCCAAAGGAAGGATTCTGATGAAGAGGTGTAGGAGCTGAGAGAACACGGTCGTGTGGGAGAGACGGGAACCAGAGTAACAGCAACAACAGAACAAGAGAGAGAGTCAATTCCAATCAGGCCTCCGGGCGGTGCTTAATACATTGTTGCTGTGGAGGATGAATGACGTAATTTCCAGTGAAGGACACAGCAGCACAGAGTCATGTTCCCTTACTGTATCTCTCTCTAATGAGTGCTCTCACTTGGATGGGTTCTGTAAACACACTGGAGCTGATTACAATAGGACTGGGCTGTTTTAGAACCCAGCTGTAAAAATACTGTATCACATGTGAAAGTCAGTTGGATAATTTAATGTATAATAATGCATCATTTTATAAAATCTTGATGTGGAAAGTAACTGTAGCAGTCAGATAATAAGAGTAATACTATAAAAACAATGAGTAGCTCAACTATAATAAATCTGAAATGTTTTTCAGCATCAATATTTTAGGAAGATGATGACTTTACAAAGGATCAAATCAGTGTTGGTGGTGGAGGAAACGACAGACGACATTTCTCTCCTCTCCTAAAAACAGTATCACCAGATGCTCACCCAGCGTATGAAGGTGGTGATGGTACGGCCGAACCAGTCGTTGAGGTTGAACATCAAGAAGCAGCAGACTGAGATAAAGAAGCGCTCTGATGAAAGAATGAAAAAGCGAGAGAATCAGGAGACGGAGTACAGAGAGATTGCAAGAGATATTCTGTGTATACAGGTATTCAGGAAGTGTATGTTGCGTGCAGCAGGGATCTACACAGGCACAGTCATACCCCATTTTCCTGGGAATGATGTTCTGACATCTGCGGTGACAGCAGGGAAGACGGACAGAGTGACTGTAAACACAAATGTCACACAGAAAGCCATCACCCAGATCTAAAAATGAAAGGAAAGGGGAAGAGTTTATACACAGGACAGACTAAATAACTCATCGAGTCATTTAGTCTTAGTAACTGTGAGATTCCAGATTTACCTTTTTGAACACCTCTTTGACCGAGGCTTTGGCTTGTTTCCTCTCCTCCTGCTCCAGTGGGAGGAAGGCCTGCCTTGTCCCATCTGCACTGGACTCCACCTCGATGTCAGCTGGACTGCTATCTTTGGTTGTGCTGCTGGCCACTGATCCATTCGCATGGCCGTTCAATTTGCCATTCTCTGTGGTGCACTCTGCAAATGAATATAAATATAAATCTATATATATGTATATGTATATATATATATATGTATATGTGTATATA
>JBBMJY010000016.1:11741492-11754102 GCA_037833715.1 Toxotes lorentzi
TATATATATATATATATATATATATATATATATATACACACACACACACACACACACACACACACACACTCACATATATATACATATATATACACACACACACTTCTCCCATTTATGCATAAAAAAAACTTTATTGTTCAACACTAAGCTTGAAGGAAATATTTCAAATATAGCATCTGTTTAAGTAAATTATATGAGTAGATGCACATCTTTGTGGTTTTTAGCATTCATGGACAGCACTGAGAGTCTGTGTGGGCCAGTGTGAGTCTAACAGGCTCTGTCTTTGTCTTTGGGCACTGCCGGGACTCTAATTGGATAAATAGAGGGTCAACTGACTTAATGAGTTAATGTTCCACTGAATTGATCTGATTCAAGCAGGCTGTCAATGACAGAACTGTGAACTCGGTGGAAAAGTAAACAGATGTTCGCTCGGTTTCACACAAACGGTTTGTGATCTTCATTCTTCTCATTATAAAGAGCTCGCACCTCAAAATGAGGTCACGTAGTGAGGTGAGACGATCCCCGCCAGAGAAAGGAGGACATTCATTCAGAGGGTGTGTAAAGGAGTTTGCTGAAGCCAAAATCTCACCTTTCAGCAGCCGGTCTGTGGTGCCTGCCTCATACCTGCTGCTTCTGTTCAGATAATACCTGGCAAACTCCTGCATGGAAACACCAGACAACACACATTAAACCTTGGAGCTGAAAAACAAGAACACGAATGAACAGATAAAAACATGGATTATGCTGCAGGGCTAATACATATTTAGTCATGTTTTAGACAGCGTGAGTTCAGGGGGGATTTTTAAAAAGTGTGTGCAACAATAACATGGACAAAAGTGAAGAAGTAAATTCACATTTCATTCAAATTCCCTTTGTTTCTCTGCCTGCTTACAGTCAGCCAGGGCAGGTTCAAACACACAGGCTCCTGTTTCACTTCTGAAGATCTGATCATCATTAAAGTGAAAGCAGCTTAGGTTTATACAGGAATTTAGCTTTGATTTAAATTTTGGTGTGCGTTGACAAATTCTTTCAGTATCCTAAGCCCCCAATATCTAAAGCAAACACCATCTTAAAACGCCTATTTGTGGATTTACTGCTCACATTTTTGATGTCTACACAGTGTGGGTGAGGGAGACTGTAGTTTAGCTGAGGTAGGATGGATCGTGGGTAAGCTCACTAACCAGGCGAGGCAGGAGCATGTAGCTACAGAGGGTGACCACTGTCCCCACACACGGTGTGATGAAGTAACCCAATGCTGCTGTCTCAGAGTCAGCATCACCTGTGCAACACACACACACACACACACATGCACAAAAAAAAAAAAAAAAGTTAGCTAGAAGTTCTGGGAGAGAGAAGCACGAAAAAAAGGGAAAAAAATGAAAACACTGTTCAAAAGGATCCAACATGAGCTGAGTCGTTTGAAATGGAACAGAGTGTGTTGTGTGGTGGGCGGCGTCATGCTGATTTGACTAGCTCTACATCCATTCTGAACGTCCTCTGTTACTAGGCAACTGGGGATTAGGCACCCAGTGGTGTTTTGTGTTTATGTGGGTGGCTCACTGGCTATGGCGAGCAGCATGGCGATGGCAGCGAAGGTCCCGGCGAGGCCCTGGCCGCTCATGAAGATGGTGCTGTACTTCTGGGGCAGCAGACCCACCAGGCCAAACAGACTGCCCTGCAGCACGGCACCGAACGCTGGGGAGGACGAGCGTCACTTCGTTTAACACTTTTTCACTCAAATTTACACACATACATAATACGCTACTCTCAGCCTGTCTTTCCTTCAGGCTGCCACTGACACACTGAGTCACACTGACTTACAATTGATGAACCAGACCGTAGCCAAGGTAACAGAGAAGAAGAGGTTTCCCTCCATGGGCACTTTGACCAGCACTGCTGTGAGGATGAAGAGCAGCAGCATAAAAACGAGGCTACCTCCGATACGCATCATCTCTGATATCCTGAAACGAGAACAGTCAACGCCCACATTAGTGATTTAACCAGTCCTTCTACATCAAACTGGATGAATAATACACCAGAGGAACATATTGGAACAAAACACTTTGTGATAGCCAATACCTCAAGTCTAGAGTTCACAAACAAGATGCACTACATTTACAGAACATCCTTCTGTGCCTAGAAAAACAAAAGTCTTATGTTCTTATTTACAGCACGCTGCTCAGCACCAACAACAACATCCTCTAACAGTGAGTTTACTTATAACCCTGTCACTGACCTCTGGTAGAGGAAGGAGTTGAGCAGGGTGAACAGCAGCAGGGGCAGCTGGGATAGCAGGGTCATCCAGTTGTTGAAGTAGTTCTGTTCGTGGGCCACCTCTGTGCCGTTGCCCGATTCTACAGTGTTTAGACGACTTTGGAAATACTACAAACCCAGAGGAAACAAATGTTAGACAGACAATAGATTATCACTGTCAAATTACCCTTCCATTTCACATGTGGACTCATAAACACAGACAGTATGTCTTTACATGCAACCATATAAACATGCGGTATTAACATGGAAAATAAGTAATTGTTCTCACTCTCACCTTTGTGTTCTACTCTCTTTCAAATTCAGATTGAGGGAAACGTTCATTACAGTGTTTGAGAAATTACTTTACTGGTTGGATACTGACTCAGCTCACTAGGGGAATGAGGCTTTATTACTTAGGAAACATATTTCCAAATAAATATATTGACACATGTGCAGCAAACTCAAAACAACTGACAGTATCCTATGGTCATTAAAACCAGCAGGATATACAAGACATAAGCAGCAGATGATAAAGTCCTGCAGGGAGTCAGTGCACTCAAGAGCAATAATAATAATAATAATAATGATAATAACAATCTTGAAATCTATGACTTATCATGCTCCATTAGAGGACAAGGAACTGTCAACAGTTACTGTGGCCTTCTGTCAAAACAAAGCCACATTTTCATAATATCCAGATGAGGAGGATCCAGATGAGTGTAGTGACAGTGATAGATGACACTACAGTAACAATGCTCCTCTTATTTGGTTTGTTGCTTGAGGACTACATTTGCCGTGATGCTGGTCACACTCTCACAGCTCCATCTTTCTGTCAATGAGCAGCTGAACATATCCCTGACTGTCAAGTGTTGAAGCTTTCAGCAGGAATCAAAGTGCTGGTACAGCACCACAGACGCAGGTAACAGCTCTGTGAAAAGAGGCTTCACTCCATCACATGAACACGTGTGTACGTGCAGTCATCCACATGGTTTACCCAAAGTCATATGATGGACTGTGTGGATTTACGGGCCCCCGCAGGTCATGAAAACACCCTATACCCAGACTGCATAACATGTAAAACGTCAGCCGATCGTTTGGCTACATAAAAGCGTTTTGACTAATCCAATCCATCATGTTCTCTTACACTGCATGCTGTAGCTTTTCTGGACATTTTACAGAAATATATAAACAGCTTGTTATCCATAAGACCAATGTCATCCATCCACCATGTGATTCTTTAAGAAGTTTAAGTAGCGAAGCCCAAGACAACAATTTCCTAGCTAGAAAGGGTTTCATGCCGGTCTGACTGGTCTTTTTGGGATTAATAATTTCTGTGATTTTTTTATTTATTTATTTTTTTTTTTTACCAATGAAGCAGTCATGAAGAAGTTCCATGGTAGCAGTGTTCCCAGGCCCAGAATGAAGAAACTTATTCCCACCAAGCAGCCCCTGTAAAGGGTGTTATTTGAAGAAGGGTGTTATTACAGCGACCACTTAGACAGCACCTTACAACTGTATCATTTTAAAGAAATGAAAATCCTTTAAACTGTTATATCAGCAACATTGTCTGCAAAAAAACACACTTTCAAAAACTATACAGAAACTGTGGCCGAGAGCAAATATTGGGAAGTGAGAGTTTCCTGTTTTAAGCTGGTTTTAACTCACCGGTCTCGAGGAGCATCTTTTTGTTCATTCATCCTGATGTAGGAGGTTCTGGTGAAACAGGAGAAAGGAAACTTCAGCCGCATCTCTAAAGATTTCTGAGGGTGTAGTTTGTTCTCTAGGCACTCCTCTGCCAAGGGTTGACTACTTATAAATGCAGGAATTCACTGACACTCTGACAAGAGGCTGTGAGGGGCTGTCCAAGTAGAACGGCCTCCAGAGGCACTCAGAGGAGCAATATGGATCAAATATAATTAAGTGGTTTAACTCTGACCTTTGGTACTAAAGTATCTAACAACTTGCAGTTTAATGTGTAAAAGCCACTGGGAACAGCAGGAGTGTATACATCCAATCAAATGACCTGATTAAGTGCAGATTCAATGATTTTCCATTGAGACTCTGGCAGTGGATCCAGCACCCTGAGGCCAGGAGCTAATTCTGTCGCTCTTTAATGTGCACACAAGTGAAGAATCTGAGAGTCTACTCCCTGTGTACACAAACGCTGCAGTGCATTCTCTGGAAAGAAAAACCAAGCACAGTCATCAGCTGAACGGAAAAGGTATTGACCCACTCACAGCATTAACAGTGGTAGTGCAATGTGGCTGCTCTGCTTGTTTTGATTTGTGGGAGGATCAGGCTAAACATATAAGAGAGCTAGACTCACATTTAGCCTACTTCAGGAGTCTGTTCTACTTCCTAAAATACAGCTCATAACGGTTCACAAATCTTACACAAATATAGTCGAACTGGGAAAAAACATAAACCTGTCTATGCTGCGCAGCTGTGGAAAAGGATGTGACCTAAGCCATTTTTTTTCCACTGACTCTGTTGTTTTAGGCATGACTGTTTATAATTTTCCCCTTTGTCCTGGTGATGGGGATACTTCCTTAAAGTTGCCAATTGACGCTTCCTTCATCATTCAAACAAAAACTGACTTCTGCGTCATTCTCACAGGGCACTAACACGGCACATTGTACTGTAAAGCTGACACCAGCTAAGCTAAATTAAAAGCCTGTTTTCTCCCTGGTGAGATGATTGGTTACACATCATCTGTATGCACCTCAGTGAGGTAGGACACTCCATGATTGGACATAGTTTCCAAAGCCTGCTGGCCAGTAAATCAGATAGGTCAAAGGTCACTGCAGTCTAACTAGAAAGCATGTTTTGGGCAAGAGTGCAGAACTAATCACAACATGCTAGCAAATCATGGACAAGACAAAAAAAAAATGTGCTTGTGTTTTATTTTAGAATAAAAACAGGATGAGAGTGAACAAGGTGATGATGATCACACACAGCCACAGAGCTTGGCAACAATTCAATTACAACTGACTGCCTGCTGCTTCAAAGCTGTCCGAATACAGCTTTGATCCCCTGAATCAAACGCGTGTAAAACAGCATGAAGTGAAACAAAATATAAATATCACACTGTCCTGTATACACTGTGCTGTTGACAGAAACAGTTTGCATATATCCTAACTGATCTCCAATAGAAACCAGTCAAACAATTGGCAGGGGGGCTTTGCATTTCAGTGTTGTAACAAGGACACGCTTAAGTAGTCACAGCAAACACGCTCAGCGGTCATTTAAGGTCAGGGCTCCAAACAGACATAACACAGTCTCAAAAGTTATTCGCAGGTCCCCTGTGTCAACAGGAATGTCAGCTGGTATAATCTCACTGAAAGCCTTATATAAGCTACTTAAAATATGTTTATGACCAGAACAACACCATTCAACCACATTTCAGTCTTTTTTTTTTCCCAGTTTTTTTTTTTTTTTGGTGAGTAGTTCTTCAGATTAAGAAATCAATCAGTGCAGTCCTGATAATTTTATGTCCAAAAGACCAGATCTATTATTATCAGCTATTAACACATCTTCTGTCACCGAATTATTCTATGACTAGACAGCATATCACATGTGGGTAAGTTGCACAATGGATCACAACTGTTACCTAAATTAGTTGTCATCTCACGAATCCTGTGTTTGCATACATTAACCTAAGATTTAAGGTGGGTACAGAGAAACTTTCCCCTTTGAGCTGATGAGTGAGTGAACCTGGTGACACTCATATATCAAAGTGAAGGCACAATAAGCAAAACACAGCTTTTGAGTGGAGGAGGATTTAGCATTCAAGCTCTTTTCTTCATCTTCTTTATTTTCTAGGCCTTTCCACCCCACCCCCCTCTTTCAGCTACAAAATGTACAGGGCAGACAGGATAACGATCGTTTCAGACACCTCCCACTTTACTAGGATACGCATGTAAAACGTGAGAAAAATGTTTATTTCCTGAATGAATCCTTGAGGAGGGATTTTACTAACATAACTGCCTTTGTATGTGACCACAATTCACTCTTCAGATGCCAGGCCCTTCAAATCCAGATGCTCTTTAGAGATATTTATACACACTGACATTATTCTGAAGACAATCACCTGGGCTAAAATTACCTATGTTATCATATGAGGCTTTTGTCAGCATATTAAGTAGGTGCGGGAAAACCACTAATGTGCAGAGACTGGCTCTTTAGCTTGAGGGTTTGTGGGAAAGCATTTAGGCGAGTGAATGATAAACAGTCGCAAAACCACAGCTCTAAAAGTGATTTGCTCTTGTCCCAGAAACACCAAAACACTATTTCTATTTGTCTTTTTTCATTTCGGGAATAATCCTCCATTATATCATGACTGGGTTCCTGCTGGGAACTCCCACAGACAATTTACCAAACAGCTCCTCCCATGTTGGGATGCAGAGGAAAAACACAGAGACCAAAGAAAACAACCACAGAGTCTAATTTATCTCATATGTCCACACACAGCGGAGACTTTTTATCACAGAGGCCAAAAGGCAACTGATTGAGAGTGCACAGGTGAGTTCAAGCAAAACTAATCAAATATTTTCAGATAAGAGTATGGGCGTTGAGAGAAACATGTGGATGTAGAGTGAATGGAAGAAGAAGAAGAAGAAGAAGAAGAAGAAGAAGAAAAAAAAAGAATGACACATCCATGAGATCACATCAAAACCTGTGGACTGCAATTTGGAAACCACTGGGTCGTCTGTTCTGCTACCTGCTGCTTTTGTTCCCAGTAATGGCAGTTCAGAATAAAAAGTTACCAGTCACATCCTAGAAGGCTCCTGATTCACCACTGAGTCACAGGAGATTACAGTAATCCACCTGGACCACATGTTCATCAGATGGCGTAGGCCATGTAGTTTTTATCAATGCCAGGAGAACCTATGCTGTAGTAGCACATGTTGTTGAAATGGCACAGTCCTTAGCAGATTAAAGTAAAGATACCTAATGGGTCCCCTTATCTGTACACTGCAGGTCCAGACAAGTGTACTGCAGCAGATTTAAATAAAGTTATTCAACTGCCTCACTCAGTTTTATAGAACTCTGTGGACACAAGACTTAAAGTTATGGTTTCAACATCCTAACTGAAATATATGGCAGCACAAAATTAGCTGGCTTTATCACACTACAGCTACCCGTCTGTTCTGTCTGGACATCCAGAGGCTAACGATACACCTGTTCCTTACTGTGGAGAGGCGGTCAAGATAAACAAATTATATTAAATGAAACTCCTAAAGACTAGTTTACTCTGACAGTACGTTTAAAAAAAAAGCACAATTAGTTTAACTTCCTGTCTGAAACAGTGGGGTTATACTCTGTCACCCCTCTCACTTGCCGTCTTACGTTACCGGAGCCAGTGGAGGGAACCTGAGCCCCATTCCTTCCTCATCACCCGGTCGGCGGTGGAGCAAACAGCGGACGAAAATAACATTTCATTTGTGGGCACAGTGTGTCATGTAGGAAGCCACATAGCCGTCTGTTAACACCGGTGCTAGCTAACGTGATGCAGTGCCGTGGGAGAGACTCACCTTGGAAACAATGTTGGGTCTCGTCACTGTATTTTCATAATGCTCCCACCGTAAAAACCGAGCGCTTGTGTTATCAAAATTACTCCAAAATGATTCCGTGCGACACAGATTAACAGCCACACGTATTCGTCGCGCATACACGTGGCGGGAACGAACAAATGGCTACGGCAATTCAAGCACAGCTCCCGAGCTGTAATCCCTACGTAGCGTCTGTCGTCATGGCTGCATAGTTACGAGGCACTTCCGGTGTCGCCCCAAATCGGATACCCCCGAACGTAGCGAGCACTTAACTTTAGGCCTTTCAGCCTTCTTCTTATTTTAAATGAATTAATCAACCGCATCTCAACCACGGTTTGCTTAACCTGGAGGTCCCTGGGTGAAACCCCTCCCACCAGGTCTCGCATGAACCTCTCCATCCACCTGTTCTAGTCCTGTTCTGGGACTGTGCTGCAATTTTGACACAGAAACCCTCTTCAAGAGCTCAAGAGAAGCAGGGCCCACCTGAAGGCCTTTTTTCAATTTACTCTAATAGTGCACATTTATTCCCAAATACATTTTCAGGGAATTTAGATCAAACCAGTTGGTACATTATAAGTGACCTATCTTGGCCTCAAAATGTCAAATGACATTTATTTCCTGTTTCAGTTATTCATTCAGCGTAAAAGTCTAAAGCCTAAAAGAATGGACAAATTAGCAAAAACGAGAGACAACTTCTAGGAAATAAAGCAGCACCTCCAGGAAAGTGTGTCACAGTGTGGCCTTTTACATTTCCTCTGACTGGTTTACCAGCTCATGTGCCTCTGCTGGAGGACCGCCACACCTGGAGTGTTTAGTATATTTTTTGTCTATTTTTACTTTTACTTTTACATTACTTTTGATCATACTAGTGCATTTACATAAAAAAGGAAGGAAGAAAGAACATTTTACAGAGCACAAGTAGCTGCATGATGCAATCTCAAACCCTGATGTGAAAGCGGATGTTGCCATGAAAGTGAAAACTGAGCTCTAAGTTTCGTACAATGTCTACTGTCCTCATTTGAGGGCTTGTATCTATGGATCTGATGTATTTAGGAGCATCATTTCTAAAGCTGGGTGATTACCCCAGTGATTCCAGATTATGAAAATCAAGTGATAAGACTGTGAGCAGTTTGGTTGAGTATCAGCACTGGGGAACTACATTATGTACGACCCTCAGTTCAGCTACAATAGTGAGTATGTGCATGAACACCTGCTGCCATGACTGTGGTGTGACATGAGTGTGGCACTGTTGTGCTGTGATCATGGTATTGTTAGCTATGGTGATAGTTGTGGCTGTTCTGATGATCAAAGCTGGGACACATGAATTTAGTGGAAGTCTAAATTCATTCATTCATAGATATATAAATATGTATATCTATAGATATACATCTAGGTTATTTCCTGAACTCTACCACTGAGTTTATACTCACATTCAGCCCAGGGGCGTTTTTAGCACTCGAGTCGCAGCCAGAGTAATTAGCACAGAAACTAGCACAGTGATGAAATATCACAATGGAATATAGTTTATATAGTAATCCTGACGTCTCAAAGGCAAAAACTTTATACTTATAATATATATGACGGAACTGTGACTAAAATCATAGCTACAGTACAAACCACAACTTGCAGAGACATGATGTTTGATTGACGGATAGGTTTGTGACAGTTAATTTAAAAAAAAAAATGCCTCTGTGAATATGTATATAAGTATAGTAAAACAGGTGTAGCTCCTCATTCTACACAGATGTACACATGCCTCTAGCACTGTCCTGGACACTTTAGTGTTACAGTGAAAGGGGATGTCTCTACAATACTTCAGTTTCAAGCTGACAGACTGAAGAGGGCACTGTTGTGTTGCTGCTGTTGATGTAACTCGCCTGCTAAAAAAGTGATCATAGTATACTCCTGAGTAAAAACACCCACATGTTTGAACAATTAAAAAAAAAAAAACCCCACATAAATCACAATCCAAATTAGGATACATTCATTCATATTAGCCAAATGATTCAACATGCAAATAAAGTGTTCTCACGCCAAAGAGCCAGCAAGTGAGAGACAGCTTAAAACAAATGCAGCCTGACTTTGAAAGAGCACAAGGGAAATTGTAGGAGGAGGTTTGAGAGCATTTCAAACCTGCTGTGACTCGCTCAAAAGAAACAAAAAACAACTAACTGTGCTTATTTACAGTGCCCATTTTTTAACTGATTTATTTATTTTTAATTTTGAGTCGTTTGAGAGCATCTAACCAGCAGCTCCAGGGTGAAATGTTTGTCTCTTTAGCTGCTAAACTGTCCACCAGGCGTAACAGTCTAACACTGGATTTTCCTTCTCCTGTAACACCAAAGTGCACCACTAGGTGGTGCCAGTGTGTCTTGTTGCAGTGCAGCTACATGCTGCTGTGTGTACTCGTCTATACAGCCAGCCAGCAGAGTAAGCTCTCCTCGGTAACGGGTTGAGGCTGTTTATTTATAAAGCTCAAGCATAAACAGTGTGTGTTGTACTTTGAGCTGAAAGATGCTGAAATGCTCCTTTGACCTATGGATGAACTGGTGACAGTTTCATGTGGGTTTGTTGCCAGGGGCGACAACTTATCACATAAACTATGGACATTTGATCCCCTGGTGAATTTCCAACACACCCAAAGTCCACCCACGCAGGTGCTTTTACTAATGCTGCCTGGTTAGACCTCTTCTCAGGGCTGTCAATCATATTAGTCACCTACACATACCTTAGTGACAGCACTTAAACCCAGCTTAGCAACTCTCATATGACTAAATGTCTAAACAGCCAGAGTAAATGGACACCTGTGCTCAGGTGCAGTGCCTTAATTATAGACTGAACAACACTGATGATAGGGATTTAGTAGAGGAACCGATAACTGGAACAAATCATGTAACAGAACAAAGTCCAGAACATGAATGATACAACAATGTGGGAAAAGACTGGGGAAAGAAAGCTGGTGTGAATACTGGGAGCTGACTGGGGAGTCAGGAGACTGAGACAGGGGAGGAAAGTCTGAGGGCATCAAGGTGGGTGGATGGACAGCAGCAGACAGGGTGGTGTGAATAACTGAAGAGTCAAAACTAATGGTAAATGAATCACCTAAAAGATGTGTCCAACAATGGTGTGTCCTAAAATACGATAAGCTCTATTAACAGTTTTTAGGCTTTTGAAGCCATGCTTCTCTTTACATGACACTATTTAGCTTCTGCCCATTCGTCTTTCCATCTTCTCTGCCTGCTCAGATCAGAGGACAGGACATCAGCTCATCTGAAGGGAAGCAGTAGTTGTGGTTTCACTAACTGAAGGTGATGGCTGGCCTGTAATGTTTCACGTGTGTTTGATGTGAGACACTTAGCTCTGAAGAGATAAGCAGCAGCATTCAGTGCTGGACTGATGCGGAAGGATGAGGCGTCTACTGCACTGTCTGCTGTTCGTGTTTCTCTGCTCAACTTGGAGTAAGTAAAAAACAATTATTTTGCATCTTTATCTTTCAAATCACCTTTGTAAAGCTAAATAAATGGATATTTTTAACACTGAATTAAGGCACTGAGGCAAAACCAAATTCATAGCTTTTAGGAATCGGAACAGGATGTTCAAGTTGAGTACAGATGAAATCATCGTTGTTAAAAGTTGTTTAAAATTAAATTTTTGAGTCTAATCATAGAGGCTTTCTTGGCAACCTCACCTCAGCTAAAAACAAATGTGACCAAGTTATTACAATGTCGAAGAGATTAAGATATAGGTTTATTTTAAGCAGCTCAAGTCCAATGAAGAACAGTAAACGGTAGAAAGGTAACTGCCAAAGATTTAAAACACTGTAAGCATTTTGTAAACATTACACCCGCTAAGAATCAAAAATCCATGTCAAATATGGAAAAAAAAAACAGGAACGTCGGTAAATCAGTCTTCATTTATCTATAAATAATTATGATTGATTCTTATTGTATCTGTTTCAACAGCTGCTTTATAGTGTATGAAAACTTTCTCCATCAAAGAGAAAGTTCCTGCAGCCGTCTGAGGGCAGCAGGACACATATGATGTTGTACTTTGCACTGCTACACATAGATGAGCCAAAATAACAAGAGACGCCCTCAGAGCCTGTTCATGGGAAACCAGCCACTCTGTATTAACATGTTTTTTAAACATGCTGGTCATTGTTGAAAGCCTCAGGCCTTCAGCCTCAAGCAGGTGGCAAAGGTCTTATAAGAGATCTGAACTGATGTCACCTGCCTGTCTCGATATAAGTGTGAGCATCTCAGGACTGGAACACTGTTGTGATCAGTACATCCTGCTGGTGTGGATTCAGACTTGGACTTTTGTTCATTTGTAGCTCACATCAGGTGTTTTGATGAATCTTCACTGTTGCTGACAGTCTACGTGTACCCGTCTCTGTGGGGGAATTTTAGATGAGAGAGAGGCAGCGAGGAACTGAGAAAGTAGATGAAGTAAATCATGAAATGTTCGATGATTACATTATTATTATGAAGACACAACTGTTAAAGGATAGTTTTTAAATTTGCTTGCCAGTTAGCTGTTAGCTGGCATCTGCAGAGAAATACAGAAATAAAGAGAAAGCCTTGCGTGTAGCCCTTTGTTTTGTGTGTGCTGAGTTTGTGGCTTGTGGCTGTGAAGCTGTAAGAGTGCGTGTTGCAGAGTGTACTGCAGAGTGTGTATGTGTGTGTGTGTGTGTGTGTGTGTGTGTGTGTGTGTGTGTGTGTGTGTGTGTGTGTGTGTGTGTATGTACGCGTGTGTTTATACGTCCATATCCCCCCCCACAAACCCCCCCCCCCACACCCCCCCAC
>JBBMJY010000016.1:11760333-11771535 GCA_037833715.1 Toxotes lorentzi
GTTACAGAGAGAACGAAGCCCACTAATGCTGGTAGGTGACAAACCACCATAGCTCCATAGCACTGCATTAAGAGTGTGACTGATGTCCTAATCTGGAGCTAATAATAAAGTGTAATTGAAACTGGGTCGGTCAAACTTTGCTTGTTTTGAATCTATAATCAACCAATGCAAGATTTAAAAGTAATTGCTTTTTCATCCTGTGGTGCAAGTTTTGTGAGATCTCTTCTAATTCACACACCAATCACATGAAAACAACAACAAAGCAAAAAACACTTCACCTCCAGTTCTGTAATTATCACTGTAATGTTTGTGTTTTATGTTTTCTTCTCACCCTTAACAAGGTCCAGGTCAGTTACCAGTCCCCGTGATAACTGGCACAGCTGTGGTTCCATTGCTCCTCATCACTCTGGCCTGTTTCTGTGTTCTGCGAACGAAACAAGGTAAAAATATTTTTAACTGTACATGTATAAATGTAATTTCATTTCTCAGGTATCAGTCATCTGCCTTCCACCAAAAAATAATGGAAGCAAATAAAATTCAGTTTCCGTCGCACCCAAAAAATCCCGCAAACTTTTCACAGGGACGAGTTCCTCAGTAGAAACTAGTTTTAAAACGTTTCATAGCCTGTGAATTATCCAGAATAAGTGGGGCATGTTTTCCTGAAAGCGATTTTGGTGTTGATTTAGCCAATGTAATTTCTGTATTTAATTCAATGTATTTTTTATTGCTCTGAATGCCCTGAGTGATGTCTAAGTTTGGTACAAGCAAAATCAAATACCATCAGAATAGTGTGATAGTAAAACACAGTGTATTACAAGTTACTGGTTGAAACACAGGCCTATGCAAAGAAAACTTTGCCATCATTCAGTGAATATTCTTTAATGGAAATACAGATTCAGTCCTTCCCTCCTCAACATTTATTTTGTTGGTAACTGTTGGTACAGATTTTGTGTCAGATTAAAATAAAAGGGAGCGTCTGTCTGCAAACACATAGTAAAATTAATAGCTTTCTGACAGCGTCATCAAAACTAATCATTATTATCTTTATTTTAATTTTAATTTTATTTTGGAGCATGTGCACAAGCATGCACATGCATTAGAGACGCTGGATACAGAGAGCTGCATTCTATAGCGCCTGGGGAGCTGGGGTGGATCGGTGTCTTGCTCAGGGGCACATAGGGAGGCAAATCCATTGCGCTTGGTTGAGGGATCAAACCGGCGACGCTCTGATCTAAGGCCGGTCCAGAGTCCAAAGCCACATTCTTTACTTGCTGTGCCATGGCTGCATATGAATAAGGCTGCATATGCTGAATATAAAGGTAGAATTCGTGGCTGAACTATTTGGATTGGATTGATGTTAGAATTTCGGAGTGTACCTAATAAAGTGGCCATTGTGTGTGTTTCTTTTATCATTTAGGAAAACTGCTTCATAAATCCTGTTTATGCAGGATGAAATCATGAAGCTATTCTAACAGCTTTGTTTTTCAGTCGCCCGTCTAACGCGCAGAAGATGGAACAGACAATCGCCTATTTTAATTTTTACCGTTGACCGAGGCTGCATGGCGGCTTGTGTTTTACCTGTGCTGTACAGTACACCTTCCTGCAGTTTACACACATAACTACATTGATTGTGTGTTTGCATCTGAAAGCTTTTGAAACAGGGGCGATCTACACCTCAATACTGTGCCAGAGTGTATCCTGTGTAGGCACGCATGCAGCACCAGAGCTGCTGCTGTTGCTGCTGCTGCTGCTGCTGCTCTGCTATAGTGCTGCTCACACTATAAAGTGCCTTTATACAGTTGGGGTCATTAGTTTTAAACAAGATATGACCGGCGGATCATTTTAATTAAAAATGTATTGGGGACCAAGAATGAAGAGATCAGTAAGACGAGGAAGTGGGATGTGGTGCTAGTCGTAGGAGCCTTTTAGTACTAATAGCAGTACGAATACTAGAGGTAAACAGTGGTAGAGACAAACAGTATGCAATACCCATGTAATTTAGAATAAATCTTCATTTCATTTTGTGCTAATCGTGTGTGTGTGTGTGTGTGTGTGTGTGTGTGTGTGTGTGTGTGTGTGTGTGTGGCCCACGGGTTTAGCACAAGCAGCCAGAGTGATCCATGAGGTTCCCCACACTGACTCTGAGATGGCAGAGATGGATAAACACAGCCCCAGCTCCTCCAGAGGTTCCTCTCAGTGGGTGAGTGTAAAAGCATCATGTCTGCAAAGATGCCGTGCAGATGTTCTGTGTGTGTGTGGGGGGGGGGATGCGATGTGGTGAATGGTGTGAAATATGCAAGGCATCTCTGAAGAAAAACGCAAATCACATGTGATTTTATAGATTTCTTTGAATGAATTTGGACTAAGGTTTAACTTGAGAGTTTTCCACTGAAAAGTAACAGGTGTGCAAAACTCCTGTAGGATGTAACACATGGCTTCAATATACAGTAAAATAAATATTTCCGTAATTTTCAGTTTTTGTTGGAAGTTCATACAGGACTGTTATACTTATATATGTAGAAGTTTCTGTTTTTCGGGACACTCAGTTTGAAGTTCAGCGTTTAACCTGTACAGCTGCGCTAAAAGCTGTCACTTCAAGTGTTCAAACGTTATTGCAAAATATAACCGACATCCTGTTTCTGACTTATTGTGCCTATTAATCACGCCTACTCTGTTTTATGCTGTACACATTAGTAAAGGTCTTCTAACCTTTGAGCGCCACAAACCCTCAAGCCTTTCAGCAGCCTTATCTGACACATGTTTATATCTGACTGTACTGCTCCGATAAAAGATATTTTTTTTTGTTTGCAATCATTTTGTTTTTATCTTTCTCTGTCTCTCTTTCAGTGTCAGGTTCCAGTGTACGAATCCTTCGATTACTTCGAGCGTGTGCAGATTAAAGAAAGTGGATGAGGATCTGCTCAGAGGAGTTTGTTCATCTTCAGATATGTTCTGTTTTTACTTGTGTCCATGTGTATAATGTACAAACATTTACTTATCTTTACCAGAAATATGTAAAAGTTTTTATGTGAGTGTAAATATTCTATATTTTTTCTATAAACTCTGTCTTACTCATCTTTTGTGGTCTCAGGTCATTTCAATATGGACAAGGTTGACAGGCTTACTTGTATGAGCCTAAAAGGAGAAAGTTGTTGACTTGCTAACAGCCAGTTAGTAGTTTATATTAGAGAGTTGATTATATAGCAAAGGTGACGTTTTCACACATGACTTCAGCCCTCGATAAAGACACTGGGTGGAAATTGTGGTTTTACAAGGTTGCTACACAATAGGTCATTGACAGGAAGTGGAAACAGTGCCTGTGACGGTCGAAGTAGTTTCCCCCCGGCCTTTTTGTGTGTACGTTCATCACACAAGGGACACAAAACTGATACAAATACTTTTTTTTGCTGAGGCTATGTTTTACCATTATTATCTTCACATCATTCATCTCATAACACATGTGCTCCGCCTTTCAGATAAAACGTCCCAAGAACGTGTTGAGAACACATGTGTAACCAGGTCAACAGGCTCAGGAAATGCACTCATGTTCATTGTACACATAAAAAAAAGATGATGAAGCGTGTGAAAGGCTACAGAAAGACATTCCTTCACCTACACTATGATACCCCTTACCTTTGTATCCACTCATATGTCTTGCAAAAGGTGTTAACCACCATGTACAGAGACACTGTTTATTTTGTTTGCCAACATATACCCCTGTGCATAATGGTTCACCACATCAGGGGGAAACAGTGATAGAAACAGTGAAACTGTATACTGTAAATGTTTTTTTTTGTCATAATGCACATAAATCACATATTTGTGTAATACTGCTTTAATGTGCCAAATTACAAAAACACATTCGATATGTCATGAAAGTAAAACGCTATAGATGCAAAATGTTGGGCTTTATATAAAATCTCTTTCTCATTGTGTTTGATGCACTCTGTTGCAGCCGGAGCAGTGGTGCAGCTGGGTTGTTGGTTGTGTGACCAGCGAAATGCTTCCATATAGTACATACTGTGTCTATACACTGACACAGCACCATTTCAAAGAAAACAGGCCAGACCAGGGTGTCAGCGAGAACACAAACACAAGTTTCCTGTTGTGGTTCATGTCCATCTTCACTGCAGCACAGACAAACCATCCACCGCAGCAATATTTAAAGGTGTCTCAGTATCATCGAGTGATGAGACCCAAAGTCACAACCAGCTCACACCTTACACCTCGCACAGGAAAAAAAAAAAAAAACAATTTACTTTGCCTCGAATGAAAGAAATCACAGACTTAAAAGCCTTCGTGGTCAGGTTAATGAAAAGACTTCCCTCTCAATCAATAAATAAATGACTAAAGCTCTGTATGGTCTGTGAGGTAATATTTATAAAGGGCGTTGTATGACTGAGGTTGTGTTGACACAGTAGGAGCCAGTACCTTTATCAAACAGTTCATACCGGTATTACCTGATTACTATCTTGTCTTAATCGCTGCTCCCAAACCCATTTCTCAAAAGATATAAAAAGAGAGCTGCCTCTCTCCTCTCCCACTCCTGACTCACCTACTGCTCTGTGGAACCGAGTTGTTCTTCGATTTTCTTCTTTACTGCAATTAACCGCCACTCGAACAGCAACCATGTCCCAGCTGGAGACAGCCATGGCCATCCTGATGAAGACCTTTGACAAATACGCTGCTGGTCAGGGAAAACCGGACACCCTAACCAAAGCTGAGGCCAAGACTTTGCTGGAGAAGGAGCTGCCCGTACTGCTCAAGGTACAGTACACGCCTGGGGAGGGATGTCTGTGCTCACCAGTGTATTAACAACATTTAGACCTGCTCAATGAAGCTCAGGCACAAATTCTCACACTTAGAAAATCTGTTCATTAAACTTACTATTCTCTGCATTCCTTGAGTTTATCATTAAATTACAAAAGAGGCCACCAGTACTGAAAATGTAATGACTTGTGGAGTAAAGTGCCTCAGGAGTCAGGTAGGAAAAGGTTTTGTTAAGGTGTAAGTTTTCATTTTTGACACTTTCTGAAGAGTAAACGTCATCTTGGATCAAAGATCCATCTTGAACATGAACAAAATCCTCCTGATGCTAAAAGTTGGCTAAATTTTGCTGTAAAAAGAGGTTGATCCACATTCTGACGTGGTGCCAGAACAACAACCAGCAACGTCGATGGTGTTTTGTTGTCTTGTACAGGCAGCAAAGAACCAAGATGAGGTTGACAAGCTGCTGAATGGTCTGGATTTTAACGGAGACTCTGAGATCGACTTCAGTGAATTTGTGGTGATGGTGGCTGCCCTGACATGTGCCTGCCACGACCGCTGTACCAAGAAGTGAGCAGGCCGATCGCACCCTCGGGTGGGGCCAACAGGCAGCAACAGCTCCATAAAATCCCCATGGCAACTGTTCTTTGTAGTGGCTAAATAAAATGAATTATTTACCTGTGCATGGTTGTCAAGTGTCGTGTGTCGTTGTTCCTTAAAATGTGAAGAACCTCACATAGGTTTTTCACGAGTCACATGCACATATGTACAAAATCATGGCTTGAAAAAAAAAAGACATAAGGCGTTAACATTAACAGCAGTCGGGAAATTTTTACTACAAAGAAAGAGGAACATGTGGTGAACATATATAGAAAGGGACATAAGATGTGTGCAAAATACTCTGAAGAAGTCTAGGTGAAATAGCCTCACTTGTGTGAGTGCAATCAGTAAGCTTCCTGTCTAACTAGGACAAGGGGACATGCATGCAAAACTACACGTCAATAGCCACACGCTAAGTATGTCGCTACTTCACAGGCCGCACGGTGCAGACATCTTAGTGGTCAGGCACATTTCTAACCAGAGTAGGTGCTGAGCGTCAGAAAGTCACAGTCACAAAAACAGCAACAGGATGTAAATGAAGACCTAATGAGGGGACATTGGAGAATAGGACAACCGCTCTGGGTATCTGACAGAGCTAGTTTCTTAATCCTCTGATCAGAGGCATCGTGCTGCTTCTTAATCCACCTCTGTGATACTTTCCGTCTCTAGGTCAGGTCATCGCTCAGTCAGCCCACCAGGGAGCACCTGGCTAACTAACACACAGTTACTAATGTCATTTCAGAACACCTATGCTGCCCTCTAGTGGCAAATGACCTCTGCTTTTCAAAACCTAGTGTTAAAAATGAATTTCTGTCTGGCACTTAAACGACGTGCAGCAGGAAGTCATCAGCATCTCTATCAAAAGCATCGCCGCTGCCCTCCCCTTCTCCGTGAGCCCGCGTTCGATTTGACAGCGCGGGCTGAGTCTGAGGCCTCGCGCTGCTGCTTGTGAAACGTGGCTGGCCTGTAATCGGCTTGCAAGGTCATTAAGCTCAGACTCTCCTCTCCCCACTTCCTCTCTCACTCTCTCTCTTTCTCTCTAACCGGGGCATTATAAAGGCTTATGGGGATTAGGTGTCCAGAGTGGAGGAGGATGTGGCTCTGGAGTTTGGAGATCCAGGTGGGAGAGGAAAAGTGTGGTGGGGAGTGAGGAGTGTGCTGTACACTGTGGGGAGTGTGTTCTGCACTGTTTTTCCATCCTCTGTTTTGATTTTATCATATGCTCTTAGTTTTTTATTAGGGAAGCCCGAACACATTTCTAAAGCCGTTATTAGTCACAAACAAATGAAAAAAGTGTTTTAACTCATGTTTTATAGATTACTTCAAAGCTATTGATAAGAACAATCTTTGAATTTCCAGGTTGGGAATAATCATTGGTACTAATCTTACTCCTGCATGACACATCACTGCAGAGCATCTGTACCGAAATCCATTAACAGTTTATTAACTTCTTTAACAATGGCTTAGAGTTAGAAAGTGTTTATTAAAGACTTTCTATTATTTATCTAGACTGTAGGTTTTTCAGAACTTGGCAACCCAGATGTTGGTTTTATTAATGGCTTGTAACTACGGAAGCAAAACAAGGCCAAAATGATTTCAGCAATACCTCTGGAGTTTATTTAAACTTTAATTTAATTTTTTTTTTTCCTTTTTCATGTTTAAAGATTCTGATTCTGAAAAATCAAGCATCCAGTGTTTTCAGTCACCTGATAGGACAGATGATCAATGAACCATCAATCAATGAGCTGAAGGGAGACATTATGCAGTTGGGCGTTTTAATGATGAAATTTTTTTTTTTTTAAAGTTTCGTGTGTCCAAATTTGGAACAAAGATCTTTCCATAGGCTTCAATCTCAAACAGTGTGTCGATGCAGGATATTTGAGGTCAGAGGTTTACAGCAAACATTCACACACACACACACACACACACACACACACACACACACACACACACACACACACACACACACACACACACACACTCTGCTTAGCTCGGTCCATGTGAGGAGGTAGAGCGGTTATGAATACCTCATTCTGTTTTAAAGCCACACATCTCTGGTCATATGAGCTGCCAGGGTGTCCAGCTCATCTCGTGGCCTGACTTTCAGCGGCAAACACGATAAACACACTGCTGCTCTTTGTCTCTAAACTTTAACCAAGTGTGTTTTCTGGTCCCTGTAGCCGTCATGAGGCGTCGACGGGTTCCACCAAGGGACCGCAGTACGTCTGGGACTACTGCAAGCCTACTTGACACATGACCGCTTGAATATTGATTATGTCGACTTTCAATGTGTGACGCTGTGTCACAAATAAAAAAAAACAAAAAACAAGAAGTTATATATGACCTCCAGGTTGTGATCATCAACAGGAAAACAAAAACAATTCACCTTGTGACCCTCAGGGATAAGTGGTGTAGCTAATCTGTCTCAGGCTGAAACATCTCAACAACTGAAGTGAAGGAAAAGTGGTGAACATGAGAAGGTTTGAACTACTCCTCTGCAACCAACTGAAATTTGGGCCTGTTATATGGAGCTTTTTTTATGTTTGAGTTTTTAAACTGATTATAATCAGAATATAAAACGTATCGAGTGTGAAACTGCTCAGGACAGTGTTACAAGCTTTCAGGTCCAGGTTTATTGTCATTCCCACACAAACACAGAGAGAAACAAAGTGTCGTTCCTCCTGAACTTCAGTGCAACATAGATCACACACACAGGTAAAACTGTGTGACAAAAATATGTGAAAATACGAAGACACAATATACAGAACTATGGAATATAGACAAAATATTACAAGAGGGGTTTACATGAAATAAGACAGGTCTGAGTCCTCAGTAAGCCCAGGGGGAGACACTGTTCCCAGGTCGAATATTCATCTTGCCTCTGTTTGTAAGAGAGATCAACATCTTAGCTTGAAGGTGTGATAACTTGTACACACTTGCACACGTGTTAATGGTGTAAACTGCCATCGTATTACCAGTGATGTGGTAACGGAAGTCCTTGATGTGTTTTGTGAGTGACTGTGACTATGTGACTGAACAGTGTCCATAAGGCGGGTGTCACATGTGGTGGTGGTGATTGTTCGTTACAGGTGGAGTGCTTCATGGGCGAGTCCTTAAGGTTTGGCAGGTAGACTGTTACAGCAGTAAACTCCCTCACAGTGTGGCTGGTGTTTCACAACTGTGAACTCCACCAGCAGAGAACAGTGTTCGGACACATGCACAGCTCTCATGCGCCTCTTTCTGCGGAAAGTCCCACCAGACAGTCTTTGATGTCTCAGTGGCGACTCAGCTCGTCCAACTTGTTGCTGTGTAGAAGAAACTTTATCTAAGCAATCAATAATCTAATCAGTAGTTTTTGTGTGTGTATATTGTGAAAGAGTTTTAGCATTATGTGAGACCTGTCCAGCACTAAACAGCAGACAGTTAAAGTTAATATAGTTAATGCAGTGCAGTATTTAGCAGCTAGAGCCAGATATCTGTTCAGATATACATCTCCGGGTGGCTGGAACTGTCAGCTGGATGTGAAATAAGTTTTATAAGGTTATAATACGTCTTGACTTTGTCTCGTTTCTTTATAAACCAAACCTAATGTCATCAGAATAACTTTAAAGATGCTGTCACATAAAAAAATCTCTACAGACGGGCTTTAAATAATCATTCATTTTCCCCCTAAATTTAAAACTCAATAATCAATTTTCAACCTCACTGACTGTGTGTACTATAACATGCTATACTCTGTTCATTTCAAAATCCTCCTCCAGATGATGCAAGCATGGGCTCATTATGTAACCTCTGTCTTTACCAGATAAAACGGAGGGCATGAAATCAAGCTGAATCATCGGGTGGATGACTTGGTGTAGTTTTAGGACAAATACAGACAGATAAGCAGGACGGCTCTTAAAACTACAGCAGTCAAAACCGTGTGGGACCAGGTCTCAGAGGCTGCTGAGTGAGTCTTCATAAGTACACCATTACTTACCTTTTACTTTTGCATTGCAAAAGAGCAGACGACCATGTGAGGATCATTTGCTAAACAAAGGCAGTATTAATGTGCACGCTATTACCCTTTACCTTAAAACCTGTCTCCCAAGAATGACCTGTTGACTGGAGGTTTGTGTATCGGCTAACAAACAGTTGCCAGGGCTTAGACAACATACCACAGAGTTGCTCCCATGCCATGCATTCCTTTCCGTGGTGTCACGGAGGCCATTTCTGTCGAACAGGACGCTGGTATCTGCCTGCTTTGAAGACTAAAGTCCTGGTTCTGCTGAATTCTGATTTATGAACCCAGCTGAGCGACGCTGACTGTCTCCAGTCTTTTTCAACAAAATGTGTGAGTTACTGATAAGATTTGTTGCGTTGTCTTTCTCGGCGCGACAGAAAAACTCCAAAAGGCTCTACAGTCTTATGATAATAATGGGGAAGAAAAACAAAGCAGCCCTTATTCTTACCAGACAATAGTGTCAGCGCTGTCACCTTTGACCCACACACATGATAAGCAGGCTCATGGTGCAGCAGGCTGCTAGTGCAGGAACCTTCATTGGGTTGCAGCGAATGTGCTCTGCTATTCAAATGATTTGAAGCCTGGAATAATGGCAGCTTTATTTGTTCCTTTGAAAAGTCAAGAAAGACGTTTAACATATGTAAACGAAAAACGAGAAGGAGGGAGTTCACTGAGTCGAAATCATTGCAGTGTCATGTGGAAACGTGACATTGGAGCTTTCATTTGATCTGTGTAATTTCATTAGAGTTTCACAGCTGAGCATTAAGATGAAAAAATAGAGACTGACTAGAAAAGATTCAGAGGTTTAATGGTGAACAGTGAAGTTAAGCTCTGTTAGGTTCAGTTAGTTCATCATGGCCGTAATAAAGAAAGATAAATATACAAAGATACATGTAAAAGAGAAGAGGATTCAGCGGTTTGGGTGTGTGGTTCTGAACAGAGATTAAAACAAATGTAAAGGTACTGTAAACGATATATGAGATTAAATAGTGTAGATAATCCGTAGTGAGATGAAATAATCTGCAGCGCCTCCTTTCAGGGAATAGAATTCCCTTAAACAGCTGGGAACTGTAGTTTTTAAGAAATCCCTTCGGACCAACAACAGCTGGACACAGCACCTCAGACGTCCAGTCCTTCCCATGAAGCTGCTGTCATCACACACACTTTCCTGACTTTGAGCAAAAAGCAGGTGATTCTTGTATGTTCAATAATGTTCATCCTCTACTCCCAGTGTTTCTGCTAAGCAAACAAATGTATTTCAAAAGGTGCTGAACTTTCCTCTTACTGTACTAAGCAAATGAAAATGTGGATAAATTTGCCTTTGATTTGTTTCAGCTGCATTAAATTTCTCTTTTTTTTTTTTTTGCCTGTTCAACAGGCTCTGATCAGTGAGAGCAAACAGTCGTCTACAGAAGAGAAAAGAGACAGAAAGCTGTCCCAGGTCTGTTTGACGGGGACACCTGCTGAACTGACTATCAGTAACCTTTCACCGTGTGCAGACAGCAGACAGGTTGACACGGGGCAGCGAGGCCATGCTATTTGCATTGAGAGCGCATTCATGTCTGCGCTGTGCTGATAACTGGCTCTCTGTGGATAGACGGTGGCCACATGATGTAATCCACATTTTCTCGCTTTTACAGCCGCTTGCCTGTGACGTCATTAAAACGCGCAATGTTTGTGCTCTGTCCTGATGCAAACAGGCCTGTCTTTCTGTCATTTTCACACTCACACACTGAAACGCATGACAAGGAGACTTTGTCCTTCTTTTACACATATACACATTGCCAGTTATCTTGAATTTATATCACCATCAGCCAGCACACGTCTGAACT
>JBBMJY010000016.1:11771545-11800135 GCA_037833715.1 Toxotes lorentzi
ATCCAAAGCCCCTAGCACCATAGAAACCCTCTACTGCTCCCTGTGCCTTCAGGTTTTCTCTCACTGCTTAAAATCTGTAGTTTAAATCTTTAGACATTGTACTGTCCGGTCTATGTGTTGTGCTGAACAGCGTGAACATAAACTTTACAGCCAGCCAAACTCCTTTTCAAGAGCAAGGAAACGAGCGTACTTGCTTCTTTATTTACTTGCAGAAGGGACAACATTGAATCGGAGTAAAACTAAAAGTAAAAAGAAATCAGAGAAGAAACATTCAATAAACCGGCATGTTTATCTTACGTGACTGACGAGTGACGTCACGTTCATTCATTCGTTTATCAATACATCCAAACGTATCAATACAATCAAACTCATTGCATTCAACTCGTTAACACATTGGAATCCACAATATACTAAACCGCAGTCAGTGCTTTCTGAGGGATAAGCCCGACATATCAAAAGTCACGTTGCGTGAGAGTTATTAGCATCGAACCTTTTACTTTTTAGTTAGCATTTCCTGTTCGGGTCCGCTGAAAAAGAGTTACTTCCTTTTCTTGAAGTCAAAATAAAAGCCTAACTGTTTACATTACAAAACTAGTACATCAGGAAAAAAACTCTTTATCTTTCTACAAAAAACTCAAATTAAACAATTTGTGGGCAACACACACATCCTTGAGATCCTTAAAGTCATCCTTATAATCATATGTCAATTTACCCTTAACTCAACAGTCAAGTATCACCTTATCAAATGATTTGTTTGAATGCCTGGTTGGATTGTTTTACAATATGTAAAAAGGGATAATGTTAGTTAGCTGCTTCAAGAGCCCGAGGTCAGGTTTACCAGTGGCTTTGCATAATTACAGGAAGAGACCAGTGACCCAAAGTCATCAGACCGCTTGATCTGTATTGACTGACCTACTGATTGAGCTCTGTGGTGGAACAGTAACCGAGTCCCAGGGAAATCAGCTCCTTTAGATCACGTGCTAAACAAAGATAAAGGCGATCATATACGTTTACTACTGAGGTTGACCTTTTCAAAGTGCAGTCGGTATCCAAAGTATGTGTCAGGCTGCAAATAGGCAGATGCACACTGCAGAAAGAACTCAGTGACCTTCTGTACGAGTATGTACTGCTGGTGGCAGAGCAAACTTTACTGCTGGTAAATCATGTTATATAAAAATGGACACTAAGTGATTATTTGTGTCTCGCCAAGTGTGATTTTTTCAGGAGTAGTTGAACTTTAACTTACTTATTTTAGTTTTATGGGGAAGGGGCTTTAGGCCATATATATCTGTAAGGATATGGGATACTTCTTCAGTAACTTCTATCATTTGTAGAGAGATTGTCCATTAGCTCTTATTAGACCTTGTTGTAATAAAGAGTAAACTAAATCTGTTTGTATGAATGCATTGCTTTCTGACAATATCTTGCATGTAATTTAACAAAACACACGTAAAATTCATGTCCTGAATTTTCACATGCTTCACATGAATTGTAGCGTGTTTTTATGTTCCACATGTAATGTCTGAAACTTACATGTTCATATATGGTGATTTTTTTTTAAAAACATTTTTTGAGACATGGCTTGTCCAAAAACCACACATGCCTGTATATAAAAATATTACATGTGAAATGTATTTATTCATTTATCAATTTAACCTAGTTTGATTTCCACATTAAGGCCACAAAGGGGACACAGCAAACTCACTATTTACCCCTTCACCACAGACACTGGTGGCAGATAAATGAAGAATTGCAAAGGAATGTTTAAAAACAGTTGCTTATACTTTACATAAGCATTACTTTTGCATTACATGCACCATTTCCCCTCTCTCTGTTTTAATGTTTTAGTCCTTAATGAGAGTTTGCCGCCTGGTTACTTCTGCAAGACCTGAAATGACTACAATAACCAGTAATAAAATAAAGAGGAATGGAAGAGCGGAGCAGTTTGTCAGCACTGCAGGTAAAATACAGTTTGTTTTCATTGTATCTCTGTGTGGCCTGAGGTGAGGTACGGCATACAGGCTGAGTGCCAGTGGAAACATTGCGCAACTACAGGCAGAGGAAACAAAACATCACATAATCAGACGCAGTCACTGTTGCAACAGTCTGTATGAGAGCACATCAGAATGCATGTATGCACTCAGGCGTGCATAAAGAGCCCAGACAGAAAGCAGACAGTGGTAAACAGCTCTGGAGACAGCAAAGAGGAACCAAAGTCATATGGCTTTGTTTGGGGCGGGACTTGCATCTTCCCCTGAAGATGCTGATTGGTCTCTTTGATTAATACTTCATGCTGCGATTGGTCTCTTCAAACGCAAGTATTTAAATTCTGTTAAAGGATTAGTGTCCTGAGAAGTGTGTCAACTTCCCAGGAGGCGAGAATGGGTTGCCGTTTGCTGCACATATGGCATCACTCCCTCTTCTAATGAATCCTGACATGTGACTGTGTTGATACTGAAGATGGTGATGAACGAGCTTCATGGGTTCAGTCAGAGGATCGTGGGGATAAAATGTGATTAACTTTTATTGTAGTCTGATCTGCTCAGATCTGTCCACCTCTGATGACACGCAACATTTTCACCATAAACCTGATCAATAAGGCATCGACCGCCTGAATGATTCCCAGCAATGACTGTCAAGTATTTCTTCTAATAATCCAGTTGTTAGATTAATTATTCATATTCAGTGATCATCAAATATTTAAAGACAACAAATATGTAATAAATGTTATAAATAAATGATGCCACAGCTGAACAATGTCAGCTGTGGCATAACTACATGAGTGGAACAATCTCAGGCTTGATTGACAGTATGGAAATGCTTGATGTTATGTGAGGACATGCAGTCAAATTGAAGGAAGCTGGTGTGCACAGTGTATCACATGTCTGTAGTTACCTAGCTCGTAAGCTGTGACAAAGAAAGGATTTACCTCAGTGACCCACCCTGCGGATGATAACAGGCCTCACCTCAGACATTGCCGTGAACTCGCTGTTCAGGTGGAAACCCACAATAAAGCTTTGTGGGAAACATTTCACTTTCACAACCTCGGAGAGAAATCGCCCAGAGACCTTTTACCACACCCCACCCCCACTATCCCCTCCCCTTCAGGGAGAGGATTATGGGTCATCTTTTAACTGTGCCATCTGCTCCAAATTGACTTTCAATTAACGCTGGCAAATGAGAAAGCTGTCAGAGCAAAGAGAGGTGCAGACTGAGATGTTGCTCTGCGAGTGTTACATTGCTCACTGTGCTTGTGGCTGAGCTTCAGATGAGATTTTATCAGTGACAGGAAAGACAGAGACAGTTTTTGAAATGGCACTAAATATACAAATCAAAAAAAAGAGCAGCTCTGGTATTAAGCCCTCCAGCTTATTTCAAAGCTTACGTATGTGTATGTAGCATATATTGATGGTAAAAACAAACACAACTTCCTCATCGATTCGCCCTCTGTGTTGCAGAGGGTCAATATGCGTTTGGTCTTTGGCTGCAGTGCTCTGGCTCCAGATAAAAATCACAAGCACAACTCAGCACAACATTAGTCTGCTAACTGGCCCTGTGGGACTGTGGTAGCTGTAGTAAAATTACACATATTGCTTTTATAACATATCAGCTGCTTTATAGATTTTCTCTGTCTCAGTCACACAAACAAACGCACCCTGAATACGTTTGTACACTCCCCATTTGTGAGTTTCCTCCCACGTACACACTCTGTACACTCCTGTCCTGGAGTCTTTTGCTCTCTCACTACACACACACTCCCTCCACATACACCTAAAGATAATTACCTCTAGTAACACAGCAAGGAGGCAGTGAAGCACAGGAGTGTGTGATTCTATGTTTAACGGTGTGTGTGTGTGTGTGTGTGTGTGTCTGTGGTGGTAACAGGAGTGCAAACAGCTGGCCAATAGGCCTCCTCCTGTCCCAGGGATCATAACCCCTGGGGGTCAGAGGGCAGATGAAGTGTGCCACACTATAGACCCTTGATAAAGGGCAAGTGGTCAGTCTAAAGAATAAACACCACACTCAATACACCCAACACACCCACAGACACACACACACTTAGTGTGTAACCTAGAAGTTTTAAGAAGCAGGGAAAGGCTGCTGGTTCAAGTTACAAGATCTCACTGTACAACTTTTGCTCTTGAGGAACAGCAGTGCTATAAATAGTACTGGTAGTAATGGTAACACCACAGGTAGTAGTAATGGGAGCAGTTAATAGTGGTACAGTAGCGGGAGCAGCACTAATAGTAGTGATGGTATTGTGTCTAGATGAAAAGTTAAAAAGGTAAGAGGTGAAGAATACCCTGCTTTGATCAAAAAAGAACAGAAGGTCCCAGTGATACTGAATTAGTTAAAATACAAATAATCAATACCTTGGAAAGGACATTTTCTGACAGGGCCGTTACTTCTGTTGTGCAGATGCATTGTCTTTATCACAGGGACAAAACTGATGAGTGGCCAGAATCTGCTTGATCTTCTGTTACTGACCCCAAGAAATGGCATCAGTACAGAATTATTCCTAACAGTATGTCTCAGATCTGTTTACTAGTAATTAAGCATTTGATCACATCAGAAAAACTACAATATTTAAATAGAAACAATTATAACACTAATCTGAACTAACAAAAAAAAACCTCAAATAAAATTCAGTTTGTTTGCTTTGTCAAAACTATAAATGATCAAAAGCATTGTATTAAAGGGAATTGATGAGTTTGTTTATGGAATAAACTGAAATCTACAGTCATAAAATGGCAAAATTGCAAAGACATGTTGTAGTTTCATGTGTAGATTTGCTGATTAGGTGTGTATTTTGTCTTGTATAGTATGATTAGCGTTACATAACAATGCCACCATTTTCATGTTGTAGAATAAATAATGACAGTAAATGAACAGTTTCTGAACACTAAGAGCTTTAAAAACGTTTTTGCGCTTTTACCCTTTACCCTACAGATAGTTCCTCTGACTTCGAGGCTCAGTTTTTGTCCTGATGTGCAGTATGAATTGTGGGACCTTATAAACACAGGCGTGTGCCTTTCATAATTATGTCCAATCAATTCAGTTTGCCACAGGTGGACTACAGTCAAGTTCTAGACACATCTCAGGGTTAATTAAAACAAACACGATGCACCGACCACACTTTGGAGTTCTACAGCAAAGGTTCTGAATGCTTTTGTAAATGAGAAATTTCAGTTTTTTATTTATTTTTTTTAATAAATTTGCAAAAACTTATAAAACCATATTTTATCACTGTCATTATGGCTTATTGAGAATGGATTGATTGATGGGCGAAAATAGCAATTTTACCCATTTAAAGTTAAATCTGCAACACAAAGTGTACAAAAAGTCAGAATAGTGGTTTTCTTTTATAAGAGTTATTTCTAATTTACATGTGTGTATTTTAATTCGTCAAACCTGAAACCCGAGAGAGAAGACTTAGCCATTAATTAAATTTCCAGGGCTGGGTTTAAACTGGTCAATTTTACTCAGCACTTTGAGTACAAATTATAAGAGTACTAGTTGGGCTTCTGATGCAATACCACAGCGGAGGAATTAAACCCATACGAACAGGACGGCGGAGGTTTGCCGTGTTGCCTAGATACGAACGCGGAGGGTGGCGCATTCAGTATTCCTTCTGTAAATGAAACTGGCTCTTTGGGAGCGGACATTGTGGCTCTACGCAACTCGTGCCATGGAGGAATGACATTTCTCCTGCTTGAGCCCGAATGTCGCCAGTTTCCTTGACGTTGTTGAAGAAGCACCGAATGTGAGAACAGCGCCATTTCTGTCGGCGTCCATGATACGCGATGCTACCGCAGCGGATTCCAGAGCTTGAGCTCGGAACGGCAGCGGGAGAGAAATAGCCGCTCCCCTTCGCTGTTCCTCTCTACTTCAGCCCACGGCAGGTAAGTAAACCAGCGAGCCGGGTGGCAGATTTCTTTTCATACTGTGGCGTTTTTGTCCTCGTTTAGTATCTCATGTTTAGTCAGCTTACTCTTTCGGTGTATGACGATATGGCGCACATTTTTGAAGGGAAAACGTCTGAAAGTCCTCTAGTAGTCTACCGGGGCAGCCGCTCCTCCTCCTCCTCGGTCACAACAACAAGCGTACGTGAAAGCGAACGTTTGTTTGAAATTGTATCGGGCACCTTTGCCGTAGTGTACTTTCGGCCATTTCGTGTGTTGTGTTTCCGACTGAAACTTTAAACTTGGCCTAGCGTTAGCGTGTTGCTGTTTGCTACGCTGGCTAACTCTTTAATGGAGAACCGTCGGGGCTTTAATGTCACCGTATAGAGGCAGCCTCCGTTCACCTGCCCGACACATACCAAAACTAACATTAGTCTTCGCGGGGACGGGGGGATATCGTGATTAAACTAATTTAACCAAAATGTTTCCTGTCTCATCTGCATGATGCATGCTAGGTAATCGTAAAAAATAATAATAAAAGGCATTTTGACGAGGGGCTCTCGGCAGCTAACTTGGCTAACTTAGCTCATTAGCTAAAGGTCGGTGGTCCAGCTAACCTTGCCGTTTGACTGCCAAGTGACGCTAGCTAACCGAAGTTAATACCACAAGTCAATGCAACGTTAGTTGACACTTCAGCTGTTACCAAATCACCGTTTCTATGGTATATTAATATGATAATGATATCAATATTTAGTCTCAAATATCGTTCATAATCCAGCAGTGTTGCGTTAATGTCAGCAAACCAATATCAGCACAAAGTTACAGTACACCGGTAGGAAAGTAGGTTGCTCGTTAGTTAACTCTGCACTAACGGCATTATTTAGTTCCTTTCCACGGTGGAGAATTTGCCTTTTAATAATGGATTGCAGGATAAAGTTGGTCTGTGGACACTGCAGTCCGGAGCTAGCTGCCGGGGCTAGTGTTCACACCAGAAACAGCTGGGTTGTAGACGCTGGTCAGCCATATTTAGCAATTATCGATGAAACTAGCGAATCTTTCAGCTGTTTCAATCTGTCCTGTATTTACTTAACTGACACAATGTTATTCTGCGTAATGGGGTTGACTGTCGAAACGCTATGGTTGCGTACTGCAAAGCTTCTTATCTTGCCCTTTTGACGTCTCTAACGGGCAACCTATAATATGTCAGTGTTGAATGACGACCGGGCCAGCCAATCAAATCGGTGCAGCCTCCATTTGCTCTTCGCGTCGGTTCCCTAATCCACTGCTGCCATACGAAACACATGCACTTGACAGCAAACGTTTCCCACACAGTTGTACTCAACTGCGGGAGTTTTCTTGTCAGTTGTTTTGTCATGGACATTAATCCCGTGCATTTTTGATTTTATTACTCAGAATTGAAGCTACACATCTGTTGGTTTTTTTGTGATTGTAGTGGAGGGAATGATAAACAAAAATGATAAGTAAAGTGGTGCTTCCTGTCCGAAAAAAAAAACAAAAAAAACAAAACTTTGCTGTAATTGAGATGTTTCAACAGGATGTGGTCATTACCACCTCTCCTGTCACTTCTTGAGTTGGATTGCATTTATTAAACATTACATATATAGATCTGAATAACTCAGTTATTTGAGATACATCCACATTAATGGGACAAGTCTAGTGAGTGAGTAGATGATGAGTGTGCTCTCGTGAGTGTTTTGAGTGTATTTTGAGAAAAAGCCACATTACCATGGTTTAAACCCAAGCTTCTGGTGGAGCATGGAATGTCAGTAATTATTGTTAACCTGCTTATCACTTTAAAGCAGACTCACCACCATAATTTGTCGAGATCGTGGCTGCTTTCTGCATTATTCAAAGGGCTCATACTCTCTCAGGAGCCCATTAGCTCTCTGGTAAGCAGGGCTATGAACAGGAACTAAAGACGTACCTGAGATGAGGAACAAAACGTACATGCTGCAGTACGATCTGTCATAACGCTTGTCCCGTTTCTTTCCTCTCTATAATAAAAGAAAATATAAATTTAAATTCTGAAAGTAGTGACCTCATGCCTTCATGCTTTTTTTTCAAATATAAGGAGGCCTTGTTTCTTGCTGATTAGCTGTGGGTGTGTGTATGTATATTTTTTAAATGTTTGTTCTGTTTCAGGTTGTGCCGGTGAAGTGAGACGTAGCCCCAAAATGGACCCCTCCAACTGAGACGCAAACACATCTTGTGTTTTGCCGAGCAGCTGAGATCTATCAGCAGCATAAGCCATGCCTGACGAGTAAAATCTCCTTTTTTGCTCAAAGCAATAAAAAAGAAAAAAAAAGCCTACTACATGTCTCCCCATGTAGAGCCCCTTCAGTGCGTCCTGCTGGAGTGACTGCCCCCTCTTCCAGATAGGTTCGGCCTCATCCTCTCCATACCCTTCTCCACCGACCACCCAGAACTACCCATCACAATGCTACTCTACCTGAGAATGGCCAACACCTGAGGTCCCATGCGTCCAGTGAGCACCGATTCAGACGGTCCTGCTCCTCCTGAAAACCTCTCTTGCCCCTACCCCCTCGTGGGCCCCCTGCCTGCCTCAAAGATGTCCCTGCTCCAGTCGCTGGGTCCAGTGCAAAGCTGGCTTGGCCAGGAGCTTGAGAAGTGCGGGATTGATGCCATGATTTACACCCGCTATGTCCTTAGCCTTCTCCTGCATGACAGTTACGACTACGACCTGCAGGACCAGGTGGGCTCCCGCAAACTTACAGAAATGTTTCTCGTCAAGTCAAAAAGATTATAACATTATTGTTTGTCATTGTTTGCATAGTATTTTGTCAAACGAATGGGCAGTGAGTTTTATTCTGGAGGGGAAGTTGGTGTGTTGAATATAATGGCCTCATTAGAGGAAGATTTCAATTTGCCAGGAGAGGATAACAATGGGGCTTTTCTTTCATGTCATGGCAGTTGTACCACTGAGTAATTCCTCCTTTGATTTCTGTCATTTTCAGTTACATTTATTGATATGCAGTTTGCCATGTTTGTGTGTAAAGTGTTAATGTACACAAGCCTGTATAGAATGTGCATGTCTTTATAATATGTATGTATTGTATGTAGTATATAATATGTGTAATCCTTATATGCTTTGCCTTTTTCTGTGTTACTATTTATCACTTGTTTATCCTTTGTCACTGACTTTTCTCGGTTTGTTTCTGAAAGGAAAATGACATCTTCTTGGGCTGGGAGAAGGGAACTGGGAAGAAATGGGGTAAGAGTAAGAAGAAAGGAGGGACTGACCTGAGTCTTGAGGAAATGAAGAAACAAGCCGCTGTGCAATGCCTCCGCTCCGCATCTGATGAAGTAAGCATTGTTCTGCCTGATTGTTGTAATCCTGTGATTCTCATTATGTTCCAGGAGTGGTCAAATTATGTTTAATTATTATTTTCTGAGTTGTAAAATAATAATTACCTTAAATAATTTTGCTTTGGTGGAATGCAAACCAGTCACTACTCATGCATTGAAGCAGGAAATTGACATGTCTGGGTTTTTCCGTGAGACTTTTGAATGAAAAGCATTTTGAATAGAGAAGGCATGAGAGTGTCATTTGTCTAATTATGTCAGGAATTTGTTACTGTAGTATTCCTTGTTGCTTGTTAAGGTGCAGTCATGCAGATATTAATTGCATGAATCACGGTGAATAGTCAGTGAATAAAGCCTTGTCAATGTGGGAGGCTTAAAGCATTGACCAAGGGAAGATCTTTATTGTAAATGCATCATCACCTCATTTGGCTGGGTGGGCACACTTTCATTTTGTCTTCATTAGAAAGGTTGTATTTAAGTCAGCAGTTTAAAGTTGTTCATTGACATAAAACAACGCTGTCCTCACTTCCAATGCATGACCTTCAAAGGAATGGCATATGTATGTAAGGATCTCTTCCTTAAGTGTGTATATATTCTGAGCCTCTTTCTGAGTGGAACAGCTTTGGAGAGATGCTGACATTTTTGTCTGTGGCCAGCAGTAGTAAGGGAGGTGTGCTTTAGTTGAGAATGACACAAAGTTGGGGGGAGGGTAGGGGGAAGGGTCTGCAAGGCAAGAGGAGGAGTGTTGAGCTCTTCTCTGGGGACTGGACTCTGCGGTCTATTTTTTAACCAGCACACGCTGCACGGGATTGCAGCAGACTCTGTCGGCTGTCAGCTGACCGGCATTAGCACAATGATGCAAGAGGAAGCACAGGGCAGGAGAAAACCTTGCTTTGCTTTTCATGGGGTGGCATGGTAAGGAATGCTATTCTCTATAATAGTGAACGGGAAAGGAGAGAGGTAGAGAGTGTGGCAGGACTGATACTGAGGAGCAGCTATGTTGTGATTTGTGTGAGCCATTTGTTTCGACAGTGTCTTCTTGGTCTAAGCTAGCATTTTAACATGGTTGTCTTGTTTATTTCAAACCCTTGTTGTCTCTATGTTTTTGACATATGGCATTGCTCATTTTGTGAAGGTAGTAAGCCAAACATGATATGTAGTAAATGTTCAGGGTTTCAGAACAGAGGCAATCACTTGTGCTATTGCTTAGACTTTTTATTTTTATTTTTTATTTATTTGAAAGCATTTCTGCACCTTAGCTAAATATAGCACTGTCATTGCCAAGCATGCCTAAGCTCTCACAAGTCAGCTGGTTTGACTTGTGTCAACCCCGTGCCTTTCATTCTCTCTTTTGAGTCACATATGGGGTCAAAGTAGCTGTTGGGAACTCTGCATTTTGACCTAATGTGTATGATTGATTCCTACAGTCCAGACAATGCAATGCTAATACTCTTATCATGGTGTTGATTGACACTGTCATTAGTCAATTGTTTTCATTCCCATTTCTGCAGATACAACCTTCACTAATATGTTAACATGCTAAGACCAGTTCAAACTAATGTTCAAACTCAAGGTTTTTTGTGACATTCACAGCTATATCTTATTTATTTTATTATTGGCTGGTCACAATGTTTAGTTTGGTAGTAACAGATTTCGCAATTGGTCACAGTTTGGATAGTGTGTGACTCAAAAATCTGTCTTTTGTCTTGTTCTTCTGTGCAGAACTCTGGAATTGAGAGCCTGGTTGAAGAGCTTTGCTCTAAACTTAAGGACATCCAAAACAAACAGAAAGGTTTGGTTTGTTCCCTTAACTCTCATGTTAAGAACTTTTTGATTGAAAATAGATCAAGCTGAATAATAACTGTTGTAATATAATGTCTTATTGTTCAATGTCTTTTACAGAGGAAAAACAGATTCAAAAGAAATCTGATGGCTCTCAGTCTCCAGAGCGAGCTGAGTCCCCCTCTTCAAAGGACCAGGTGGAAATGTAAGCTACATCACTGTGGACATGGTGTACCTATGGGTTTCAGTGTTTACAAAAAATGGCTGCCTGACACACCCATATTCACTTGTTTATTTGGATGAATGTTTATATGAATGCATTAAAACCAAGTTTTCTTGTCTGTTGTGACTGCAGGTATTATGAAGCCTTTCCTCCTTTGTCAGAGAAACCTGTTTGTCTCCAAGAGATAATGACGGTGTGGAACAAGGCTAAGGCCTGCGCATACTCAAGTTCATCATCCTCTGCAGCCCCACAGACCAGCACAGACACCTCTTCCCCAAAGGATTGCAACAGCGAAGGTGAGGCTGCAAAGGAGCGAAATCTCGAGGCATGTGGTACCATCACTACTGTGACCAACGAAAGAGGCCAGCAACGACGGAGCAAGAAGGAGAAAGAAAACCGATACCATGGTGGTGCAGCAGCGGAGGAGAAATCTACCGTCCACTCTAAGAGGCAGACCAGACACAGATCTGAGGGCAAATACAGACCCAGATCCTGGTCTTCTGGCTCTAGTGAGGCGGGATCCAGCTCAAGTGGGAACCAGGGTGACACTAAGTCATCCAGAAGCAAGGCAGTTAGAATAAGGCACAAATCCAGAGAGGCTGCAAAGAATAAGAGAACACGCAACAGCGGGCAGGTGAAGCTGCAGATGAAGGTAATCGACAAAGAAGAGCGAAGAAACACAGGAGGGAGCAGTAGCAGCACCACTGGAGGTGCTGCCAAACAACCACAGATTTACAAAAAGGGGAAGAGACCGCTGAAGGAGATTCGTAAAGATCCAGGCTGGGTGGAAGCAAAAGAGTCAGGAGTTGAGGCCAGAAACAAAAAGGAATATATGGAGGAGCCACTTTGGTACACTGAGCCCATCACAGAGTATTTTGTACCTTTCAGCAGCAGACAAAGCAAGCTGGAAACAAAATATCGAAGCAAGATGGACTCCTCGGACGGCTTTGCCTTGTCAGCCGACATGGAGAGGCTGCCAGAGAGAATCCAGGGAATCTGCATTGCCAACGAGAGCTACCAGAGAGCATACCTAGCAGCAGGCTCATTTGTGGATGGGCACTTTGTGGAAGGGCCTGGTGAAGCAGAAGATGAAACTGCTGAACTCACTGGGACCTCAAGCTGCCCTCAGCCAGAGGATAGTAGAGATTTAGATGACAAGCATCTGTCTGAATTCACTCACTTCTATGAAGTTGATATTTATCAATCCATATTGGATACTAGTGCCTCAGACTCGATACAAGAGAGTCGGATCTTAAGCATGATTCGACAAAAAAGCAAAGAGCAAAGAGACGTTGAGGCAGAATGTTGTTTAGTGTTAGATGGCCTTGAGCAGCAAGGGAAAAGTGCAATACGGGCAGACTCACAGGAAGCTTCGGGATCTGTTGGATTCTTAATGGAGGATTTTGAAAACATGGCTCAAGTGTGGGGATGTTATTCACCATCTACATCAGAGGATATAGATGGAGAAAGCTTTGTCGGAGACTCTCCCATTCGACTCTCCCCCCTTCTCGATAGTGTTTCATTCACCCTGAGCAAACTATCTGGAAATCTGGAGGAGCCACCTGTTCCTGAAGCCACCAGTGAACCATCTGGTTTGAACTCATCCTGCTTCTCTCTTTTTGAGCTGCAGTATGACAGCCCCACTTTTCCTTTTCCCCGTGACTCACTCACCGTTGGTCACGAAAACAACACAGATTCTAGTAGCTGTCTCGACCCACATTCGAATAAACAGTCTCGTTTGCTAATATGGACCAAAAATAGTGCCTTTGACGAAACTGAACACTGTTCTAACCTTTCAACGCGAACTTGCAGTCCGTGGTCACATTCAGAGGAGACTCGTTCAGACAATGAACAAGGAAATGCTCTGACGGAGGATGCTGGTCAAATTGGCAACGAAGAGATTGATTGTATAATCCCTCCTCTCTCTGGTACATATCTAGAGGATGAAATCTTGGATTTTTTGCAAGAAGACGCTGGCCGCAAGTGTGAGGAGGTCAGTGTTAGCACAGCATCCAATCAGACCTTCACCAAAAAATCTAAATTGGAGTCCATTTGTGGTATAGCATTGGAAGAGGATGAGAGTAAACAGTACAGCACTGGCATGTTTTCGGACAACACAAACCAACAGAGTGATGATTACAGCTCAGGGATAATAAAGGACATTTGGACTGCAATCGGAGATGGCAAATCTGTAATGTCAAGGCAAGGGGCAGAAAAACCAAGCGAGGGGCTATTCTCAGATGAGTCAGGCGGCTACTGCTGCAACTGTCTGGAAGTGCAGGCAAAAGGAGTTCCAGTTCAGGGAGCTCAGAAAAAAGCAGTGCAGCGGTCAGAGTATCATCTTTGGGAAGGCAAGAAAGAAGAACAGGACTTAGCCAAAAACAAACTCTCCAAGGTAGATGGTGCTGGGGATTACATGACTCCGTCCAAGCCCTGGGACTTGAACTCTGACAAGGAGAATACATCATTCATCCTGGGAGGGGTGTATGGAGAGTTGAAGACACTAAGTGGTGATAAAAATTGGGCTGTTGTGCCACCAAGTGACACCCAAGATAGCCTGCTACAGTGTGCCGCCGCAGCTGCATCTGCCTCTAGCTCAGACATGCTTACCATCACTGGCACAGATGTGTTCATGAACACGAGCAGCTGCTTTGCCCCTGGGCACAGGCCCCTGTGGAGGCCTCTTGTGTCCTTTGGGCAGACTGACCAGGCCATTAGAGGAGGTGGAGAAGGATTGAATAAGGGATTTTCTTTCATCTTCCATGAAGATTTGCTTGGATCCTACGGCGGCTTGCGTAGTGAGGAGCAAGGTTTAGAATACCCGTTTGCATCCTTCAACCTAAACAATCCCTTCTCTCAAGTCCTCCATGTTGAGTGTTCTTTTGAGCCTGAGGACATGGCTTCTTTCAGTCCAGGTTTCAAGCCCAAATCTATTCTTTGCTCGGACTCTGAGAATGAAGCCTTCCACCCACGAATATATGGCATCAACCGGACGCAGTATAGGGCCATTCGCATTTCCCCCAGGACTCATTTCCGACCAATTTCGGCCTCAGAGTTGTCTCCTGGTGGAGTAAGCGATTCAGAGGCTGAGACTGACAAAGAGGAGATGAGTTTTCCCGTCCTGGCGCCGGTGGACGTCTTTGATGATCCTCAAGCTGATCTCAAACCTCTGGAGGAGGATGCAGAATGTGAGGGCCCTTATTATGGGAAGTCAGAACTGGAATCTGGTAAATTTTTACCCAGATTAAAGAAGTCTGGCATGGAGAAGAGTGCCCAGACCTCTCTGGATTCACAGGAGGGCTCCAGTACCCTCCTGCCAATCGCTGAGCAAGAGATTTGCTTAGACTGCAAAACGGCAGCAGCTGCATCAACTGCAGGTGGACAGGCGGACGTCTCAGCTGGCAAGATTCAAAAAGAAGAATCTTCAGGAGAAAAACAGTCCTGCGTATGTGCACCAGCAGGTCAGATCCCCAAGTATGGGATTGCTTATGACTTTGTTGGAGATGTGCCGGAGGTGAGGGTTTCTTTGAAATTATTTCCTCAAATTATCAATCGGTTGTAATCGGTGTGCTAGAGAATTTAACAGAAATACAGACTTAACCACGCGGTATTTAAGTTGTTTTTAGGTTCCACCTATGATATCTCAGGCAGCTGTTTACTGAAACACACTAACCACTTCTCATTTGTCTTCTTTAGTTCCCTCTGTTAAATATAAGTGGACAGGGAGGAACTGGCAACCAGCAAGATGAGTGCTGGTGGCAGAACACACTCTGTTCCCCCATTTTCCCTGGATCTCAGTGTACAGGTAAACGTGTTTTTACCATTTCATTCACAATACCTTTTTTTTGGACAATATATGTAACCACTGACACAGTGAATGTTTTTGTCTTTATTTTATTTCAGTTTGAGAGACACAGACCCACACTGACACTCTGCTCTCTATAGATACGAATTCATGTTCTAGCCCCATGTAAACAGAATATATGTAGTCCAAAGGAGCCTATCAACAGATGAACTCATCAACAGTTGAAGTTGCCAACAGATAATAGCAATAACAGTGATGGCCTAAATCTAAACCCCTAAACCGCAAGCACATTACTGAGTAAAGCTGGTTTGGGTAACAGAAAGGAAGGAAACAAGGAAGGAAATGAAAAAAACGTTACACTTCCTCTGTTGGATCCAGAGCATGGCTAGCCCCACAGCATTTTTTACATTGTGCTTTCTGACTTTCTCTTAAGCATACTCGTCTTACCTGGCCACTGTAATACAGCAGCACCTTTGGGATTTAGCTACTCTCAGCAGTTTAACAGGTATATTAAGTGGACGGTGGAAATTTACACCCAAAATAAAATATATTTTATTGATCGTAAGCATTGATTGATGTCAGTTTGAACAAAGAATGATCACTGACTCTGTGAATTCCTGTTATGTTATATTGCATCTCATTAACAGCATGCAGTAGACAAAGTAGCAGTGTATACAATACAAACACACTGTCGGGGTCTCAGACTTTTTCCACTGGGCACACTCAGTGTTAAAAGACTGATGGATCAGCCAGATATTGACATGTGAAATGTCAGGGCTCAGCAGCCATTTAAATATGTGAGCTATCTGAATAGTATCCCCATTTTTGGTAAAAGCTTCCAAAATTCACAGAGTGAGTGTGGTAAAGACGTTTACAGTGGCATTCAAGCTTCCTAATTAGGTCACAGAATCTGAAGGGTCCCAGCAAGACAGTTCACAAACACTGTAAAGTCTCTAAAAATGGTCACAAAGGGACATTAGACTTAGTAGTTGGAGCCTGGCACTTTGTAGACTCTGTGCAGTTTGAAAACACAATAGGTGCAGGAGGTAAAGGAAGCAACAGCAGAGTGAACAGTCAGGTGCAGCATGGATATTTACATATGCAGTAATCTTAACACCTTTGCCTGACTTCCTTTTCCAGGGAGCAGCAACATTTGAATACTCCAGTTTTGCAGAGGACGCCTGTCTTCGAGAGGAACCCTTCCTCTCCTTTTGTGACTGGACCTCTACCAGCAAAGATTCAGGGTCATCTCAGAGCTGGAAAACCTAATGTAGGCTAATTTTCTGAGACACCCCCGCCCCCCCTCCAAAACCCCGCACATAACCCTGCTGGTTTTCATTTACTAACTTAAATCCATGTGTAATCAACAATCAGATCAACAAAAAGTGAGTGAAAATAGGAAAACTCAAAAAACATGTTCTGTCTTTGAGTGATGCCATGTGCGGACATGCATTTTAGGCATTTTTAGAATTTGTTTCAGTTGATTCTTCTGTACACTGATCCTCATTCAAGTCTCACAGGTAGTAGGGACAATCTTTTGTTCTATCCTTGTCAGTTTTGTTCCCACCATTTTGCTTTTGAACTAGGTTACTGGTAGTTGGTGGTGTCTGAATGGTTGTGCATGTACGTTTGTCCAGCCAGTCTCACTCCTCTTTTTCTAGTTAAACCTAATGTTGTGTGAAACAACTGCTATCGCATCCCCTACTTTCCATCTTGTGTTCAGAAAGACTATATAAGGATGTTGAGAATTTTTGAGTTGTGTAAGAATTTGAGAGTTTAATTTAAATAGTTTGTTTGGAGGACTTTCTGAATGTGAAGTAGAGAATGTGTGCAGCTTTCTTCTAAATATCCGTAAATTCCCCATGTGTGAAAAGTTATCATAAATGAGTCAGATTTTTGAATGGTGATAGTCTTTCAAAAGCTAGTAGTAGACATAGTATGGTTTGTGAGGCTAAAATAATAATAAAAAAAAAAAACTTAAAAAAAAACAGGAAATCAAAAGGAGTTTTGTTGGCAAAAATACTAATAATCTACTTGAAATGCAATGCTGTAAAAGAATTCGGGAAAAAAAACAGAAAAAGGTTTGTGTTCTGGGGTAAAGACCCTTCATGAAAAGACATGACTACAGCCATTTCTGCAGACACCTGTGTTGCAACTGAATGAAACTTTGTTTTATTCTTCTTTTTTTTTTTGTAATTTCTATGGTACAGACTATTGGTGCTATAAATATGTTCAGAAATCTTCTTTTGAAGTTGCAGTTCCATTACATGGCTGTGATAAGTAAACGGCAGAGCGTAGTTTTGTTCGTAGTCCAGACAGTCAGACTCCATGAACATATTTTTGCGAAAAATTGTGAAAAGATCGCGGTTCTTGCTTAATGTGGCTAGGTTTTTCTTTGAAGGTAACCTCTTAGTTGTCAGGCCTGTAACCGCTGAAGCAGAAATGTTCGAAGGTATTTAAATCTCACGATGTTAGGCATCCTTTCAGTTTATCGTCTCCAAGCAGGAAGGACAAATTCAGCAACGAGTGATGGTTAACTGTCCATGCAGCAACTAAACAAATCTGTAACAAAACAAGTGGCGGGGCAATTGTCAAACCAAAAACATGGCATAATTTATACTAAGGTACAAATGCTTTTTCTTTTTTTTTTTCCATGTGAGGTGTGTTTTTATTTTTTTGGTTTACAATATATCTCGTTGAAATATTGAGTAATGTCTCACTGTGTGTGTCAGCATAGAACTTGTGAAGGCACTGGGTCAGAGTGAGTGTACTAGAACTTTTATCTCAGAGAAATGTGAGCGTATGTATACGCATACATTCACAAAAATGTAACAGATTAATGCCCCTGGAATTTGAAACACACCCTGAACAAATTAACTCTGAAACCCGTGAGGTGAAGTTTGCTGACCCTTCTTTGTGACCTGTGCTTAAAAGTTAAATTTAGTTAAAACATCTGCAGATATGTTTTCCCCCAGTTTTTTTTTTTTTTTCCCAAACAGGTTTTGAGGACAGTAGCAGGTTGACGTACTCGTCACATCACACCTTGAAACTGAAGCACAGATAACTTAAAATCGTCCCTCCATTAACGGGTAATTAAATATATGTCAGCAGCTTGAGCAGACTCGCTGTAATGCACTGTCGCAGGTGAAGGTGTCTCTGTTGCGGGCATGGCTTTGGAAATGGCTTCCTCACTTAAAAATGCAGAGATGGTAAAGGCCCAGGGCTTGTTCGATCCAATGCCAGTTTGAACTGAAGGTCTCCCAAGTAGCTGAATGAAAGGTACTCAACTTCAGGGTCTTGTCACCTTTCTTTGACAGTCATCAGACACTCAGGAATTTTTTAATATAAGCATACTGCATAATCTACACTCAGACCTGTGACAGTGCATTGATGCATTAATGTAAAACCTTTCTTTGATTGTAGAGCAGAAATTATTGACAGGAATTCTTCCCAGGCAAACCACAGAGGTGACTGTCATTAATTTAGAACTATAGGTTTAGGGGGAAAAAAAAAAAAAAAAAAAAGAGAAGAAGAACTAAGCCATTGTAGATTGCATAAGCAATGCGGAGGGGATTTCAAAAGCCCTGAGTCCTATGCAATACCTTGGCGCATGTAAACATTCAACAGTATATGGAGAAAAGTCATTCAGTTAATTTTGCATGTTGATTACTTTTGAGAGAGGGACACCTGAGAAAAAAAACAAACAATGGAATGTCTCTAAAAATGCAGCATGTAAACATCACACTCCATCTTTTTATGTTGGGTTGAACAAAATATTTTGGTTTAAGAAAAATAAATAAATAAATGAGTGAAGTTATATCAGTGATTGAAAGAATGTGATTATGACTGTGTGATTGTGTGTGTGTGTGCGTGTGTGTGTGGGAATGTGTGTGCGAGAGCATCTGTCAGTGAATGTGTGCAAAAAGCTAAGTCACAAAAAGCACTTACATGGGAGTTGAAAGGAATGCATCACACCTTTCTCCATTGAATTCTTCCATTTTGATAGGCCGTGTTTAAAAGGAAAACAAACAAGAAAAATACACGTATGACGAGAAAATGCATTCAGTGACGGTATATGCATTTGGAACGACACTGACGGGGTGGCTCAGTTTCACTTGCACTGTGGTTTGAAGAACATATCCAGCACTGAAAACTTGAGTTTTCCTCGTCCTTCATTCCCACCTAGATGATGCTCCTTCACCCCCACCCCTCTATGTTCCTAAGTCCCATCTGTCCCGAGTAGCTGTGTTGTTCTAATTTCATGTACACCCTGAGTAAATTATTTTGTTTCATTGTGGATTTTCTTTACATCTAATAAAGGAATAAACCAAACGTCAGCCTCTGAACTCCCCTGTCTCTCTCTCTCTCTCTCTCTCTCTCCCTCTGTCTCTCTTTTTCTCTGCTTCTGAATTTGCTTATTTGGTATGAATCTCGGCGTGGTGAGGAACAGCTTTACCTCTTAGCTCTATCCTCATGGTGACACTAGAGGGCAGGGTGAGGATGCTGAAAGGGAGACGGCTCCTTCATAATTCATATCCTATATCAGGCTTTGACCGCTGAAGATATTATATACTTCAAAGTATCTTAGTGGAACATCTTAAGAAATATTTATTGACAATAAGATATTTGTATTGTTGGTTCTTACTGAAAAACAAGGGCTTTACATGCTGTTTGGGAGACACTACTACATTCATCAAATAGGCTGGAATATACATATTTATACACAGATATATATGTGTGAATATATATACTATTATATTTCAAATATATGTTTATTGATGGTGCTTTCCTGTTGTATCACTGGGTATATTCTGTGTCTTTATTTGAAGTGTTATTACTTTATTTGAACGGCATTAATTCATATTAATTCATACAATGAACACACAAACTGACTGAATCTGATGAACAGGTGCGTTGAGTATGGGTTTCAGTCAATATCGTAATTTTACAATCCAGTGTGAGATTAATATGAGAGGCTATTTCAGACATAACTGCAGAAAACTCTTTGGGGGCATGAAAACAGGAAACAAACTATATTTTACTAATAATATTACAACGTTTTTAATATTAACGACTGTAATAACTCCATGTAAAACTTGTGTAACCTCTGTAAGTCTGGGGATTTAATTTTTTTTTGTACCTGAACGCCTCCGTAATGCGAGTGAGTGTAGGTGCTCAGGTTGTTGAGGTCGATTATTAATGTCTTCAGGTCCAGACAGGTGAATCCATCGACGGTGAACATTCTTGACTCGATTACACCGCACTCTCGATACAAGTTTGTTTTAAAATGGCGGCGGAAGCGTCGAGGCAGGTATGAAATGTTTACGGTGCCGGATAAACTTGTGAGATGTGCTCGGTCCTTTAATTCGTTAAACACCGGTGAAGTGTTACATCTCCTGCGCTGATGCTGTGAGACCAAAATAAAAAAAAAAAATGCCTCTCGTATTTTAACTTAATTTGGTTTCACTTGAGGAAGCGCTAGTAAAAAAAAAAATCAGTGAGTTGGCGTCAGCAGCAAGTGCACTTGGGGAACAAGTCCGGTTCGACGTGGTGTCTTATGTCCACCAGCCGCCTGTCTTCCATGAGCTGTGAGCGTTTGTCCCCGACAAATGACCTGAACCCGGTGCTGTTTGTGTGCACTAAGCTGCGTTGAGGAGGCAGGAAGGCGATGGTGGTGCAGCCCTAGTCACAGCATCATCATGGACCGCTCCGGCCGGCAGATACCTGCCACCCACCTGTAGCATCAACCGCGGCAGCATGGCTAACCCGACCCACGGCACCCAGGAGCGGAGAGACGGCCGCTGTGGTAGGTCACTGTGAAGCGCCGTGTATTTATCACGCCTAACACACAAACTCAGACCTGATTCTCAGTGTTTTGCTCTTCCTGGTAACATTGCAGGTCACACTAGACCGCATTTCAAAAATTAAAATTAAATGGCGCCTTGAAGATCGTAGATTTCCACAGTTAAATAACCGTGATACTTTGCATTTGTGAGTGTTTTAATATCAGTCTATAATTCGGCTTACATTTAATACACCAAAAGTCCACTTGCTGAGACACAATTCATGACACAACATAAAATTTTCCTTGAATCTTAACGTTTTGTGAATTGTTTGAAGCCTTTAATTTGGTAAGAAAATAGTCCTTAGTTCGGCGCACACATTTAAAGTTTCAGGCTGCACTTTTCTGAAATTACATTTAAACTCCACAGTTAACAAACCACAAGGTTTTGTGAGGTGTTTAACCCCATTCTTCAGTTCAGGATATATTTAAAATACAAAGTAGCACTTGCTGAGTTAAGATGTGAACTACCATGGACTTGGCCATTACTCACCACTGTCTTGTAAGGTGTGTTTGTAAGGCTGTATCTATAAAGCTATTCTGAGCACTGAAAATGCAATGAACTTAGGTGTGTGACATACTAGCACAAATACAGCTGCATCAAAAACAGGCTCTCAAATTTAAATATCCTGGAAATGCCATGCATTCTGAAATACCACTAAGAAATTTAAATCCTAGTCTTAGAAAACTGATTCAGCACTTTTCAGAAGTCTTGCCTATTGAAAATGACATCACCACTCACAGAACGAGATTTGCTCTAATGGGTGGTTCAGAGAAATTGACAGTTACAGCGACCTTATTGTTTCTCATGTCTTAAAACAACAAGAGCGTGCATGCCTACGCTGGGCACAGTTCACCGCTTAATACTCAGTATTTAAAGCCTCATGAGTGATGCTGCATTTTTAAAAATTCATTTAAATACATTACACATAAGGATGCTGCAGGACAGCAGTTTATTGGTGAGCTCTAGTTGTACATTATTTCCAGAAGGGCACAGGAACAACTCGTTGCTGTGTTTTGGGACAAAGTCTGCCAGGCTCACATGACCACCTGCAGGTCATGGTTTAGAGCTTTGGTAAGAATCTGGCTTTGTGTGGAAAATATTAGTCCCCCTGTGTAGGGGGGTTTGACTTGAATTTTTATTTTACTACTCGTTTTAAATTTTTAGATTTATTGTGCTCCTGGTTACTGCATCATCTATGAGAGAAAAACTATTAGGAAAGTTTAACAGTAGCTTTGTGTTTCTTTGACTAGAATAAGTCAGTTACACCTGTAGAAACCTTGTACTCACCTTGGGGAAAGAACAAGAATCAAAGATTCCTTGTTCTCTAGATATTTTTGTTTTTGTTTGGAAGCAAACTCCACTGTTCTTAATAAAAAGACAAGTGCATGTGTGTGTTTTCAAAGCCCTTATTTACCTTTGTTTGGTTGAAAAACAGAACACCTCCACATTCAGCCGCAGCTTCCCTGTAATGCTTGAATGCTGTCAGATGGATCTGAAGTGTATAACAGAAGGCCTGGGAATGTGTCGGAGTCTGAGAGTCAGGAGTTCAGCTAATGCAGCTTGAGAGCTTAGACGCACTAGTTCTAGCTTAACTTCCCAGCTGGGGTTAAAGCGTGATGTGGCCCTGCTGGGGCCCTGTTCCCATTACAGAGCAGACTCCAGTTACAGCCTGGTTACTGAGGGATTAGTTTTCACCTCTCAGGGCTTCCACACCCAAGTATCTAATACCCCCATCTATTAGAAGAAGCCTTTAATAACACTATACTTAGTAAAGCTGCTTCTGTAAGTCAGTAGATTTTATGATTGATTGCTTAGCAAATAAAATTGTGAATCAGGGCAGATTAAGAATGTCCCTGGGGGCAGAAATGAGCTGTGGGCCCGAGAGCACAGTTCTGTAACTCAGAGGGGACCCTAATATAATTTAATAATGCAGGTGTCACTTTATATTGTGTTTCTGTGGTGCAGACAGTGTTACCAAACAAATCAGCAATTGCCATATGGTGAACCCCCCGGTCCTGCTCTGCATGGGTGGTAATTATCCTTGATTGCAATGCGCCAGAGCCCGAAGCGACGTCTTCAGATTACGTGTTTTGTCTGATCAACAGACCCAAACAATATTCAGTTTATACTGAAAGCAACAAATCCTCACATTTGACTTTATAACAACAAATGAATCACTGAAATGTTTGCAGATTCATTTTTTTTTGTGGGTTGTATAAAGCACATTTTAAAATGTTTCACTGTGCTTCACATTAGATATGAGACGGGCTAAAATAAAGGAACTATAGTTGCAGGGAGGAAAAAGAAAAAAGACAAAAAGACTTTGGATGTAAGAAATATAAAAGATTAAAGGTACCGTCCAGTAATTCCTGCTTTGAATTACTAAAGTGAGATAGGATGATGTTCTTTGGCAGGTCAGTCCTCATTTTGGTTGGACACCCTTTGATCTTAGGTCACACACAGGCACCAATACAAAACTGTTGTAAAAACTCTGAAATCAAAACTAACTGAGTCTTATATTGTGTTGAAGGTGTGTCTGGAGGAGCCATCGTGGAGAACGGCTATGTAGTCAAAGACCCGACTGCCTCTGACCTCCACGATCGCACCAGTCACCACTGCCATGAAGCCAGCACACCCCCACACAGCGCGCCCATCCTGCCCAGCTACAAGCCATCCTGCTCTTCTACCCCCATCTACCACAGCAGCCCCCAGAAAAACTGCTCGGACCTGGACCAGGACAGCCACAGCCTGACTTCCCAGGACTCGGGTATCCCCACTCTTGAGATCAACCCTCCAGAGCCCATCCTCCACAGCCACCAGCAGCCAGACGACGCAGGCCTTATCCTGGACGCCAGTCATGACTCTCCCGCCACTTTGCCTTTGGATGATCATCCCTCTGATGACAACACCATCCGCAAGTCCTCCACCTTCCCCCGCAGCGGGTATGACTCTATCCGCCTCTTCAGCCCCACTCTCAGATTATCTGCCACCACAGGGATGGGCATCGGGAGTGGAGCCCTGAACCGCAGCGATGACATCTCTGTGTGCAGCGTGTCCAGCATGAGCACCGAGCTGTCGGTCTCCAACGAAGACATCTTGGATTTCACCGTCACTTCTGACTCCAGCGCCATTGTCACCTTGGAGACGGATGACAGCGGCACCGCTCACTTCTCAGACGTGACGCTCTCGTCGCCTCTGGGAAACCCCAGGGACTTACGGAGTCCTGTACGACCCCATGTGGGGTCACGTGCCACGCAGCAGGAAGAAGATGGCAGGCAAAAGAAACTGGGACCTCTAGCAAGCTTATTCAACAAGTAAGTCCTGATATGGCTCAACTGATCTGTTTTAAAAGGATAAATCATATTTTACAACTTAGAATTATAATAAAAATAGAAGTGTGGATAAAACAAGAGAAATAAAAAAATATCCTTCGTTTGTCATTTAATATACCAACAGTATTGATTGTGTAACAAATGCCATGGTGCTGTGAACAATAGGCAGCCTTAGTAAGACAACTATGCGTTCTCTACTTCCTCTCATCAGATTCCTTGTTGAAGGTCTTATTGTAACTTGTAGGCATTACTCAAGGTTGTTGCTTAGCCAATTCATCTTGCCCCCTCTCACCACTCCTTCTTATAACAGCTGATCCAGAACGTGACCCTCTATCTCGCTTTAACGTGGCACATTAGTTAAGTTTAGTTTTGAGTGTGCACATTGTTGCTGCAGTGCTTTCTGCTGAGAAATTGTCCCAAATCAAGGACAGAAAGATGAATGACCAACACGTGAGCACGCTTTACAAGGCCTGGTTGATGAAACCAAGGTCACTGACGCTATCTCAGAAAAACAGTGTTGAAAGTGTTACTTCCCAATTCTGTGTGTACACATGGGGTGTGATGTTCCTTCCTCTTAAATAGGTACAGTTATGTTACGCAAGAAGCAGCTGGGATAAACAGTGTTTTACCTTTCATATGTTAAAGCTGCTGCACCTCCTCGTGCCTCTGACTGCCTCAGTGTTTTGGCCAGCTGTGGCCCAGCCCTCAGCCACGCAGTGCTTTAAATAAATCTTTTTTTTATTTTAGTATCACTTATTCTAAGCCTCACCTCAGAGAGGCAGTCTGCCAGGTGATTGGTCAGCCTGTTGATCTTGATCAAACGAAGCCAGAATGTCTTATGAGTTGCCACAAGATCCTTCATCAGCACTTTCTATTTGCCCACAAAGTTTGCCTCTGGTATCAGTTTACATACAGTAGTGATAAAGTTTGCTCTGGCTCCACTTGATGATGAACGACAGTGACTGATGATGAGTTAATAGTATAACCTCACCTTCAATATGTTGAAATGGGAGGGAAGATTCAGCAGAATTAGTTTGAAGTTCTTTAACCAACAGGTTTTTCATTCCCTCTCACTGGTTCCCCTCATTAAACTTTATGTTTAGGGCCTGAATTTTCTTTGAATGAACAGTGAAGAAGATTTTACAGCACATGGACAAACTTTTATTTTTTATTTTTAGACCATGCTGTTTGAACATTCTTTGCTCAGCTGTTATCTGACACCTGAGTCGTTTTATGACATGTTCAAGGTCTGTTAAAACAAGGTGTGATTAGAGCATTACAGAGCTCAGTAATACACATAAAAACAACAACTTGGTTTTCATTGCAGGATTGTTATGTTATATAACACAATATAATATTATGTAATATAATACGATAAGAGATGTGGCTGATGCTCAAACAGTGATTGATGACGATGTTGATCTTGCAGGTGATAAAATGTGAACAGGTCAATAAAGCATGGCGCTTTAAATTGACCTCGCAGTCGCATCAGCCTCATCTGAACTCTGTTTAGTGCTAATTTGCAAATACACACTGACATGCTAATATAAGAACACACTTAACATTATAGCTGCTAAAAATCAACATGTTAGCATCGTCATTGTGTGTTAGTGGTTTTTGAGTGACTGATTGCTTTTCTTCAAATTTGTCATCCTCACACACTTGGTTACTCAGACAGACACAAACACACACACATTTTTTTTCCCCCCTGTAATTGATTTTCTAATAAATCAGTTCAATGGTTCAGTGTGGGACGTCATGTGGGACGTCATGTGTTAAGTGGCAGTACCTCCTTTGATCCCTCCTCCCACACATGGAGAAGTTAGTCTTTCCCTCAGTGCCCCTTCAGATTCCTGGTCCTCACACCCATTCCTCCCATTCCTGCCCTCCCATTTGTTAAGTCAGGCGTCTTGCTGAGGAGGCGGGGACGCTGAAAAGCAGCAGTTTCTTCACAGCCTCACTCTGTGTGGGACTTCTTTAGACTCTCTGTTGCTCAGACTATGAAAGCTATGGGCCTGAATCTTGACTGAAGGAGAGCTTGGGCTTCATCAGGAGTTTTTGCTCTCCTTTGTTTACTCCTAACTTCTCTGAAAGCTCAGCCACAAGGTGCCTCCTTCTCTGGGTTTTTTTTTTCTTGGGGGAAGATTCATTGTGTTTTGTGGTGATAGAGCAGGATGGCAGCCCCATCACTTCTTCTGTACATCGACAGGTAGGATAACAGAAACCTAATTTTGCTTTTGGACTGAACATAAATTTGTACACTGCACATTTTTGTTTCCTGCCTAATAAATAATTTTTTTATGTAAGCAAGCAACAAAGATTTGGTCAGAAGTTGAATAATGTGCTTGTAGTAGACGGCCTGTTCCTTGTGTGTAAATACAGACTGTTTGTTGGATTTAGTGTCTCCTTGGTTGACTGTTTTTAAAGAACGCTCGGAGCAACTCTGCGTCTTGCTCACTCATGTCTTTTATTACGGGAAAGAACTCAGTGTGCTCTGCTTTCCTTCTTCATGTACCAGCTTGTTTGGTATTTCTGTGCCGGGTGTCATTGTCAAAGTAAAGCACATGAACCACTGGGACACCTTATCACCTTATTTGCACACATCAAGACTGACCATACGTGTTGTGAAATCTAAGAAATCTCCTGAGACTTGACCACAGGTCAGTGCAGTGCAAAGCCCCAACTTGAATATACAAACAAGCACCTCTGCCAGTCCCTTTGGATTTTCTAGCCGTTCCACTTGTGCACTCGACCATAGTCGCAGCCATTCAGCTGTCACGCTGAAGCACATTTGGCCTGGACTGAATGCAAATCATGCTCCTGCTTTGTGGACATTTGTTTGAAATTTGAAATGTAAAGAAAAAATTTGATGTATAAAGTTTTGTGAGACTTAGAGTCAGGGTCTGCTGTTTAAAGGTGGCACTCAGCTGTCCTCTGCACTTCGACCTGTGAGACATTGTTTTATTGTGGCTCACAAGGTTACTCAAGTTCACCACTCCCCATAGTTCAAAGCCGGGTTACAGTTTACTTGTTCCACCCTAAGTTATCTTTTCTTAAAAGTCAATATTCAATGGATTGGTGTTAAAGATTAACACTTTGCACATTTATTGTTGTACGGTTACTGAATAATTCACTAATTGAGTTTGAAAGTTCTTCACCTTTGTGCCTCGTGGTCCTCTTTAGAGGACGGAGTGTGCCTGGTTGTAATGGAGATGGCTCTGTTGTCAACACGTGACCTAAGTATGGAACTCTGGACTCATCATAACAACAACGAAATGTGTTTATATCTATAAAATCTTATAAAAAGCTAGTAAAAGAATCTTGAGTTTGGATTTTAGTTTTGTCAGTTCAGTGGTTGAATTCCTCTTTCTATTATTACCTCTCCTTAGATCAGATTTCAGTGTTTTTCACTCTTCCTTTGCTTCCTTGTGAACTAAAAGCTGGTGTTTCCTTCTTTTTTTTGTTTCCTCCTGGTGGAGTTTGGTGACTTTGATTACAGTAGATTGTATTTAAATGTGAACTTCCTCCAGAAGCTCTGCACGTGAATGTAAAATGCCTCTCTACGAGCGTCGGATGCCTTATATCTCCCAGAATTTCTCCGTTATCTTTCCAAGAAAAGACAAACAGTTTGTTTTCCATTCAGTGCTTCCCCTGTGCTGTAGTGAGAATATCTGAATAAGATAAGCTCAAATGCCACTGATAGAGCACAGTCTCAGAGTCTGTGCGAGTGCAGCTTTGATGCGTTGGCGTTCAGATCTGAGTCACCCATAGAATGAGGAAATACCTTCAGCTGCTCACAGTATCTGTGAGAGAGCTGAATGTAAAATATGCAGGACTGACGTGAAACGAGCTACGAAGAGGGAAGCCAGATTGAGGTGTTACAAGCGGAGAGACATGCAGGCTCACCTGACCTCATGTTCTTTGAGTGTGGACATACATACCTGTGCTGAAAAAGACAATAGGTATTCACCAAAAGAGAAAACAAACCAGATTTGGTCCTTGTTAATTATGACTTGCCACTAATTACTCATGAAATGGTTGCGGGACAGAAAAAAAACAGGCTGTTGTCATTTTATGTTCAGGTTGCCGTGGGAAGCTGAAACTTCACCGCGTCAAAACTGTACAGACACATAGATTTGCCTTGCAAACTAAACAGCCAATAATTTTATTTTTAGTGGAGGTAATGGCTCAGATTGTCAGTATGGTGAATCTGTCCTGACCTAGTGGTTACAGCGCCCCTGGTTCAATTCCAGCCAGGGAGCTCTGTAGTAGGTCGAGAGGGGGGGGAGGGGGGGAGAGGAGGGGGGGGGGGGGGGGGGGGGGGGGGGGGGGGGGGGGGGGGGGGGGGGGGGGG
>JBBMJY010000016.1:11800235-11821040 GCA_037833715.1 Toxotes lorentzi
TTTAGTGGGTCGGGAGGGGGGAGCGTTTTGGACCGATTGGTTAAGACTCCCTGGGGTAAGTTCTAACCGGGGGTTTTTGGGGAGGTTCAACCCCCCCCCCCCCCCCCCCCCCCTGGTCAGTGCTGATTGATAGCATCAATCAGCACTGACCAGTAAACAGTGATGATCTGGGAAAAATCAGTGGTTTCAAAGAGTCGTCAGCAGACGCAACACGAGGACAAGTGTCTCGATGACAGCTGTCTCAGCAAACACAGACGCCTGCTGCAGACACGGTCAGCCATCAGTGAGTGAAGCCTCCAGCCTGTAGCTGTATCTGCTGACCTTGCCTGGTCAGAGGAGGCTCTTTATTTGACCAGTTTATTCATGTCTTTTCACAGCCAGGCTCTATTCAGGCTTTTAATTAAAGCCCCCACTAACAGCTCTGTGACAACGCCGCACTGATGGAGAAATGAAAGGCGTAGCTGGCTTTATGGTACAGTGAACCCTGCTGAAAAGAGGAAGGCTTTTCAGCAGCTTTGCATGTGGTATTTAAACACCAGGTGGATGGAGGCTACGTAAACGTGACATGCAATTTGTTCTCTCTTCCAGTCCAGCGCTCCGGTGTTAGTTGTTCAGAGTGCAGAGCAGATAGAGATAATTTGAGATACTTTTTTTCTCAGCCTTTAAGCAGCCGTAATGATTACTGTTGCACATACAATGCTGGTGTCTAGTTTTATTAGTCCTATCACCATGAGCAGCCTGCCAGCTTACATGATGTCACATAGGACACACACACTTAGCTGTGGGGGGCCCAACACTGACCCAGTGAAGACTGCAATCATAGGTTGTGTTCCACTTCTTGCTCTATCTTGTAATGCTCTAATTTATTTGTCTGTCCGACTAATTCCCGCTCTCTGTCCGGCTTCTCTCTCAGGAGCCTGTTTGCCAGGAGGGTGAGGGACAGCCGGCCACTGGAGCAAAGGGATCCAGGGTGGAAGCTGTTTGGGAAAGTTCCCCCACGAGAAGGCCCCATCAAGGACCCTAAGAAAATACAAAAGGTAGGGTGCTGATTTTTGCAATGACAGGAGTTGGGTCAGTCACCTGACAAAAGGTTTGTTTGTTTTACACTGTTTGCTTTTCTGTGTATTTTGTTTGAGCCTATCACAAAGAACACGGCCTTCCTGACTTTGAACTGAGGAGTACTGTCTCCCCTCTAGTGTCTGTATTTTTTGTTTATGGTGTGTCTGAGTGCGTTTTGGTGTGTTATCATGAATTACTACAAAATCAGGTGTATAGAAATATTGACAGAGAACTGTAAACTTTTTTTTTAAAATTTTTATTAGTTTACCCATATGGGTAAACTACTACTACTAACATAGTGTACATATTCTGATGTGGTTAAGGACCACTGTAGGTCAGCGATCGTTGTCAACAAGTCCTCCACATGTATCATACAAACTAGGTTGATCTGGCCTTGGCGGAGCCTCTCAGCTGTGGTTATCTAAAAGCAGCTGTGTGACTGCTTTTAGATAATGTGTTCAGTTTATTTTGTTAAATACAGATGTCCTTATCTGTGCTAGTGTCTCTAGACAGACATTTAGGCATGTTTTATTGGATTTTAATTATTAATAACTGAAGTGCCTGATTAGTACCAGACTGAAGTGTTAAATTTGATATTTTAATTAAGCTGCACTCAGGTTTTAACATTGGGTTTTAAAATCCAGTAAAGTGGTGCTGCAGTAGACTGTGCTGCAGAACAGATGTTGTTCAAAGGTCAAACCATGATGCAATCAGAGCTTATCGCTGAACCATGGCACAATAAAGACCAATACATACACTAAAATATGAAGAATGTATTCTGTGAACAGTCTGTTGTGTTCTTGAACACCAGGAGCACAATGCTCCAAGCGACACCCCTCCCCATCACTGACATTTGGGTTCTACAGTTATTTTTAGAAAGCCACATGCTGAAAAACAAACAGCTACTCAATGTGTTTTTTGTCTCAATGTTGACCTGGCTAATGTTTCTGACAGCGCGTGGGGAATGACAATAAAACATTCAATGGCTTTTTAATGACAGTTACACTTCATGAGTTGCATGTTTATTTAAAAACAGTGGATTTTTGCGGGAAAGACGGTTTAACTACTTTACAATAAACACTGAAGTGGATTAATCAGACAAGGGTGGCTACATGAAGCGAGTAGTGATGCCACTACTTTAACTAGACTTCCCAGAAGTGTTTTGGTAGCTTAGCTATTTTCAAAATCATCTACCCAACATACGTACAATACAACACACAACAGCTAATATACTTTGCACTAGTTAATATGGGTTACCACCAGTACGGTGCTGTCTTTGTGTCGCTCAGCAAGCTGAAATTCAAAATGTCAAGGTCGTTCAGAGCACTTTGTTAGACAGCCAGCTGGTGGCCGGACACTTATAATTTCACAGTGCCATTCTCAGGCCCAATTAAAGAGCTCGGCGGTTCTCTACTGGCAAAATACATCAAAGAACAAGATGGCAGCACGTAATTAGAGCCCGGAGCAGTCTGTTATTTTGCTACCATTTACCGTGTGGCTGACACCAGGGAAGAAGCCGTCTTTTCTGTGCTCTTTGTGCTGTTGAAACTTGGTTGAAAGGCATGTTAATGTGCATTAGTGTATAGTTTACATATTAGCCCTTTACCATGTCACACATTCGCTTTAAATTACTTGACAGTCTTGTTGTGTTGGTTAAGTGCATGTGCACACCCACATGTGCTTAATATCCTCAGTCCAGCTCATCTCTGGTTGTAACCTTATATTGGACCTCAGGAACTGCTTAACAAGGATAGGCTTTCAGGCTTTTGTTTTGCCACTGACGCTGCTTTTCAAAGGCGAGGTCAGTAAACTGTGTGTGTGTGTGTGTGTGTCTCTGGTGCTTTATTTATCTAGGTTATTGTTCAGCTGCTTCGAGACTCACTGTGTGTTTCCACCAGCAACTTTTCCCCTTTGAGAGCAACGCTGTGAATCAAGTTTTATATTCTAATTTACACCGCTTGTGTTGCTGTGAGTCTGGGGACTCGGCGCTCCCTTGTATTTGGAGGCCTCAGTACATTGTGTGTGGAGTATCATTTAGGCTGAAACGTCTGATAACGGTTAACTTCACAGCTCAGGTTTGTTCTGACCAGGAAACTGAAACCAGGTTTATTTTATAGAAATCAGAAGCCTCCAGGATTTATGAATGATTGAAATTTGATTGACATACATTTAAAAGGTTCAATTTAAAGGTTGTCTGTCTCTCACCCGATTGGTCATAATGTCCAGTTGTTGGTACAGGAAGTGGAAATGGGACTTTCAGTCATTTATTTAAAGTTTTCTTTGAAGCATATAAGTTAATTATTTTAGTTTCTATGACTTTACATTTGTTCTGAGGACATTATTATATTGCTTCTCTTGTCCATTGCAGCTGCTCGTTAATTGATCAGATTAATTAACAGGGCTTCATGCTGCTGCCGCTGTTTGTGTTCTCTCTATGTTTGGGTCCTTTTGGATCGGGTCTGATTATCATCAGGTCTGTTCGTGTCAGGTCCGGCTGTTCTCGGGTCAGTTCTATCATCTTTGAAAATTAATTTCTGCATTTAAAAAAAAAAAAAGGAAACATATGAAGTTATTGCTTATACATGAGTAGTATTTGCTTCTTTTGAAAGAGTCCACAGTGTGTTGTTAGGCAGCTACTACATCTATGTACAAAGAGGCTCTTTTAATAAGCAGAGAACAAGGGAGACAAATCTCCGAGAGCACAAGACGTACAATTTGTTTCCCCACTTGAGCTGCAGCTGCTCGTTCAGTCCTTTCAGGATTAGGAGAGCAGAGGGTTGAGTGGCCAATCCATTACTCTGGGGTTGATTAGAACGGCTGGCAGGGCACAGCAGAGCGCAGAGCTCCTTCAGCGCAGTGACGGTGACTAATAACACACAGCAGTGCTGATTTGCTGACACACACACACACACACACACACACTCTCGCAGCAGCAGCAGCGATAGACCTGATGCAGAGCTGCTCAGTGTAGCGTCACCACTAAGAGAGGGAGAGAGAAAGAGAGAGAGAGGGAGGAAAACAGACGGGTATCATGCCGCTACTGCATCCTTTCCAATGCGGGGTGTGTCCCTCTGTTGGCAGCTTCAGTGTCCCTCTGGCCTCCTTTCGCACCTCCTGGGTGTCCTGTTGCCGGGAGTGAGCCCTCAGGGGCAGCAATGACGCTAGGCTAGGGTTTTGGAAACAAACCCCCCCCACCGGAGGACTGGCCGCCTGTAAGGAACCGCAGCGTTCATGGTGAGTGAGCATTTGCACCGTGAGGACAAGCGGGCGATCGTGGTGACCCGCTGTCTCTCTCCTCGTCTGGCAGAATCAGAGGGCATCTGTAGTCAGAGCGTGAAAGAGTGGCAGCAGAGGAAGAGGATGGATCGGATTTCACATAATAGCCTCTTTCAGCTCATTAGAGCTCTGTGCATGGTGGTGGTTGTGGAGGGGAGCAGGGTGATGATTTTCAGCATGTCTCGGTCACTAGAAAGATGAAAACGTCGGGTTTTCGTGATGTGTTTATTGACTGATGTCCGCCCAGGAGGCGAGCCATCTTCACTGCATGTAACTCAACCTATAGGCTGCAACTTTGTGCTACAAAAGCACGTGTAGCAGCACCGTCTCTTTTCTATTTTGGCTTTTTGAAACGTGTCGAGGGATTTCCTCCTGCTGCTATCACTGATGCAGTTAAAGAGACACAGAGCTTATCTGACAGCCGAAGCAGTGGGACTCTGTTTATGTCTGCTTTCCAGTAAAACATGCTCAGATAAAAAAAAAAAGAGCACTGGATTATATCTGAGTGTTTTGGTGCCAGTGCTCATAGTTCCATCTGTTTGTCTGGATATTGTACGTTCATTTTCTCTCATCAAAGCTGCCAGATCAGTACAAACTTATGCTCCTCCTCAGCTCCCCTGTGGTAACTCTAATTCAGCTGTTAGTGTGTCAGCTGCTGCGTGCCAAAAAGTTACTACATGCAGATTAAATCATCGTTGGAATACGGTTCAGATATATTTACTTATTTCAACAATATTGAATCAGAGTTTAAACCAGTTTCATTTGAAGTCTCCAGTTACTGTGGACAGCCAGCTATGATAAGTGTGACTAAAGCATTTCCATGGCCTACGTTAAATGGATTTGGTTGAGAGTGAAGTTAATTTCTAAAAGCATGTTAGAAGCAAAATAAAGGGACATTGTTCTGGGTGATTGTTCCTAACTTAAATTGCCATCAGCTATTTAGTTGTTAATGTATGCATAAAAACACTGTGTGTTGTTTGAGTTCTGTAATAATAAGAACAGTGAATGAAGTAAGACAGTACAGTATGATAACAGTAAACAGATGTCAGATCCCTTTTTTTAAGATAACCTGAAGGCACCATTACACTGTGCCATTCTGGGCTGTGCCAGGCAGAAGTTGTAGTAATAAAACCCCTCAGTGTGGAGGAACTGTTGCTATGACCCACATTTACAAACCAACCAGTCAGAATACAACGTGAAACGATGCAGAGTACACAGCTAACGTAACGCTACTGCGCTTTGCCTGCTTCACTCTGTTCCTATACTTAAGAGTATTTTTTTAATGCACAGAAAGTTCCCTTTATGGCAGAGTGCTGGTATATTAACCACCAAGATGGAATTTGAGTTACGATTCCGATTGGTGATCCTATCATGCATTCGCTGCCAAAATACTACTAATCACACAGAAACCGTCGAACTCATCCCCACTTTGTTCTGTGCTCGTTGGGGTTTGTCTTAAGCAGTTTCCAGTGAAGAGCTGTGCACTGTGCAGGCACTGTGCAGTGAAACCAGGCTGAGCACCCTGCCTTGGCCTTTCACCTCTCCGCTTACATTATTAAGAAAGCTGGTTTCAATGAAGATGTGATGCATAGGCAACATATGTGGACAGTGGTGTATTTTCACTTTCTTCCTGTTGCTGAATCTCAGAGAAATAAATAACATAATACATGTGTTTTCATTCACATTGTTTTGCTTTTACTGCCAGATAAGCAGGTTTTCTGCTCTGTGTTGGCAGATAGTCGTTCATCAGAGTGTAACTTTTGGTCAGCCACATGAAACACCATGGAGCCAGTAGGTCTGTCACAGCGACACAATGAGTCCTGTGATATGATCAGTTGTACACTTGTTTCTGGGAAGTAAACTATGCTGTGAGGGAGATTCATTATCTGTCTGTATCATTTGAAACCGTGTGTCCCACTGACCTCTCTCACCTCTCACTTGAGAATGTTGCTGACTAAAACCCAAAACCCCCTCAAATGTAGAAAATGGCCACAGAACTGGATTGAGAGGGAGTTGGTACAGGAAGAAGAGGTTGAATATAATGTGTAATCTGTTTCCTTCTTGTCAGCTGAAGTATTGATTCACTAGTAGAACTAGTTGTTGAGTGGCAGACGAGTGCACAGTAATGTGGTTACTGCATGTGTCTTGTCAGTTTAGGTCGTTTCTCACCGTCACTGGTTCATCTCACTTCAACACGTATTCTCCTGTCTGTAGTCACCTTCTCCGTACAGCGTCACACACGTCCCATCTTGTGTTTCATCCTTGTTGGTAGCACCTGCATTGCTGCTGAACAGATGCCAGACTGCCCCCCCCTCTCCTCCCCTCAATCTATCTACCTCACCCTCCTCCTCTTCTCTCCCTCCCTATCTCTGCAGTATCCATCCGCTCCCAGGGCGTGAAGCTCTGGCTAACCTTTTTTATCGACCCGCAGCTGTTCCCTCGGGCACACGCTGACTTTAATAAACCAGGCAGCAGTACGTGCATTTCACCTGTTAATTTAAGCATTGACACGCAGGTATACTTTCCCAAATATCATATGTGATTAGCTTGTGTGGACACAAATATTTACTCACAATGACAAGCTTTAAAATGTTTTTGACAAATCTGATGGGGGGGCAGGAAAGACAAGCAGATAAAAGTGAGGATATGGACAAAGTACCCACACGAGGCTGGTGACTCACCCTCTGTGTAGAGCTCTCTCAGCACAGTGCTCGGTGCAGTCTTACCCATGAATCACCTCCATTCTCCGGGCAGTGGAGGAGCAGTTTTCCATTATCACTTTTGACTTCCAGCTTCACACATCCTCTTCTCATCCTTGCTTCATCCGTCACCGCCCTCGTTTCTTCCTGTCTTGTGTGTCAGCTTCTCTCCCTTGATGTCCAGACCTCAAGAGATGTTTTTGGCATTTCCCTCTCAGGCTTTCCCATCTTCCCTCTCCTGCTCTCATCTCTTTCACATCACTCTGATCTTCATATTTGTTTTCATCCCTTATTGGAGTCAAACAGCTTCCCTGCTATGAAATGTGGCCTCCTTCTCTCTCTACCTTGGCCTTTCTTGAGTCTTTGCATATAAGAAAAGTAGATACTACTGAAAGCTACTACATGTTTACTCACTCATTTTATGTTTACTGCTTCTGTTTTATGACATTTTTAATCATCTTCTTAAGGAATAACTTTTTTGCATGTGCTCTATAAATAAAGGTTATGTGTATTATAGGCCATTCATGGTAGCGTTTAATGTCTTTTAATTTCTGTCCCTCTTGCACTTGGCACTTCGATGTCTTGTCCTCCTCCTCAAGCAAAAAATTCAGTCTGATTCAATTACCTTCATTTGTCCCCGAGGACAATTGCAGACCAGGCCCTGGTACAACAGACAGCAACACAAACACAGATTAATAACATGGGCTGCGTCTCACACACACACACACAAGCATAGATTTTCTTGCCTGTATTGTGCCCTGTACTCATCAATGTGAATGTCCCTGTGGTAGCACAGTGTTAAGCTGATTGCTTGCAGACCTCAGCCTGCATTATTAACCAGCTCAAAGCACTCAGGAGGACATTTTGGACGCACAGTGGGGGGTGTGTGTGTGTGTGTGCGCGCTCTCTCACATTGCACTTGCCCTATTTACAGGAGCTTCCTAATTAACTCGTAAAACAGTGAATGTAGCTTTCCAGTCTTCTCCTCTAAAGGTGTTCCCTGAACTGTTTGTACTCTACCAGCTCCCTGATGTTGACTTCTGGATTTCAGCTCAAAGCTGCTCACGCACACGCGCACTTGCACGCATAACCTGTAAGTCAGTTAGCCTTGTGTTAAAGTGCCCCATGGCCTTAGCTGTAACAGGCTGACTGTCACATGGCCTCGTCTTTCTATAGGCCTGTATCACACTCCCAGTGGTGGAGCAGAAATCTCACACTCATTAGACACCAGCTGACAAATGCGCAGAGGCCATAAGATCATTTCCACAAGGTTGTCAAGACATTTCTCAGAGAATCTGTGTGACTTAATGTAGATGTAAAAGCCCTCCCTCTTATTTTTGAGGGCTGTTAGTACACTGACATGCAAAATCAGGAAACTGATTCACCAGTTTTCCTATATCTGTTCAACACTGTGTGTGTATGTAGATGCCGTTTACACATCATTGCCGCCAGCAATGTGAAACTAAATATAGCTCAAATGAAACTGACCTCAAAAGAAAGTTGGTTTCCCTGTGACACTGCTGTAATTAAACCTGCAGTTTTAGTTTTACGTTTATTTGTCTGAATGATCTGTTTTTGTTTTCAGGAATATGAAACAAAGAGTGGCAGAGCTGGACCTGGCAACCCAACATCTCCCAGGCAGAGCGTGAGGAAAAACCTGGACTTTGAGCCACTCTCCACGACTGCTCTTATACTGGAGGACAGACCCGCGTATGTAAACACACGAACACACGCCCCGTGTTAGATCTTCGGGTTGCTAGACTATCCCACATTTTTCATTCCCTCTCGCTGCTCGGGGAGTTTGCTCATCAGAAAATAAAGCCCTGTCTGTTTTCTTTCTGTCTCCATCTTCCCCTCATTCCGTCTTTATCAGCCCTCTCTCCTCTGCTGGATCATTAGCCTCCATTCAGCATTGTTCCAGCTCTCACTGTGTCCCCTGTTTGTCTCACAGACTGTAAAAGAGAAGTGCTGCTGAAAGTTTAATGGCCCTCCCCCAGCCCGGCTCCATTACCCTGCTTTTTTTTCCTGCATTTTGTTAACATACAAACAGACAGACAGACTCTCTTCTTTCATTCAGTGGTGCTGCTCTGGCACTTCTGCTGGGAAACATGGTGAATATAATTTAACCAGGTTTCCTGTGTAAAGATCAGGAAGTTTATTCTGACACCATGACAAGCAAAACTGTGAGTTGAGCTGCTGCTCAGGCCTTTTGCTACATGTGACCTCCCATATCTTCTGTTTCCTTACTGTCACCCTCTGCTGGTACATATCATTCCAGTCAGTACCAGTGTTATTGGCTCAGTAGAATTAGGGGCCACCATTTATCATTTATATCTGGAGAACAGAATAAGAGTAGTTTATGTTGGAGAAATTAGCTTTTGGTTAGAAAAACACTGGAGTAAAGCAGCATATATACATGATACAGTTATTCTGCACTGAGCTTCAGCAGAAAACACTCAACACCCTGAAGCCACATTAACTTAAAGTGATGAGATCTAATAAAAGTATTAAAGTGGGTCACATTTTCAGTAAAACACTAATGTTAAAATTCTGTTAATTCACCTACATTTATAGAATTAGTGTTACAAAGTGATTTAAAAAATCTTAACTCTAAGTCCACTTACTAGAATTGTCAGGAGCTGTTTACTCCATCCTGTGGAGTTTGCACAGAACACAGAGACACGGTTTAAGGCTCCTGGGGGAAAAAAAGAGAAAAGTCAGTCAGAACACCTTGAGTTATCATCTTTGTTATTTTTTTTCAGACTGTTATTTCCAGTGAACAAATCTGTCTCACCTCAAGGTCCATTTAGTGATTGTTCTAGGCTTTCATACAAGTCAGATCATAGTCAGTCAGATTAAAGGGTCACAGTAAGGGGTCACATACTGTTCTTGAATTCTATTGAATTTGACTGAATACAAGTTAACAGCATGACAAAATGTGCAGTGAATGAGTTCAACACGTAGTGTAACTACTGGAGGATATGTAGCTGTGTAACATGTACAGCACAGTATAGAGTTGAATCCATAAACGCAAGCAAGTTATCAGACCAGAGTCAGGGATGGGCTCGTGTCCTGTTCCTCTGTGTATGTTTTCCCCTCTTCATGCAACACAGACACATGCTCAACATGAATAATGCAAGTTACGTTTCCGCTCACCCATTTCCTTATGTGCATGTATGTGTGTTGCAGTAATCTGCCTGCCAAGCCAGCCGAGGAGGCACAGAAACACAGGCAGCAGTATGAAGAGATGGTGGCTCAGGCCAAGAAGAGAGGTGAGCTCCTCTGACAAAAGGTATCAAGCTTCACTTACCGTCTTTTTCCGGAGTGTAAGGTCATCTCTGAAGCACTGGAATCCACCACAGCTACAAATAATCAGTATCAGGAAGCTGATTAGAGAAATCTAATCACAATCACAATTTTTTCCTCAATCTTTGTCTAAAGCTTGACAAACTACAGTGCTGTACAGAGCGTCTGTCTCTGTCTTTCTTCAATCTGGTTTCCTTTTTTACTCTTTCCCTCTGTTTTCGTATCTGACCACCTCTCTTCTCACTCCTGTCTGTAGAGTTGAAGGAGGCCCAGAAGAGGAAGAAGCAGCTGGAGGATCGGTGTAAGCTTGAGGAAAGCATTGGCACAGCCGCTCAGACCTGGAACCAGGAGATCTTACCCAACTGGAGTACAATGTGAGTACAACCACTCCCACATAGTTTAGAAGTACACTGATGTTGCTGTAAAGTATTTCCCCAAAACACTTTTTTTTTCTGTGGAACCTCCGACTTCTTTCTCTGTATAAACACTGGTCATCTTTTCCCCAACCCAGTGGTGGAAATCAGAACTGTTTGGCAAATGTTCAGATGGTCTGATTTGGTACTCATTAGTGCAGTGCCCTCTCTTGTCTTGTGTTCTATTGGCACTGAAGGCACTGTAAATTCCTAAATGAGTCTGGGCCTGCTGTGGAAAATAAAAGCTGAAAAGCAGCCAGGTTCCTCTGGGAAGCTTCATGTCAGATTAAACACAGTCAATTACCCTCACTGACTCAGCAATTAGCTGAGGCATCAAATACAAAGCACATCACTGTACGTACTGGGTCTTTTTTTTTTTTTTTTTTTTTTTGAAACATTCATTTGGCCTCTACACCAGAGACGCCACAGGCATAATGTGTGATGCTTTCTGTACAGATTCTGTGGCAGATTCCCTATCAGTGTCTAGCATATGCCCAAATTTACGCTGATGAACGTATGACTCGTGCTATAAAATCACATGAGGATATCATCATCCTTATAACATTGTTGTATGTAACTGTACATCTCTGTTGCCCTGAGCATAACAAATATAACATGGTCATTATACATCTCAGTCATCCACGAAGTCCTCTGTGAAATGATGACAACCTTAAGGCCTGCATAGAGAAGGTTAATTGTCTTCTTTGTCTCTAATAATCATTTGTTGTGGTGTCGCAGTCGCCATATTGTGAGCACACACTGAGCAGCTGCTGCAGACCAACCCGGTCATGTGCTGACATAATGATTCATTAGGAGATTAATAAAACACAACCTGTTTGACAAGCACAACTGCCACATGTTCATTCCAGCATGCTGATTTGAATTGATCTCAATGCTTTGTTAATCCTCCAGTCAAACGTACTGCTCATACATGGTATTTCATAATATTGCCACTCCTACAGCGGTCATGCTTTATTAATAATACACAGGATAGTCACAACCTCTGAAAGGCTCTTCAGTCACAAGGAGGCTTGTTTTTATAACTGATCCTGTGACCTACACACAGGTCACGTGTTTTTCATATCACCTGACCCAGACTGGGTTCTTTTCTTCTTTTAGCTTAGCTGTATTGCTCTTTATATTGCCACAACAATACAAATCAAGCACCATGAATAAGAGGGTGGACATTGTGAAGTATGGGCTAAACACAAAGGAGGAGTGAGTTCAGGATGAGTTTTACTCTGAAGGAGAGTCATTCTTAGCACTTGATGCAGAGATGACTGCCACCTTGTTGCCCTGATCGATACATGACAGTTATCAGTAAAAGACAATAATCAAGCAACTTCGTAACTTCCTTCCCACGTTTGACCCTCTCTCCAGGTGTACGTCTCGACGAGTGAGAGACCTCTGGTGGCAAGGTATCCCCCCCAGTGTCAGGGGCAAAGTGTGGAGCCTGGCTGTGGGGAACGAGCTCAACATCACACACGGTACATGGGAGTGAATGTGCATCTCAGAGTGAATGAGAAGCAATAAGGTACCAAAGCTACGTTAACACAACTGTACTTAAGCCGTGATTGTCACGTCGTGATCAGTATCAACTACATTGATACGACACTGGTTCATCCATCATGACGGTAGTTTGAACAGGCTAAGTCCACACACACACACACACACACACACACACACACACACACACACACACACACACACACACACAGATGGGAGTAGCAGTTTGTCTCAGTGTTTGTAATTGAATTAGCAGCAGTGAGATAGATAGATAGATAGAAGAAGAGGGAAGAGTGAGTCCATTAAGAAGGCGCACGGTCCAGTGATTCCCAAACACAAGAGGGAACAAACAGCATTTCAATGAGCTCTCTGAGCCTGGCTTGAGATTACACACACACACACTCACACACTGTAGGTTCATTTTCCACTCTCGAATGGAGCACCACCTTAAAATTGCCAGCCCCTGCTCTTTGTATGTGTGAGTGTATGAGTGTGTGTGTGCATGCATGTGTGTGTGTGTGTGTGTGTGTGATCCTCAGCACCCTTGGGGCTACTTGCAGATAAGCACTTGTTCGCTGGCTGCTGAGCTGGCCCTCTCTGCTTTTTGCTGCTCATCCTTTTAAACGGAGCACATTGCTATGCATTATCACTCTGCGTGCACACACACACACACACACACTCTCATACAGAGCTCAGTCCCTTCAAAGTTGCCCGTCTTTTTATCAGTAGCAGCTAAGTGACGGTATTCCCTCGCTTCAGGTGAATCAGTTTTAATGCTACTGCTAATGCTACTCCTGGAATTTCTGTTAGCAGTACTACTGAAGTTATTACTTTTAGCACTACTACCACAGTACTACCAACTACCACAACTGCTTGTAAAGCTACTGTTGCTCCTACATTTTACTCAATCTACTCTCAAATCAAAACTGATTATTAATTTGATAAACAGATAAGGAGGCAGTAGTTTCAGGCTCTAACTCCAGTGTACCAGACCATCACTGGCTAAATGTCTTGGTCTGTTTGCTCAGTGTGTGCAGTGTGTCTTCACATCACACTGCAGTTCTCATCCCAGCTCCTTGCAGGCTTTCTCCATGGCCTGTAGTTTCTGTGATGATATTATTAATCAGCTGGCGTTGAAGTAGTGAACAAGGTCCGTGCCATCAGTGCAGAGCTCCACATCAGGTCTCAGAAAGCTCATTAGTTCACTCCTGAATCTCATCACTAGAGGGCAGCCACAGGTCGAATCACATGCTGGAGACTTTCAGTGTACTGCAACAAAATAAATGCGTTCTGTGATGGAGATGTGTTTCCTTTAATAAGCTTTAGTGTTGCTGCTGCAGAGAAATGTGAGGAGCTGAATCCTTTCATCACCTGAAGTGTTCTCTGTGTACTCATCATGTTCTCTGCTCAGCATCTGTAGCCTCTGTCTTCCCCTTTTCTCTTATAATGACTGCGATGTATCCCTGCAGAGCTGTATAACATCTGCCTGGCCCGGGCAAAAGAGAAGTGGAAGACCACACCAGCACCTGCTGCAGAGATCGAAACTGAAGGTAGAGACGGAATAGAAACTCTGCCCGTCACGTTTTTACTTGAATTTTGGTCACATATACAGCCTCACATTTTTCCGTGTGCTTTCTAACATGCTGCCATGTCTTCATGTCAGACGCCGGGTCTTCGGACAGGGAGTCGAGCCTGGAGCTGATCAAGCTGGACATCTCACGAACCTTCCCCCAGCTGTGTATCTTCCAGAAGGTCAGTGAGAGAAGCTCAGCCACCGCTAACAACAGCTAACAACAGCTAACAACTAATAACAGGATACACCAAAGGAAACGCTGACAAAAACACAAAGACACACAGAGGACATGTTACTGCTGAAACAGCAGTTTCTCTTTTTGTCTGGTTTTCGTGGTTGATTAAAGTTCACTGTGGTAACCTTAGCTTGAAGCTCAGGATCACATTACTCTGATATTATTGTATCAAAGTAAATCTAGCACTGGAATTTCTGGGGAAGGTTGTGTGTGTGTGTGGGTGAGTGTATTTTTGGCCCGTTTGTTCCTTTGTCTTCATTATTCCTTTGTTCATCAGGGCGGGCCCTATCACGACGTGCTGCACAGCATTCTGGGAGCATACACTTGTTACCGGCCAGACGTTGGCTACGTAAGTCACACACAAGAGCACTTCATTACATCCTGTTGTGTGTCCATGCTTCTTTTTTTATACCCACTGTCCTCTGAACCTTTAAAGAACATGTAGCCTTGTGGTAATTTTCATTCCACACATCAGTCAACAACATAGACTCAAATCTTCCACATACCAACTACACAATAACCAGAATTTGACTGTGGTCGGGACGACTGACGGATTTCCACGAAGTGTGAGGTGTCTACCAGATGGGAGGAGCTCAGTAGGTAGTTGGATATTAATATGTTAAACATATGAATGAATAAATAGACAATAAACAAACAGTGTGTATGCACATGGGCTTATTTTTAGCTAGAACACACAGCTGGACAGGAACAGGAACAATATTAGACTCTTCAAAGGTCCAACTTGGAACCAAGACTTGATGGAGCCCGTTTTAAGCTTTAGCCTCATCACACAGTGATGAGGCTAAAGCAGTCAACATCAACAACCAATAAATCCTCTGGTCTGACATTGAATCAAACATAAGTCATCTTCTTACACCTGTCAGTCAGAAGTTACAGTGTGTAACTGCACCTGAAAACTACAACTAGTCAGTTTTACGTTTGTGGATTTGTAATAATTACACAAACGTGATACTCGCCTTTCATGCCTCGTAATCAGTGCATCATTACGATGCAGCACCCAGTGGTTTGGGGGAAAGGCCTCTGCTGCTGTGTGTGGGCGGCGTTTTTCCAGTTAAGCAAGCCTCCACATCTTTTCCTTCCATCCACGCTTCTCTTCCTTCCAGGGAGGTTCACTAACCATGAGCCTCTGCTCCTTTGCATGACTCATTGCTGTTTGTCCTCGCACTCACATCTCACTCTGAAGTCCTGACCCTCTTGATTTTTGATGCCGCCTCCTGTAGTGTGATGTAGTTTTAGTGACGCTGAAGCACAGGCTTGGTTTTGAAAGGTCGCCCGCACTTCCAACCAACGTGAAGTTTTCTAATTAGCTAGTGGCAGTTAATAAAATTTAAAATAAAAAAAAAAAGCAAAATAAAAGTGACAGTTCCTTGGTCATGTTTTCTGCTTCATGCTGTGCTCTTGTGTTGAACTCATGTTTGCAGTTCAAAGCCTCTTTGTGCATATAGATGCTGTGGTTTGACTTTCTGCTCCTCACCGCAGCCCCACGCTTTCTGTTATCTATAAATGACTGTAACTTCCTGCATGCTGACCCCAACCCATGAGCTGCTACTCACTCACAGCCTATGCGTTCACCTCTGTGGGTTTCGTTCTTTTTTTTTTTTTCTTCTCTGCATCTGCCTCTGTCAGCATTTGATGTCTCCTTTCATCTTTTGCGTCCAGACTGAATTTCGACTGAGCTATTAATGCCTGTGAATTAAGAGTTTGAGATCAGATTATATAGAGTGTTTTAAAGCGGTCAGAATGTCAATGATAGCACGGTGCAACACTCACCTTTAGGAGGTGTGATTTTCCAGCCCGTGGCTTTCTATGCCCTCACCTTCAGAGACGGAAGTCAAAGTACAAGTGTCATACACTTGTCAACACCATTTTTTTTCCTTTCTCTTTAACAGTGTTTTTTTGTGTGTATGTGTGTGCACAGGTGCAGGGAATGTCGTTTATCGCAGCGGTGCTGATCCTGAACCTGGACACAGCCGATGCCTTTATAGCTTTTGCCAACCTGCTCAACAAGCCCTGTCAGATGGCCTTCTTCAGAGTCGACCACAGCCTTGTCAGTACACACACACAACCACACATACAACCACACATGCACTCAGTGGCTCTAAATGCACAAAGATTAGATTATTCTCCTCTTTGTTTCATTTAATGTTTGATTTCATGAGCGTAAAAGTTTATTTTTGAGCTTTCAAATGAAAAATATCTTTATGCGGAAAAGTAGAAATGTCGAGCATCGACAACACATGTATGTGCACTTTGAATTAAAGCTCTAGAAACTTTATTGGACTAAAAAGAAGGTTTCAGCCTCACTGATAACGTCCTGTAACCTCAAATGATCAGACCAGGAATATAACAACCCTTACAGTGTGATATGATCCTCCAGATACAATCAGAAACATTACCGGACATCTGAGGAGCTTGAAGCAGCATCTGTCTCATCTGTGATGCCACAGTCTAATCACCTGTACAGGACACAGCAGTGCTGAGTGTAGACTGTTGATACCATGTACACTCAAAACATCCCATCAGCTTCTGTGCTGCCTGTTTATATTTTGCTCTGGCACTTCAGTTTCTTCTCTGTCGTCCATTTCTACAAATGACTTCCTGCCCTGCTGATTGAACACAGTGATGTGGTTTGTTTTTATGTTTACTGTGTCACTCTTATTTCCTCTGTGCAGATGCTGACGTATTTTGCAGCATTTGAAGTGTTCTTTGAAGAAAATCTACCAAAGCTCTTTGCACATTTCAAGAAAAACAGCTTGACCCCCGATATTTATTTAATCGACTGGTGAGTCTCAAACTCTCACTGCTTTACTTTTTAAAAGCTCTCTTTGTTTTGTTGTGTATTAGAACACTCAAAGGAACTCTGACAATAACCTGTGTGCCGAGCACACTTTGAAACCATGTCACATGTCGTCATCTTTCACAGTTTCAGTGTTCGCTGTGTTTCTGAGAAAACCCAACAAGCTGTCTGCGGAGGCGAGGGCATCTCTGCCCCCTTTAATGAGGAAATTTCTCTATTTCTGTATCTGCTTAGTTGTCACTTACGTCACTCACATTACACCAACATTATTAAGGAAGAAACAGGGTCAGTCTTTGGGAATTCATCCTTTATTGTCGATCACTACACAGTTTTAATTTGATCACATATGTGACACAGTTTCTCGGTTAAATTATGAAACAACAACCAGGTCAAATTTCTCCACTTTCCAGTTCAGTATGACACAGATTAGCACGTTAACTAGCAATTTGACAGTGTGGTTTCCCATCCCTGCACAGATGCTGTGATATATTCAGCAGATAAATGAAGATCATTCTTTTTTTTTTTTGTCAGATTGCTCAAATTGTGCTTGTCTCTTCATCCCCCTCTCCCCCCAGGATCTTCACTCTGTACAGCAAGTCGCTGCCGTTGGACCTGGCGTGTCGGGTGTGGGACGTGTTCTGCAGAGACGGTGAGGAGTTCCTGTTCCGCACGGCACTGGGCGTGCTGCGTCTCTACCAGGACGTCCTGACCTGCATGGACTTCATTCACATGGCTCAGTTCCTGACCCGCCTGCCTGATCTCATCCCCGCCGAGCAGCTCTTCCAGCACATCGCCACTATTCACATGACCAGCCGCAACAGGAAGTGGGCACAGGTGGGATGTTAAAGCTGTACAGTTCAGGCTTCTCGGTTGTTAGTGTTTCTTATGCGTGTGTGTGTGACCGTACATCCTTCCACCTCAGGTCCTGCAGGCGTTACAGAAGGATCAGGAGCGAGGCAGCCCGGTGCTGAAGCGCTGAGCTGAGATCAGAGGAAACCTTCACACACTAAGGGACTCAGCCAGTTCCCCTCCAGCCGTGTGGAAGAACTGGACTCTTACCAGGCCAGATGGACCTGAGACAGACCTGTGTGCAGCTTGGGGACATATCTGGTTGTAGCTGCTGTGATAAACCTCTTCTCCAGTTCCATGTCACTGCTCAGACTATAACCAGGACCCTGGAGAGGGGGGTCTGTCAGTGATGAGGCAGGGGTGTGAAAAGGAATATGAGGCCTTATTTAACTCCCACCACCCCTCCTCTGCTCAGAGGCCCAGCAGTGGACTGGAAACTGCAGCTGGCAGAGGCTGAAGATTGTATCACACACTCCCACATACATGTACCTCATAGACTGATTCAGGTCTCCACAGACCAGGGGAAACCACAGAGAAACCAGTTACTACTCTGCTTAGTTTTTAATTCTCTGCCGTCAGAGCTTCCACTTGGCTTTTCTTTTCTTTGTCTGGCAAACTTATCTGTACATTTTTTTAATGACAAAAAAAACAACAATCTACTCCACAATCTCTTAAAAAAAAAAAAAAAAAAAAAAAGTATGAGGCAGGGAAAGTAAAAGTAATGTCCTGAAACGACATCTCCAGAGTCAGATCAGTCGACGACGATGTTGATCCGCGTCAGTCTCTTCTGTTTTTGCACCTTTTTTCTTCACAGAAACTTTAGTCATTCCCTCACGTCCCCTGTGTTAGATTCCATCTGCCGGCTGTGATCTTTTCATGTGCGTTTTTTTTTTTTTTTTTTTCTGAACCATTCCATGAAGACAACTCTTCTGAAAACACAGCGTTTTGAGAGTGAAAATCCATGAAGAGGTTAAACGTTTGAAGACCAGTTTGTTGTCTGTGGAAGCACCACATTGTTACATGTAATGAGATGTTTTAACCCTCTAAAAAGAGACCATAAGCTGCCTGTAAAACCAGTTTTACAGTATATTTATGAAATAATCAAACTGGAGTAAATAATGAGGTAATGTGTTACTGTCAGACACACACACAGCATTTGGTGTCAGTCATGGACTTCCCTGTGTTTGAGCTACATTTCAGCTTGTTAGTGTTTTGACTCCTAAAGTCTTGGCATGAGTGTTGATGTCTTTTGTGGATTTATTTAATATTTATCAAAAGGGTCATGGGACATAAACAGGACTTGTTCCAGTGAAATGAAGGGTTGTTCCTGAGCTCGATGCTCGATTCTAACAACCCGTACGTAGGCGAGAGGTGGCGACTCGAGCGGCGTGGTTCATGTACTTAGCTTGGAGGGATGAAAAACCACTAGAGGGCAGATCAGGGCTGAACAGCAGAGAATACCTTCCCCTGATAACTGTTAATTTCATACAGCATCAGCATAACTAAACTAAACAAGACAGTACTTGAGGAACTTAGCTATGTTGTTAATGTGGAGATAATGTGGAGATCATCATAGCTTTTCTCTGTCTCTGGCTGTGTGGCTGTCTGAGGTCGTTGGTGTGTTACCTCCCTAACACTGCGTTCACACTGTGGTTAACGTGTCACTCCATCCTGACCGGTGGGGGCGGGGCCGGCGATCACACAGTGTGAAGTTGCGTCAGCTCATTGTGCTGATGAGTTGACAGCCATTAAAAAAAAAATGAAGTGCCACTGATTCCATACAGGAAGGCGACAGCTTGCTAAATATCTTTGACGCGATGTTTACTCCAATCATTTTGCACAGACCTGTTAATCAAATGAAATCTAAGTTGAGAAGGAGAAGTCCTGTTGGTTGTTGATAGAAAAGTTGTTCAGTTTTCCTTCCAAAGAAACTGCCGATTGTGTTTCTCAGTGTAAGTGTCCTGTTACTGGCTGTGTAGCTGATGCATCTGGTGTGTTGTGCTACTGATTTTGCTGTGTGATGGAGTTTGCTTTCTTTTTGTGCCCTGTCAAACACTGACGATGTCTCCATCTGGCCTCGCTATGGCCTGGACCACGGCTGAAGTACGAGATGTGTTCTGGGCTTTAAAAACAGGAAGCGCCTTTCGTTTGTAAATCGTCATCTCGGCCCGGTTTACGGCTGCTAACACACAGTGTGTGTCTGAGTGTGTGGGTGTGTGTGTGTGTGTGCTTCACCTTTGCTGCACCGTGCAGCAGACCTTTCTGTTCGCTCTTCTCGATGCACTCCTCCCTCCCACTCCCCCAGTGTGGTGACTCACCGCAGGTCTGCAATAAAGCTTTTTGCACATACATGTAAGCCTTTGAGTTGTGCCTCACATCATGGTTTTCTGTCTTCACTCGCAGGTTTAAATGGATTGTCTGTTTTCCATGTATGAGTTAGACAGTCCCAGCTCTATTGACACTACCTGCTTCACAAAACACGCGAAAACCAAATTCAGTCAAATTTAAATAAGTGTAATATACTGTAATGATGTGTTTGATCTTTTGAATGTCTTCAATTTCTTGGGTTCTGTTTGTTTTGCATTGTCTTTTCTCCTCCCCCCACTCAAGAGACCCATGTACTGTAGACTGATAGAGACACGTGGAGATGAGAGAGGGCCACCATGCAACTGTATCTCACTTGAAATGTATATAAACAATGGTTTTATTAAAATAAAGAGCTGTACATATTCAACCAGGAGCTGATCGATGTGTCTGATCACGTGTAATGGAAAAAATTACTTCAGTAGAAAAAAAAAAACAACTTGTGTGTGCTTTGAGGTGCATTTCTGGGCTGACCACAACTGCATTTCCTCTTCAGTCAACCCCTCGCAAACTGAGCACAGTGGAAAGTTTCTGTGACAAAGCCAAAACTCTTGAAACCACAACTGCCCTCCCTCTTCCACACCAATGACACCTTAAACACAAAAAAAAACCAAAAAAAAAAAAAAAAAACGATCTTGATAAACATAACCCCACACCACATTTTGTTTAGAAGCCCTTCACTGCAGCTAAAGAGCAGCTGTGTTTTT
>JBBMJY010000016.1:11826701-11895661 GCA_037833715.1 Toxotes lorentzi
CCCCCCCCCCCCCCCCCCCCCCCCCCCCCCCCCCCCCCCCCCCCCCCCCCCCCCCTCTGTTTAGTGGCAGACCCTTCTTGTTGTGTACCTTTTATTTTGAAGCCCTTGCCCTTGTGTGTCAGTACCCAGTCTACTTCCTGTCTTCTTTGTCTTGTTTCCCTCCTTTTTGATTGTCTGCCCGCCCTGATTTGTGTCACCTGTTGTCGGTTAGTCCTAGTGTAAGTCTTGTGGTCCCCTTGTCAGTTTGTCTGTGTCCATGCCAGTGTGTCTACCTGCACTAAGAAGCACTGATGATTCTGAGGAGTTTGTATTCAGCCTGTACTTCCCTCCCTCCCTTACCTACACTGGAAGTCTGGTTATACATACACTTCTGTCACTGACTCTCTTTCCTGGGCTGTCTGCCATTTCCTGGTTTTTATTTTGAAATTACACTATGTGTGTCCATTTTGGTTAGACCTCCTGTCTTTGTGCTTTTCTGTTTTTTCCCCCACTTCTGAGATTTTTTTGCCCCGGCCCGATGCATTTCACCTATTCATGCATTTACCAAAGGAGTGTTTCTAACATGTTGTGGAGTCCATGCCACCAAGAACTGAGGACCTACCCAGCCTTACCTTAGCATGTTGTTCCTACTAAAGATCTTGGTGAGTGTACACAGATCCATTGTTCTGCTTTTGGTTTAATTTCAATCAAACCCATGCTGCAGGCTGGTATATGCCACTGTCATCAGCCTGCATCAGAACAGACCCAATGGTTAAAGTAACTCACACAGACAGCTAGATGAGAGTAGTTTGGTCGGTGAGGAGCCACCCTCTTGATATTGCATCGCAACATCTGAGCCAAGTCTTCAGCTTCAGGACTTCCTTCCTGCTTTGCTGCCTGATGATCAGATTGTGAGCCTACTATAAGGTTAAATGCAGCACATGGTCTAAATAGCCTGACTGAAATCTTAGTGGTGGTATGATCCAGATGATGGTTCTCTTCAGCGCCCGTAAACTGCTTTTGATGACTCTTCTGCTCCGACTGACTGAAGAGAGTGAGTTGAATGGTTGATCTCTTTATAGACTTGAGTACATAAATGTCACTCACAGCATGATTTCAGGCTGTTTGCATTATTAATGAAAAACCTCTGCTGCTCTGCTGTAGTATTGTAATGATAGGAATTTAGTATCGGCAGAGAATACAACATGATCCCTAAGAGTGTTGATTTGTTTTGTACCTGAGGATGGAACTGAACATGGATGTGTGATCATGTTTTTGATGGAGGACACCATTACTCTGCTCATTTCTAGTTTGGGTGGAACAAGCTTTAAATGTTGGGTGAATGAAGTCAAGGCATTTAAAAGTTAGTAAATGGAAGTCTATATGCGATGATGATTTGAGCTGGTACTTTTTAAGGTTGAGGTAAAATTTGGCGTTGGAGTTTGTGGAGTTTTACACTTAATTCCATTCATGAACTATTCACTTTTTGTTTTTTATCCTAGCATGAGAATCGATTGACACAATTTACATTTTGTGTTAATGCTGAAGAATAAGTCATCACCATCATTCAATAAACACAACATTTGTGAGGCGTCAAACAGAGGTGCAACCCTTGTGTAACTTGTGCTGTCTTGTCCTGTTCAGTCACAGAGTGGAAGACACTCTCAACACCTAAACCTGACAAATCTGCACATGTTAGGGAGTTCTGCCTGCATATTTCTGATGACTCCCAATGGACCAGCTCCAAACCAGACACCCAGCTGCCCACAAAGTCAGCTCGCCCGGCCAAACGGCCAGCTCAGCTAAACAAGCAGGCCCCCAAACTGCCAGCCCTGCTGCTTGGACAGCCAACAACAGACCCAACCAACTTAAACAGTCATGCAGAACAAACACTGACACAATCAATGCAACTGCCTGAACAGACAGACCACACACACCCACCGCAGATCGTCACCCAGGAACCCACTCACATTGTGCCCGCGATGCAGGCCCCTTTGGGTTTACTTAGTCCAGGTGAGAAAATGTTACCTATTAAAGAATTAATGTTTTTTGTAAAATTATTTCTTTATTGTTATGATTGGTGGTTGTTTGCTTAACACTTTTGCTGCCATGAGGGTGATCATTTTTCTTTACATTTGAATAATCAAAAACTTTTGTTGGAAGTCCCACCACTCATGCTTCAAATATATGTTTAGTCAAATCTATTTTGAAGAACACATGATACAAAATCTGTTAATAATGTTGTGAAAACCTGTCTCTGAACTCCATCAAGTCGCCGATGAATGTCGCTGCAAAGAGGAAAATATGAAGCAGCCAGTTGAAACTTCTGCAGTCAAAAGACTGAAGCTTTGGCTGCCCCATGAAACATGCAGCTCAACTGAATTAACGTAAGTACTGTATGCATGTATGCATTTGAGATTAAAGGACAACTTCAGGGTTTTATTTTACATATGTGATCCTGTGGGGCAGCTAGCATTCTCAATTTCTAATCTAAGAGGATGGATATGTTAAACAAGACCTGCTTAACGCTAGTCTGTTAGCATTATCATCGTTAGCATTTTAGTGTCAGGTTAGTGATGTTAACACTGTAGCCACTTAAGTACAGTATTTGCAGATTTGCATGCCTGTAGACTTTTAGTCTTGTTGACTGCATTTGAATGCCAGTTGAACACACTGGTTTACGTGTGAGTAAATCCTTGCCCCTGTTTTCCAGTGCGATACTGCAGAATGACACATTGGTTTGTGTGACTCAACACTTCCTTCATTCATTCATCAGACGTGCACTTTTAAGGTAGGCTAAGTCAGTACTACCTGCTAAAGAATGAAGAGTAGATATCACCAGTAACAGCTCAGTATATGTGCAAATTATAAACCAACCTCCTCCATTTCAACCTGGGCTGTTGCAGTCAAGTTGCATTCTGCAATTTGACTGCCAGTGTGGCAATGATTGCGTAGATTATTCTTTTTTTTTTTTTTTATCTGATGTTAGCCATTTCCTCACTGATGACTGGATATATTGGTAGTCTTTTCCTGTAAGTTGTAACTTTTTTTTTTCTATGAATGCATTACTCCTCTAAGCCATAGCCACTTTCCTACACCTGCACCTGAGGCAGATCTCTACGAAAAGCCTGTGGTCACACCTCCTTCTCCACTGGACCCAACCACTGAGCCCTCTGTGACAGAAATGGAGGAACTCTCTAATCTAGAGCTACCAACCATATCCGAAGACGAATATGCAGAGAGTTATGAACTCATGTATGTTTTAAAAGATGTGGATGACAGATGTGAGTCTTGCCATGAAAGAACAACAGATTTTATGTTACATGATGACAAATACTGTGCAGCATTTTGTGGATTAAAGGTTTGTCTCATGTGATTTCACCGCAGTTCCTACTACAGATGGTACTTATTTGTTCGACTGCATCGTGTCGATGAACGTGGCTAATATTGACCCAAAGGCTGTACTTTCCCTCAACATGAAGATGGCGTCATTTCCCTGTCCTTTCCATATTTGGTAAGGATCTTGAAACAATTTTTCACAATTTCATATAAAAGCTTTACTAACATGGATGTGTTTGTACTGAGATTTCAAATAAATCCATATTTATTTGGAAACTTTAAACAAGAATTGGTAGAATCCATTAGTTATAAATATTTAGATGATAAAGACACTTTTTTTATGTTCAGTCAAAAACATATTCACAAATACAAAACAGAAGTAATATGGTATCATCACATAAAGAAAACATTAATTTCTGTCCTTTGGCTCACAGTGTCTTCCTGAAAGATGGTCAAGTTTTCTGTGTGGATTTGCATGAACTGCAGTTCAAAACATTGTTGGAGAAACTGGAGGATCGTTTTAAGCCGGCACCGAACAACAGTATGTGAATGTTCTTCTTACAGCAAGAAAGTAAGCAGTAACTGTCACAGCTCTAAGCAGCACAACTACACTGTGAAAAGTTGTCTTTTATCTCCTCCAAGTCGTCCATGGATGTCGCTGCCAAGGGAGAGAAAAGAAACTTCCAAGTAAAAAATCTGCTCTCACAAGTGCAAAGATTTGGCCCCCCAATGAAAGCTGTAGCTCAGCTGAATTCATGTAAGTGCTGTATGTGTGTGGTGGTGGGGGGTGCGTCTAAAATGACGGTTAATGTAAAGTTTTCCTCCATGAGTATTGGTCTCATATGTAACAGTATTGGCACAATGTATTTTTCAAGCTCCTGTTCCAAACGGACTTGTCTCTAGTCTCCTTGTCCCTTGTTTTTCAGTGAGACACTAACGGATGGCAGGGAAGTGTGTGTGTCTCCATCGAGCCTCTCAGAGTATTTTGGATTTGCTTCTCTGTAAGTGCCATAATCACATCTGTTATACAGAATACACTGAGGATTGTTCTTTATTTTTTACATATTATTATATATAAACAGCTAATTCATAACATGTTCCATAACGGCATCTTTTGCCACAGTCCTACTGCAGTAGTCAGAGGACTCTTTATTATATTCATTTCAAGTCATTCAGTTCTGCTCGATCACTATAATCTCCAGCTAAACCACATTTACTTGTAAAACATCTTCTAGAACATTATTTTGCCATGATATCTTAAAGGGGCAGTTCAAACTTCTCTAGCAGAATCTAACCTTACAGATAGTTTGGTTTTTATTTGCTCACTTCCTGTAGACCTGTTGGAACTTTCTCTTCTATCTGTTCATGTGTATTTGCCCCCAAACAGCCGATACACCAGAAATGTACAGAAGTTAGCGATAAGGTAGCGAGAAATGCATCAGCTCTGTTTACGGGAGTGTATCTGTGTGTGTGTGTGTGTGTGTGTGTGTGTGTGTGTGTGTGTGTGTGTGTGTGTGTGTGTGTGTGTGTGTGTGTGCGTCTCCTCATTCCTCTTGTCTATGTTCAGGAAGTTGACTCTTAAAGGACTTTTTTTTTTTCTATCGGCTTATTGTAGAGATCATGATGATGGCAATCATATGGTGATTAAATGATAAAACTAAAAGTATCTCTATGATTGGCCACCAGAAGAAGTAAGTGGGATTGTTTTTAGTTGTCGTTGTTATGTGTTCTTTAATGTAATTGCCAAGCTTGTATTGCCGCCCCCACCCCCCACCCCCCAGCCAAGCAGAAGCAGAAGAAGCAGAAGCAGAAGCAGAAGGAGAAGGAGAAACACTTTTTGGTGAGTATGTCCACCTCTGCAACCCAACGTTTGGACGAAATGCCACATGCAATTACGAAGCCTGTAGCAGATGAGATTTATCACGAGTGAACGATGGTTTTCATACATTTTAATGACAGATAATGTGTGGCATTTGGAGCAACTGAACATCCGGTCTTAGCTTTGACAGGCCACTATCACATGTTCGAGAAATGCACTGAAACTCAGACGTTGTCAGGGGGATGTCATCATGTCAGATCTGTCCCTGCAGAGAAGTTTCTTGATCCAAGAATTAGGCCTGTTTTCTATGAACTTTCCATTATTTTTAAGGTTTTAGTTTCAGTGAGTGTGTTCTAAAACTTTTGTATGGTACCAAAATGGTGGCTCAGAGTTGTACTGCTGAACTGCTGGTTTAACATGGCGGCATACCAGAGCCAGGCGACTTGTTGTAGAGTCAGATGTTGGTTCTCAGTGGGACGCCACTTTGACAGGTGGTAGGTCCCTGCTGCTCTGAATATGGCTCATGAAAACACTGTGCCACTCTTTCCTGGAGCTTGCCACTGCTGACCTTTGGTGTGTTGCTGCTGTGTATCACAAGAAAAGTGTGTGTCGAATATCAAACAGACCACAATTAGATTAGAACCAGAGTCTGTGTGATGTAGTAATGTAATCATCTGACTGTACATGTAATTTAGTAAGTCAAAGTGTATTTTGTATTATAGTTTCAGATGTGGAAATGGTGAAAGAGGCAGACCGATGCTTATTTTGTTTTACCTCCGAAAACTGGAACACCATTGACCTGAATGAGATGCAGTCCCTGTGGATGGATGTGCAGTCACCTCACTGTCCTGTCCTCGTCCAGTAAGACCACTGCTGCTGTGACACTGAACACTTTCACACTGGGTGTAAATCTACAGTATCAGCGATTGATTATCTTTTTTCTTTTTTTTAATCATTTCAAAACTTCAGAATGTCTCAGTTAGGATCATTTCCAATTAAGATAAACAGTGATGAAACATGGTCATGGATGGATTATGAGACAGTGGGACCCTGGACAAAAAAATGCATCTAAGAGCAAAACACCTAGATTTAAAGAGACATAAAACAATACAGCATTTGTAAATGTCAATGTCTCTTTGTAGTTGTTTTGTCTTTCACTGCAGTCATTTTATACCTCTTTGTGGTCTTTTTGTGTCTCTGAAGTCATTTTGTCTTATATTTTGTGTGCGTTTGATTTCGATTTGACTTTATATTTATAATATGTCTTTTGATTCACAGTGTCATCCTTAAAAATAAACAAGAATTCTGTGTGGACTCATCCCATCTTTGGTTCAGGACTCTGCTGGAGACGCTGGATATTGAAACCCAGTGAGGAAGAAGTCTCGGATGTGATACCGTGATATCCCTTTGATCTGGTGGGGGAGGGATTACAGGGTGGGGTACTTTTGGAAAACCATGGTGGGATGTGTACGATGTGAGGTCTGGAGCATAGAGTGATGACAATATGCATTTTATTTCTAATCCCTTTGTTTTTTTTCCATCATGTTTAGATACATTTGTACGGGTTAGAAAATTGTATGTCTTATATTGGCTAAGTTTTGTACCTTTTTGAAGCCCACTTTAAAATATTAAATCTTCAGTTATCCTGTTAAGTGTTTTTATCATTGATCAAAACATTTAACCAGGTCATACATTTTAATAAAATGCTGAATGTATAATGTCTCTGAGGTGCAGACTGAAACAATGAGCCAAGCTGGATGTAATTCAGCTCTCTGCAAGCTGTGACAAATGATTCTACAGAAAACTAAAAGGCCAAGAATTATGCACGGAACTGCAAATATTTATTTATAACCGTGAACTCTCGAAGATGTCTGAATATACACTGTTGTACAATAGCCCCATCTACTGACTGAAAGTGAAAACCGCGCTCTGTGCCTCGGATGGTGAAGCAGGGTTTGGACTGTGTGGATTTTGCTTTGGATCTCACTGGATCAACACAGTGGTGGAAGTGTTTTCAGTTACAGTTGGTGAAGTGAGATAGAGTGCAAGAGGTGATTTGAATCACCTTAACATAAAGTTTAAGGTACAGTTCACTTTGGGAAACTTGAGAGAAGATTGATATATATTGAATATTTTTGAATACTTGTGTTTGGTAAAATCCTTTGTAAACCATAAATCATGATGTTATAGGCTTTAACAATAACTTCAACATCACATTGTTTAAGTAATGCCAGGATCTGACTGCAGGACATGGTTAGGTGATTGTGCTCCTCTTCCATCTGCCACAGGCGAAGACTATTTCAGCTTGCCGGCACTTCAGTTTCTCCAGCTGCTCCTCCAGGTGGTTGGTAGCATCCACAGTGTCCTCAAAGTCCCGCAGCAGGACCCTGTTCCCCAGCAGTCCACGACACTCCTTTAGCCTCAGGTTGTCTCTCTGCAGGCTGTTGCGTGCCTGCTTGGTCCTGGTCAGGAGGTCTCTCTTCCTGGCCACCATGGCCTCCACCTCGGCCAGCTGCTCTCGCTTGGTCTGAACCTCCATCTGGCTCCAGAACAGCTTCTCCTTCACATTTGAAAGGAGCTGATACAGTAGAAAAAAAACAAACACAATACTATTACCTATTAACTGAAATTTCATGAAATGATTTTGACACAATCTATACCTGTGGATTGTTCTACTCACCTCCAAGCTGCTGCTGATCTTGTTCTGCAGCTTTAACGATTCCTCACTTTGCTTTTCTCTTTGTTTTTTCTGCTCCAGCCTCGCAGCCTGCAGCTGTTCAAACTGGACCTGTAGGGGGTCCCTGTCGTGTTCTTCCCCGTTTCGGAGCTCTGCTTCCAGCCTGTGAATCTTGATCCTCAGCTTGATGTTCTTTAGCTGCAGCTTGATCAGCTGGTCCTGCCGAAGCTGCTCTGCTGCCAGGGTGGACTCCACTTTGGCTTGAGCCGCTTGTTTACCCAGGCACCGGCTTAGTGCTGTCACTGCTGTGTGCTGCTTCACTGCCATGAACGCTTGCCATTCATTCTCCACCTGAGGATGAAGATAAGACAGCTGATCAGTACACCATAACACACACAATCAACACTTACTGGGCACCTTTTTTGGTTGTTAAGCTATATTTTGGTTATACAAGCTATACAAGATTGTGCAGGCAAAAATGGCAATGCATGCACAGAGCCATGTCTGTTTGCTATATGTTTTAATATTAATTCCCAGAAAGGATTCACTTTTCCCACTTTTTCCTAGAATTTAGTGTTTTTATTTTGCAGATTGTGTGTCTCTTAATTACACACATTTCCCTTCACATAGTGCTGAAAGCAGCGTCTTCATGGTTCAGTATGCAGGTCACATTCATCCTGCTCACTGCGTAGCTTCATGTGTAGACCCCTTGTGCTTCTTTTTGCTGAAGAGACAGGGGATTATTTAAAGCTCATGACTGAAAACTGATTTTCAAATCTTAAGAGAGAGGGCTTCAGATGTCTGATGGGCTCACGTCTTTCTAACCTTTAGACTTCAACTTGAAGACGTTTATCAGACTTTGCACAACCACATTTCCCAGAGATCACCTGTCAATCACACAGTGTGTCTAATTCTATGACTTCTCTTTCCTTAGATTCCTTTGAAGAGGTTTGACTTTCTCTAGGTGGATCAGCCAGTTCTTCTGAAAGTTGTATCAGTTGAACTACGGCGGCAATTGCTACATATAACTACCCAGTTCTTCTTCTATTCTCCCCTTAATTTTGCTCTTTATTCTGTGGATGAAACAAACACCAGAGCTTATTCTCAGATCATCACTAAGGGTTCGTCTGTTCTGAAATACTGGGAAATTTGTGTGTGCATTTTTTTTTTTTTTGAACGATGCAGAAAATTTGTTCAGGCCCTTCCAGTATGACCAACCTTGTCCAGCTTCTCTTGGGTCTGTAACCTCAGCTCCTCTGCCTGCTGCTGGACTGTTTCTGAGTCGGCGGCGAGCTGCTGTTTCACGTCATTCAGGATGTTAATGTACTTCTCATACTCCTGCAGCTGCTCTGACGCCGGCATCTCCCTCTCCAGCTTGGCGTCGTCCCCGGCCTTCTTGCGGAGATACTCTGCCAGCTTCATCTGCAGCTGGCTGCTGCGCTGGCTGGCTTTATCTCTCTCCACACACAGCTCCTGGAGGAGCTGCATATTGTTCTCATAGCTAATGTCTTCATTTTCTGCAGGAGCAGCAGTCAGCTCCTCTTCAGCCTCCTTCTCCTCTTCGTGTGCAGGACTGGTAACCTCTCTGTCCGGGGTCTCAAGATGCATTCTGGGAGGTCCATCATCATCATCACTGCTGTTGATTTCAAAAACAACACTCTCCTCGTGGAAAACTGGTTGATCGCTGACCTCATTCATGTTTATCTCCAAATCTTTACTTTGACCAGGGAGCTCATCTCCACTGTTCTCTTCTGGCTCAGAGGCGGCTGCTTCAACAGGGGGTTCCTCAGGAGCTTTCACACTTTCAGAGTTTTCCTCTTCATGATGTGATGCACCCACTTCAGCTGGGACATCTCCTTCTTCATCTCCATTAACCGTAAAGGGACGATTGTCCTTCTTATTGGAAGAGTCCTCTGACGCCTCCCTCTCTGTGTCATTCTTCACCTCATTTTCTTCATGTTCTGTCTCTCCGTCCATTTTTCAATAATAATAAAAATACCTTTTAAGTATTATTCAGTTTGTCTTTAGCTATAAGGCTCGTGAACTTCTGTAGTTCGTTTTGTTTCGGTTGTCCTGGAAACTGGGATCGGGGAACCAATCACAGCTGTCCTGACCCATACTCATTAATATTAAAAAGGAGGATGTGAGTAGCTCGCGCTGCGAGGGTCGCGGTGCGCATGCGCGCAGTTCTGCCTCCAACAACAAGAAGCAGGAGCCAGGCAACATGGCCGACCTGGGGAAGAAGTACTGCGTTAACTGCCTTGCAGATGTTACAAACCTACGGCTTCGCTGCACCGACTGCCCCGATATCGAGCTGTGCCCGGAGTGCTTCTCGGCGGGCGCAGAAATCGGTAATCACCGGAGATGGCACGGCTACCAGCAGGTCGACGGCGGTCGGTTCTCTCTCTGGGGTCCCGAGGCAGAGGGAGGATGGACCAGCAGGGAAGAGCAGTCGCTACTCGATGCTATCGAGCAATATGGATTTGGAAACTGGGTACATCACAGTTTAAGTTACTTAACTTAATTTATCTCAGCAATACAACCATACATCTACAAGAGTTTTGTTGAAAGTGCTTAGAAAATATCGGGAGTAAAGAAAGTTAGCAAGTAGCGAGAATGATACAACGTTAATGACCTCTGGGAAGGAGAAGAACGTTAACTCAACATTTTCTTTTCATTCTGTCGCTTTTGACTTCTAATACAGAAGAACAGAACAAACAAAATGTAGTTTTGAAGAGTGTTAAAATATATAGTTAAAAACCTCAACAAGTCGTAAATAACATGTCAGATTAAAAGCATTAAAGCTAACATCGAAAAATATGAGCTAAATTAAACTAAACCTCATGAGCATGCTGCCAGTATACATGTATACACTATATGTGGATGTCAATATGCTGGTTAGTTAATTGTACAAACTTTCTATATAACACAAACTAAGATAAATCACTATAAATACAGTGTTTAACCACACATTAGACTATAGTTAGCTTTTTGAAAACTTTCTTCTTTTAATTTTTGAGTCTGGTTCAGTGCTGCAACAACCTTTTTTTTTTTTTCAACTTATGTCTGATAATTTTTCTAATTAGCTCAATTATTGTTTACATATTAGAAAATAGAGAAAGGCTTCACTGGTCTCTACTTGTTCAAAGTACGTACCTCAGAAATTTACTGAGAAATATATAATCCCAAAACATTTTTGTAAGCTGTATAGCTGAATAACTTACTGTTCTGTTTCTTCCCCTATCCTCATTAGTACCAACTTCCTGTTTGTGTCTTTCAGGAGGACATGGCCGCTCACGTTGGAGCATCCCGTACTCCTCAGGAAGTCATGGAACACTATGTCACCATGTACATCCATGGAAACCTGGGTAAGGCCTGCATCCCTGACAGCATTCCTAACCGGGTAACTGACCACACGTGTCCAAGCGGGGGCCCCCTGTCGCCCAGCCTCACCACCCCTCTTCCCCCGCTGGATATCAGCCTGGCTGAGCAGCAGCAGCTGGGCTACATGCCGCTACGCGATGACTATGAGATCGAATATGACCAGGACGCAGAGAAGCTCATTAGCGGGCTGTCTGTGAACTACGACGATGAGGATGTGGAAATTGAGATGAAACGTGCCCACGTGGACATGTATGTGCGGAAGCTCCGAGAACGCCAAAGACGTAAGAACATCGCCCGAGACTACAACCTGGTGCCTGTGTTCCTAGGTCGAGACAAGAAGGACAAGGAGAAGGAGAAACCAGGTGTAGGAGGAATCTTAGGCGCTGCTGGCGGTGTGGGCGGGGTGGGAGCTGGTGGTGGTGCAATTGGATCAGGTTCCACAACAGCAGCAGGAGCAGGTTCTGTTCCAAGTACACCCAAAAGAAAGATCACCAAGGAAGAGAGGGAGCAGCGGGTCAGGCTGCGGGCTCTCTGCCAGTTCATGGCCCATCGGGAGTTTGAAGACTTTTTTGAGAACATGCATAAGGAGCGTGTGCTGAGGGCCAAAGTGCGTGAGCTGCAGCGCTACCGCCGCAATGGCATCACCCGCCTGGAAGAGTCTGCTGAGTATGAAGCAGCACGCCATAAACGGGAGAAACGCAAGGAGAACAAAAGCGTGGTGGCCTCCAAACGAAGCAGCGGAGGAGCGGGCGGGCTTGGCGCTGGGATGGGACTTGGGGGTGGAGCTGGAGGTGGAGGAGGCATTGCTGGAGGTTTAGGGGTCGGAGGTGGGATCAAAGAAGAGGGTAAAGATGGTGAGTTTGCCGCCATCGAGAACCTGACGGGCTTCGAACTGCTGTCGGACAGGGAGAAGGTGCTGTGTAACTCTCTCAACCTCAGCCCAGCACGCTACCTGACGGTCAAAACCATCATCATCAAAGATCACCTGCAGAAAAGGCAAGGCATCCCGGCCAAGAGCCGACTTCCCAGCTACCTGGACAAAGTCCTCAAGAAGCGCATTCTGACCTTCCTCACAGAAAGCGGCTGGATTTCCCGAGACTCCTCTTAGCGATACATCTTCGGTCAGGAAGTAATACGTTGATGATTGCTGATAGCCCATTTGCAGGCAGGACAAAACTACTGGCTTTCACCATTTTTTTTTTCAGAGGTGACCTTGTGAATATGTACATTGCAAAGAAAGAAGATACCCCCTGGAAAAAAAGTATATTTTCATACCAAGGCTAGGAGGAAAAATAAGCCTTTATTTTTGCATTTGGAAAGGGACAGGGGCAGAATACAGCTCTGTGGGTTCACAGTACTTCATGTCCATATTGTTACTACAGGATGATAGCAGCAATGCTATTGAGTATTACATAGTTGCAGAGATATTGTGGTGTTGTTTCAGCAGGTTGATTGAAGATGTCACATTACTGGAAATGGAATGTTTGACAGCTTCTGATAGGCGATCAGAACGATCACCGCTGTGGCTGCAGGTGTTTTTCAGGATCTCTCATACCTTACCTTTATTATTTTGATCTACTTCATTAGGTGTTTCGTCGATTAAAGCTGCATTTGGTAACTTAGCGGTTTGAAGTTTCTGACATCATTTCCTTGTAATTGTCATACAGACCCAGTTCTTTCCTTCCGAAAAGCAAAAAGCAGCATGAAGCTTCATCGATAAGTTTTGAATGATGATATGTTAAGAAGTAATGTGGAAACAGTGTTGTCATTAGACGGCACACTCTCCACCTGAGAGCGCTGACAAGTTCATTTTTCAAATGCAAACTTTTAGCTTGGTTAGCAAATTTAAAGGATCCTAATAAAAAGAAATCATTCAAATGAGCAAATATGCAACGCTGCAAGTTAAAAGCATCTTTAGACATTATTTATTGAGTGTGTTGTGAAATCAGCTGAGCCCTACCTGCTTCAAATCAGTACCAACAGACCAGAGAAAAACAGAAATCACTTACTGTGAAATAACCACAACTAAAACAGTGTTTATGTAGGATCCCATCACTCACAGTAAGAAGCTGATTGAAGAAAACATGTATTTGGGGCTTAAAGGATCTGGATCAGCCTCTCAACTCCTTTATATCATTTAATCCTTTTAGTTTGTCTGAAATTTTTTGGAGTTCCACTTTGTGAATTTGGCCCAAAAACTTTTACAGAAACATTTAGTGCAGCTTAGCACAGATTTAAATCTTCCACTGGGTATGATACAGACATTAGCCAATGATACTGAAATGCTTAAGCATAGATCCAAGATTTTTTTTTTTTTAATCTAAGTGTGAATGCATGGTGGGGTAATATTACACTCCGTGTACATTTAAATAGCAGTGTTGCACACAGCTTCCCAGATGGTCTGTCAGACAGATGTTACCTGCCCTGCTCTTTGGGAGCCTGTCTTTAGCCTGTCTTCTTTGTACGCTTTTTTTTTTTTCTTTGCAGGCCGAGCTGGCGCTTATCGTGCTATTTAAATGTAAATGAAGTTATTGAATCGGCTGTCATTTCACAGCAGTGGCGTTCAAATTCAAGAGAAGAAAGGCGGTGAATGTGTAAATGTTACCTGAGCTGGGATATGTGCTAGACTCATAATGTCTCTCCTTTGCTGTCTTTTGGGATATAAAACTTTTTTTGAGAGAAAATGCAAGTCATGAGTGGCATTAGTTCTGAAGTGGTGGGCATTACTTTAATAGTGGATCCTTGCCTTTTGGTGTTGTTTTTTTTTTTTTTGTGGTCGTGGTTCTTCTACCTTCTTCATGAACCTAAGAATATGAGGTTCTGCCCAGAGTTTGTGGATCAGCTGTGGAGGGTGTTAATATGCTTTTACAGCCATAAATCAGTCACGTTTCATCAGTGTGAAGCTCTAAACCGTGTAACATTTTAGTCTAACGCGACAGCTGATTTCAAAGAATAACTGTGGGTTTGGGTCAAAGTATTACAGAATGGATAAGCCTTCTGTTTACCTGAGGTTTGTTGACACTGAGAAAAATATTCTCTTGTCCTCCAATGATTAACTTCGCAGTAGAATTCAGCTGGTGTGTTGTTTCTCGACTCTTGACCTTGGTGTTGCATGAGTTAGAGAACCACACAGCTTAAGTATGCGAAAAACAGAATAGATTGACAAACCATATCAATCACTATTCTAAAATTCGGTCGCCGTTTGGTTTCCAGCCCGTAACCCAAACAGCGATGACACAGAAGTGTCAGCTGAAGCTTTTGTTTGAATGTCACCTTTGTGATTTCTTTGTCAATGACTGTTTTTTTGTTTTTTGCCAGATTTTGACAGTGGTGTCGTTCTGCGTGTGCAACCAAATGTCCCAAAGTGTTGTATTTTAGTGTAAATGTCTCAAAGAAAAAATATGGCAATTTGATTTTTTTCTCTTTTTGGTTCCCAGTGGGGGGAGTATCTTTTATAAGGGGGGGGGGGTTTCCTTACTTTGTGTCATCAGATGTAAATAATTTTGTAAGATAAATGGGGAAAAGAAAGTATAATTACTGACCTGTGAAATGTACAGTATTTTGTGTCATGGATATTTTTATAGTTTTTGTAATAAAAAAAACAAACAGGTTTTGGATTACAGAGGATCATTTTGTGAAGCCTTGGGTATAGTGATGGCATGCTTTAGAGCTGTCTTTAATCTTGTTACCGGTCTGTTTTGCTGTCCCATTACTTTGTTGTTGCACATGACAAAGTATGTATGGAGATGTATTAAAAGTGCAAATACTTTATGATTCTAAATAGTCCTGTTTCCTCTTCAGTACTTTGTAGAAATCGAACAGTTACACAGGAGCAGCGTGTTAAAGAGGTTACACTGATTATAACGTTTTCAAGAATTCTGATTAAGATGTGACCTGTACAGAGAAGCTGAATAATTTCACTCACACAAATGACCAAAACCAACAAGGTGTTGTTGCATGTCTCCATACTACACTGTCTGATGGTCCAACCTGTTAATTGTTGGTTTAGGTCTTCTCATGGGATTTGTAGTTAATTAGACAAATACAGAATCAGCAGCTTTATTCTTTGATACTGAGTAGAACCAATCCACTGTATGTCCAACAATCCTACAAATAGCAAGTAGAGGTCAGTGTTTTGCTCTAGGACACAAGGGTCTTTTTGCCCAGGAGTGAACAGGTCATAAATTGAGGCTACATCTAGTTTCTGGGATGTAAAGAGTGGAAGGGTGAGTTTTCCATGCTGTGAAAATCTTTCACACTTTGTTAAGTTTGCTATGATTTGATAACCGTGAGCTAAGATCTGCGAGATGTGAGAAACATGCAGCTCTATAACCGTGGGCCTAAGATAACAGTGGATGAGCAGCTGGTTTCATTCAGAGGTAAACTTTTATTTTGATGTTTGCAATGTGAGTGATTCTCACTGTTCGTTTTATTATGTATTGCTCTAATATCACTGGTTTCTGTGATTCTGATACTAAGCAGATCAGTGGAGAAGAACCAGGGCATGCAGGTTGTGCTTGATGTGACAGATGGACTGAGGGGGCACAGCATCACGTGGGACAGTTCCTGTCAGCTCTCCCTCCTCACAGCTTCACAACCTCTGCCCCAGGGTAAGTGGGGAAAAGCTTTTTTTTTCCCATTTAATTTGAAGAAGTGCGTAAAAGACAAACAAAACAACAGGTCAAAGCTGATCAGTTTATTCTGATGCTGTGACAGTTTGGACAAAGGTCCGTATAGATAATTATTCTAATGGTTTACAGATAAAGTTGTTACATCACTGTCCAACACTACCGAGCCAAACTGTGGCACAGGGACATTACTGAGACTGAGGCTGACTCACCGGAGCCTGGTCACATCTAAACGAAACACAGAATGAATTTACTATAAAGGCTTTGGAAAGCTCACCTCAGTACACAGTAAAATGTCAGCCTTCCTTCAGTGCTGTTCCTCACTGTATTCACACAATGAATTTAAAACTCACAAAGAAAAAAAAGACCACTGAGGAGTCCAGTTAGAGATTATTAGGGCTTTAAACAAAAGCCAGGAATGATAAGTTCAGAATCAGCGCTCCGTTTATGGATGGATTTTACACCATCTCTCACCCAAAAAAGTCTTATTACAGGGGTTTATGATCATTAGTTTATTTATTTATTTTTTTTTAAGTCAGTGAAAAACTGCTTCTCTTCCAGTGAAGATGTATGGCGGTAGGAGGAGACACGAAAGCCTCTGCCTGTGAACTGATGCATTTTTTTTTTTAACAATCTCTGACAATAACTGCCTGAAATGACTCACATGACTGATGACAAACTGAAATTATACTGTAAAGACTGTCCCGTGCCAGACAAAGCGTTATGTATCTGTAAAAATACAGATGAGTATTGTCCAGATACAAAGTTCAGTTCAGCTGGATTCCCGTCTCTGTGAGGCACCTTAGGGTGGAGGGGTAGTGTGAGGACATGTCTGTGGGAATAGGGTGGCAGGGTGCCTTAACCTGTCTGTACCTGAGGTCATCCATCGCCCAGGCAACAAAACAAATCCCACTGTGTCACAGTTTCATCATCATTTCTAGGGGGCTTTAGCCACACCCACCAACGCTGGCCTGAGGGTGCGACCGTGGAGCTTGTAGCCCACTTTGGTTACTATGGCGACGGTGCCAGGCTCCTTGCCCTCCACGGGTGCGTGGAACAGGGCCTCATGCTCGTAGGGGTCGAACTTCTGGCCTTCGGGGTTGAGCCTGACCAGGCCATGCTTGGTGAACACCTTCTGGATCTGGACCTCGGTCATCACTAGGCCGTCGTACAGGTTCTTCAGGTGGGGGTTCTGGCTCGTGACCTCCTCCTTGGGTACGCTCTCTGTGGCCTTCTCTAAGATGTCAGCCACCTCCAGCAGGTCCTTACAGAAGCCCTGGATCCCTGGTAAGAAGAGAAAATATTATTCAGCACGTTTTGAATATACTGTGTCTGAAAACTGTCACGTCATATTCAAAAAGGGAAAAGCTCTCTCAAAAGTGTTGGAACTATAGAAAAATGTATGTAGAAAAATAGGATCTGTTTCTGCAGGATTTTGCATGTGTCAGCCAGCTAAAATGAAAAGAAGTCTTTACCGTATAATTTAGCATCCTCTATCATCTTCTGACTCCGCGTCCTGAGGTTCTCTGTGTCAGCTAAGGCCCGCTTGTACTTCTCCTGGAAACGAGGTACAAACATAAGTCATGGTTTCAAAACACAACATTATCGTGTAACCAGTTACCATGTCTGTTAAGTAGTAAGTACTAAGAGGTGGTATTGATAAAATGGAACTGAATTTTAAACTGCTGGACGACCATGCTGAACCTGTCTGCAGCCGACTCAGACTCACTGTCATGTCCTTGAGCTGCTCCTCCAGCTGGGTTTTCTCCTCCATCAGGACTTTCTCTGCTGCATTCTGCTCTGGCTTCTCAGCCGCCTCCTCCTCTGACCCGTGGCCATTCTTCTGCTGGGTGGCTGTACATAACAATCGCGGAGACGCTCTGGATGGAAAGGTCACACAAAAGGTCATTTGTCACCAGATCTCAACCCCACTGTACACCTGAGGGAGATTTTAGATCCCACCTATATGTACTGTACATACTATTTTACTTACTCAGTATTCAGGTTATTTAGGTTCTTTTTTCCAGACCAGCTAATTGATGGTATCAGACAGCTTAATTACAACCACTGCCAAATGTCCAGCTGCCAGTGCTACTTAGTAAGAATGTTATGCAACTATCCTATATGGTACTTAATTAGCCTATATACCAATGTATTGTTGTTGGAAAAATGACGCCAAACTCCATTCACAGATTGTTCCCTTAATGTCTCATGAAACTGAAGGCACGTTCACAGGAAACACAGGAAAACGATATAGGAAACGTTAAATTAGCGGATTTATGAATGGAGTTTGGACTAGATTTCTCTCCATTCAAGAAAAGACAGCACACACTAATGGAATAATAATCACTGTAATACACACTTTGGCTGATAAAAAACTAAATATCTGAAAACACACACATACACACACACACACACCACAAATTCGGGGTTAAACCCCACAGAGCAGACAGCCTGAACGTTAGCTTAATATAACCTAACAACATCCCTCTCTCCATCAGTCAGGACTTGCCACGTTATGTCATCATCCACCTATGTTTCCTCGCAATGACATGCTAACAATGACACACATTACCACGCTGTACAGACTTAAATGTGAGCCAGGCCATAAACAACACACAGACACACACGTCTCCGTGGTCGGTTCAAGTCTGTATATTTTACACAAACATTAAGGACCATGGTCGGTTACGAAAACTAATGATGCTAGCAAGCTACAGCCGTGAGATAACAGGAGCTCAGCGCTACTCCTCCAAAACAACCACAGCGTCTCTATAAAAGGCACATTTCACTATTAAACGCTATTTACCGTATTAGCGCAGGCGAAGCTACTAGTGAGTAGCTCTGTCTCACTGCTCGGACACACCAGCTCGCCATTTTACTAGTAACTGTAGAGGTAAGATCTCCTTGTAACACACGCCGACGGGACGCACAACCGCAGTGGTAGCAGTGTGCGCTTTGAGCCAATCAGGGGTCAGTAAGAAGAGCATCTCTCCGAGCTGTCCAATCAGATTTGGCGAAGATTGTCGATGACGCGTAGTAGTTTGGTTGAGTTGGGGTTAAAGGTGAAAGCTACACATGTGACCAAGGACGTTTACAAAAAAAAAAAAAAAAGCTTTATCAAACAAGGTTACTCATCCTCTGGTTATTCAACTCAGACTGTTCACTAGTTCATAATCAGAGCTTCATTTTTCTTCTGATGGTTAATATGAATTATTAGTACTGTTGTAATATTATTGCTACAGAGCATTAAAGCTGCTGCCATAAGATTATTACTATATCTTAACATATAAAATGGCTGAATATTATCTGTTGTAACATCCAGCAGACAGAGCCAGGAGTGTGGTAGTGATGGGAAATTAAAAGTTCTAATATTATTAACATTATGAGTAAACTGTTTGACAGACTATTTTCTGTATGTAAAATAATACACTATAAACAATATTTTCCTGTGAAATGTAGCTGAGAAGAAGTAGCACAAAATTAAAATACAGCATGTTGAATAAAGGTTTCAGATTCTGCAGACTTTCTTAAATGTGTCACAGACACTTCATTACTGATTTCCCTACCAACCAGTACATATGCACGTGTTTACTTGTTGATTAGTTCCTTCTTACAGATGTAACAATGAATGAAAGGGGAAGGGGCTATTATTATTTATTAGCATTCATTTGGAGTCATGTCTCTGGCCAACTGACAGGTTTAAGTCCAATATTTACTCTCTTCAGTTCTGTCAACAGATCCTTTGGAAAATAACTTAGATGCTCTCACTTTACCTTTGTCTGCCTGCTGTTTGGTGGTGGGCAGGTAGTGTTATGAAGGGTTTATGAGAACTTTTTTCACAGAAAACAGCTTCCTGCTGTGGTTGGAAACAGGGCTGTACAAAGAAAACAGTGAGATCACAAGGCCAGAAAGCTAAAGAGGCTAAAAAAAAAACACTGTATAGAGATGCAGAATTAAGTTAAGCCACAGTTTGTTTCTCTTATACGAGTCACTACTTTTTATTTCCCTGAAGGATTAACCTCTTGTAATCGTTAAAGAACCTAGAAAGTCAACACATGTCAACTTTTTGGTTAATGTCATGCAAACTGAGCACCGACTTCTGATCTAACGGTTTTCAAAAGCTGCCAGAGGTTTTTCTCTCATAACAACGTGTGATTACGTCTGTGACTCAGATGTAACGGTAACACACGTGAGACACATACTGGGGCTATAACTGTCTGTGACTTTGTAACACCAAGCAGCCCTTTTCACATTATTACATAATCATTACATTCACTGATATAGAGAATTAGGACTAAATGCAGCTTTAAAGATCACTAATTTTAGCAGCATTTTAATGCATACAGCTGAGTAATGTGCACCATCAAAGCAGACTTTCCAGGTTAGACTGCCATTCTCTAATCATGGTTACAGTCACAGTTTGGAAAGACCTTCCAGAGCACAGGTGTTTAGAGTTTCTTGTAGAGGATATCAAGTTACTTTTGTTCTAGAGAAATTAAATTAGAAGAACTGACAGCTATCTAAAAAAGAGATGCTGGTTATTACTTGAACTCCACCTGGAAACTGTCACAGGTGAGAGGCTCAGATATGGATCCATCGTGTGAGTGTTGACAGTCAAATTGCCTGTATGTTCCTCACAGCCCTTTGGGTGATGCTCCCAGTTATAGACTGTTCATTCAAAGATCTTTTGTCACTCTGTCTGGTTCTCGTCAACTAATCAGCGTCACTGTGGATGAAAAGAAACCTTGCATCATCTTTCTCCCCCTTTTTTTCCTGTCACACACACACACACACACTCCAATCTCCCTTTCATTTCCCGTCTCTCTTCCTCTCTCTCATCCTTTCTTTCAGTGCACATCTGACAAGGCGGAGCTAATTGATAGGCATGCCATTTCTCTCTGCTCCTTCCCAGCCCTGTGACTCCACCTGTTCAGCCGCTGCCTCAATGGGGAAAAAAAAAAAGGAAGAGGCAAATTACTCCTTCATTTTGCAGTAAGCAGAGCAGACAGGTTGGCACTTCCTCATTAGGAAGGGGTTTGTTTCACGAGGTGAAGCATGGATCTCTCTTGTTTCTGCTTTGATGAGGCCTCGCGGAGTCGGACTTTGATGCCTGTCATTAATGAGCCTTTTGATTTGTGCCTAATGGGAAAGTGACTCGAGCAGCATGGTTAAGAAAGCTTAGCAGCAGCAGCTTCGGCTTCACACTGGCACTGTTTGATAGAAGCTTAAACTGTGTTTATTGATGTTTCTCTCAAGATGACATCAAGTTTCATTACGCGAGGTGTAGGCGCCTGATCGATACTAGAGACTAAAGCTAAGGATATCTTGGCCTCTGCTCTTGAGTTTCAACTATTTTTTGTCTAATCTGTTTTTAGCAAGTACCCCAACTTCATGGTTTGTGAAAGTGCCATACCAAATAACCGGAGCACACCTTTCATGAACATGGACACAGATCCAAAGACTTTTGTATACAGTACATTTCTATATTTTGTCATTAAAGCTTTGAGAACTTTTTCTGATCTCTTTAAGGACTTCTCGTTGAGTTTGTAAGTTTATTCTTGACCTTGAAATTCTTTGCTCCGTGCTGAAGTAAAAATCAGTGTTTTAAACTAACTTTATGTTGTATACTTGTTGCAGCTGTTATATAAATGTACAAGTTAGTTAGGGTTGTTTGTGAGTTTGTATATTCATGTAGGCCTTTGTAGCTCAGTAGAATTACAATATTAAATAAAAAAAAAATACAAAGTCTGTATTTTCATCTTTAATGTCTTACTTTTAAATCGGGATGTGTTTGAAAACACGGCTGTGACAGGTCACTGACACTGTCCGTTCTTTTAGCCCCTCTCCCGTCGCTTCTTCCTCCCAGTTTGACTGGCAGCACATGATGAGTGTGTTTGTTGCGTGCTTATCTGGGTTAAGGATTTAGTCCGTATGAATAGTCATTGTGAGCACTCAGTCTTGGGCATGGAGCTACAGACACAGAGTTGTCTGTTTACCAAAGATGCTGGAACAACTTGCCTCTAAACCCAATGTCATATGAAAGTAAGTAGGACGGAGGGAGGGGGGCACTGACACAAATGAGTGAAGGGGCACAGACGCCAATGATGAGAGAAAACACAAGGCCATGGAGGAAAATGCACCTCACATCAAAGCCCGCTTTTACTGGAAGAAAGGTCGAGAGCGGGTGTGTGGATACAGATTGTTTGAAAGTTATTTTTTATTTTTCTCCACACAAACCGGAGGACAGCAGCATATTCAAGGTTGTTCAATTATTCATGTTCGGGGATCCTCTCCAAGCCCTTTCACTTCTCATCCAACAAGACTAACAAGACCTTCACAGTATTACCGAGAGGATGTTTGTTTACACGGATCAGATTCAGAGCAGGGGAAAAAAAAGAAAAAAAAAAAAGCTCACATGGGCCACAGTTTTTGACAGGCAGAGTGTGCAGACCACCAGCAGGGGGCATTCAAACACATGTTTAATGAATGACCTTGGAGTAGTTTTGCTGACATGAGACATGGCAAGAGGAATACATGCAATACATGCACAGTGGCAGGCTTTCTAATGTGAGTGACACCCACAGGCGCCCATCAAAGAGGACTTTCATTAATCATTTTCTTCTTTCTCAGAGAGGCATGCAGCATCACATGTAGTTCTGCAACACGCACACACGACTCACACTACACAAAGAGAGAGGGAGCATAGCAGGAACAGACCCTGACTCTTTGTGTGACAGATGATTTTAGAAGTGGTACGTGTAATCCTGACTATATAGTTCAAGACTTCACAGACTTGAACTGGTCTTGACCTGGGACTTCAGAGCCACAACTTCAGTTTTAACTGTGGACTTGCAAAACCTCTAACTTTGTCCCTCCTCTATTTTATTAGAATGCAATTCATGTCTGTGTATCATTAAACTATCCTATGTTGACCCATGTTGCAAACTGGGGATAACAGGTTGTGTGAGGACAATAATATATAAACAAACGTAAACACAAACAAAGTCGGCGCCTCCCCTGTGACTTTTCCTTCCTCCTTCTCTCGCTGAAGACCCTCAGCTAACCTTGAGCATGGAATAACTTGTGGGAGTTATAATCCACTGCTACATTTCTTGATGTGACAGTTCATCATTTCCCCCTCATCCCCACAGACAAGACACACTCCATCTATTACCAACACACACACATACTCCCTCCATCCCTCTCCACCTCCATCCATCCTCTTTTCCTTCCCACTCTCCCTTGACAACAATTAAGACGTTTGCCTTGCACGGTAAACAAATCTGTCACAATTAGTGTGGTTACAGCAGGGTGCGTTTCAGTAGCCTAGCTTGGGTCCAGGGCGGTGGCGGTGGTGGTGGTGGGGGAGTGGAGGCACTGGAAAGCTTCTGCGCTGGTGCTCAGATGTTTAGCACTGTTGAAAACAAAACCCCAGGGGGAGGGCTTGTTTGATTGAGTGGGAGTTGTGGGCGGGAAGCCTCGTGGAAAGTGGCCTGGTTCTCTGGAGAAATCTGACAAATGGAAACGTATTGTGAGAATTCCCAAAGCAAAAAAAAAAAAAAAAAAAATTCCATCAGGCACCGGTAGAAGAAAACTGCTCCGATGTGTTTATAGCTGCAGTGAAGAAGCTTTAAAGATGTAGGAAGTTAATGGAGCTGAAGCCTTTTAAAGTGCAGGGGAATTCTTTTAGCATCATATGACAACTCAACTTCTTCTTGTCCTGAGTTCTACGGTGTGTTATACTGTGCTGTCATGGTCAAAATGCTGTTGTACTGTCGCAGCGAATACTGTTACTGTAGATGTCCAATACTATACATCTCCTTCTGTCCCCATAAATGGGTTAATGCAGCCCAGTGGGCCTCATGTAAGAACCAGCTGTACGAATGTGTGAGGGATTTAACAGAATAACAAAAACAAACAAATGCACATGTTTATTTATTTAAGTATTATAGCAGCTTAATCTGAATTAATGTGGAGTTAAATATGACACCACAGCTCATTTTGATTTTATTACAAAACATCTACACCAAACTTAATGCAAAATTGAAAACATTCTGCTCGCCGTATCATCATCGTCATGGCAGCCTTCCAATTCAAGAGATTTTTGGGATTTTAGAAGATGTTTTGGCAGGTTTTATCACAGCAGCTTGTGCATTCTCTCGCCCTTCTCGCTGCCTCAGGGTCTTTATGCAGGTCTCTGTCCAGTATCATCCTCTCTTGCACTCCACAGTGTAACATCACCCACTGTGGGCTCAGTGTTGTCTCCTTGACCGCCTCACATACTAGTCTGCTTTGCTTTAGAAAGATGGTTTTTAGCATCTAACTTGACAGGTCACAGACAGATGTGCAATTAACATATTCTAATTGTTTACTTCCTCTAATGCAACTACTCACTCTGATACATGAGTTCTGTTTTTTGTGTTGTGTTTGTGGATTTCTGTTTGCAGACAATGGAGCTCCACGGTGTGAAATTATTCTTACTGTTGTTTGACGTTATATGCGAAAGAACCTTTCCGACAGAGGAAGTGGAACAGGCAGCCTCGTATTGCAATTTCAAGGGTGCTGATTATGCTAATGATCAAATCTCAGGAACACGAGGTGGTTTTCATCGGTCTGAAACGAGTGATTCAGGTTCGTGCAGTTAAGACAGTTTGGTGAATACAACTTGAAAAACTTCTACAAACCAGCCTCACAGAAAAGCTTCTTTCACGAGGCCCAGCATGTTTCTGAATGTTTATGCTGACCTTGTGATATGGCAAATAAAAGGTATTCATCAGCTTCAACGCAGAAGCACTGGTGTATTCAATACAGGGAGGTACAGTGCAGACTGTACATCCTGCTATGCATGGAGGAATGAACAGGAAAACACTTATTTGTCCAGCAGCCTGTAGCGTTGTTGGTTCACGCACTAGTGGTGCTGGGGGACACAGATTCATTCAGAGACCCTTGTTCCTTCCTGTCAGAGTGTGTATCCAGCAGCCAGGGTGAGTTATCAACCTCACAGCTTTTAATCTGGGACGACAGAGCGTGACTGTGGGGGGCACAGGGACCTGTCTGCATGGGGAGGCAGGAGGGAACGGGCCCCTGTGTGGTCCCTAATAGATGGTCACACCTTTCAGACCATGCAAGACGAGATACTTGCGTGCGCCAGTGTCTATAAGTGCTTTAAGGTTCCTGAACCAAGGTAATTACTCCTCAGGAGTTCAGTGAGGTCCGTCATTGGCTGCCTCATTACTGGGGTGGAACATCCCATTAAACTGTGTTGGTAGTATCTGCACATTTGACGATGGTGTGTGTGTGTCTGGAAATGATTACGGACATTAAACATTATATTTTCAATAAATTACCTAAAGTACCTACTTTTCTCCTCACCATCTACTTCTACTTTGCTTAAAGCTTGACTAGTATTTTTTTTATTAACAATGGATTAAATGACTAATATGAAAATGGTGATAATTTCCCTCAGCTCTACGGAGTATTTCTTGCGTCTTTCAGCTCAGTGTTTTGTTTTTATGGCCCACAACTTGACTCTTTTGGCTCACTCCCTCATCAATTAAAAAAAAACAACAAAAAAACACACTGTGACACAATCAGACAAAGAATTTAGCAGCCAAAACAATCTTTTTGATGGAGGCCAAACAAATAGAAAACACAAGAAAACCAAAACAATGAGCCAGGAGAGGCTAAAAAGTCCAGAGTTAGTGATAACACCTTTAATCCTCAGAAAAGGACTGTGTGTGTGTGTGTGTGTGTGTGTGTGTGTGTGTGTGTGTGTGTGTGTGTGTGTGTCGCTGCTCTGCTGTAGGTGGTCATGTGCATGTGCGTGCTTGGGGTCAAAATCATTTCACCATGTATATAAAAGAAAATCACCACATTTCTGCCCGTGAGATATAACACGAAGATTTCTTTAAAACTTCTGAGGGAAAGCTGCGAAATCAGAGACAAATTTCAGAGTAGATCTCCAGTTCATGACCTCTTAGCAAAGTAAATTCAGTAAATATTTCATGGCCCTCATTGATGAGTGCCCATGGCGTCGTCCTGTTTGTGTGTGTGTGATCGCAGATGAGGAGTATGGATGAATAAAACAGGTCTTGCATCATCTGAGCGCAGAGGCAGCTCAGGGGGAGGCAAACCTTGGACTGCGGGAGTCCGGCTTGTTAGCATGCGGCCGAGCAGCTGCTGAATGTATCTTTGTTCGTCATGAAATGCTCACGGATAATTGGATGTTATGAAGATTAACGTGCATTAGCTTTACAAAGCCGCAGGAGAACCACACACACACACACACAAAAAAAAAAAAACCCTGAATGCCAAGGTTGCATGTTCTTTTGCAATAGTTTTGTTTTTTCCTCTCAAAAGTTTTACGTTTGCTTGCAAAAGTTTTTACCCTGTCAGCGAGTTTTGTGTCCTGTCAGCAGCAACAACAGCCACATTTCCAAAACCAATACAAGCCATAAAAATCTGCCACATGCGTGAAACATCAAATACATTTTGCTGCAGACAGAGTAAGCAACAATAACAATTTTATAAAGAGCCTAAAAACTTTGTAGGAGATTGTAAGAATCATGAATGTTTTTTCTCCGTGTCCCTTCTGGGATTCTGTAGAAAGTAAAGTAACTCACTGCTATTAACCAACAATCTCTTACTGGTTTGAACATGAGAAGGACTGGAAGCTGCACGTTAGTTAAGTCAGTTATTTTCTGAATTCTGCGGACGAGCATGAACATTTGGACAAATGCAGTTTATATTTTCTGCTCAATTGCTAATTGGCGTCTGTGTTGGGTCTGTCATTTAGATTAAAACACACTCACACTCGCTGCAATCTCCAATCTGTATTCATGCAGCCTTACCCCCCCCCCGACACACACACAGTGATATGAAATATTTAAACTTATGCTCCAGTTTAGGAGGTGCAATTACAGACGGGATGCTGACAATAGAGGTCATGGAAGGTGCACACCCTGCCATCATCTGCCCACCCTCACAGCTGGATTTAAGACAGAACCCGGGGCAATTTTCCAATTCACAAGTGCATTTTGAAGCTAATGTCCTGTCAAATCAGCTACATAACTATGTACTGTGTTTTGATCTGCGAGCTCTGTAGGCGTCTCATGGAGGTACACTATTCATTTTGATACATATGATGAATACTGACTGAATTATTCAACATTTTCTAACCTCATTCATTATTTACCGTGTTGACTGTTAAATTATTTTGTTAAAATGACCAGATAAATAAAAAATAACTCACAACAAACCTGTGGTTCCTAGACTTTGCCCACAGGAGGTTACTGTGCCAGTAAAACAGTAAAACTGTATTTTTGTTTCTAAACTTTACTAAAATTCAAGTCAGAGAGTCAGAGAAGGGAGCAACATGTACACGAACTCTGTATGATAGTGTGATAATGTTGTGGAAATGTGTTCTTATCTTCTCTCCTCCTCCTCCTCCTCTTCCTCTCTGCTTTCCTGCAGCACCGATGCACCTTCTGCCCTCACAGCCATCAAATATTCAAAGTGACTCTGCTCCTGCTCTGCCACTCTGGACACCTGAGTGCATTGATCTGAGACCAGTTGAGCCACCAACGCCGCTCTGTCCATGTATTCCCAACCAGCAGCAACAACAGAAGGACTGTGACGTGTAAATAATTAATGAGGATCGCCTTTTCAACACTGATACTGCTCATAGATCACTCAGACCAGAATCCTGTCTTTAAGGACAGGCTCTGCTGAAATAATAATGTCCAAGCCTGTCTCCAAGAAAATCGATTTAAATCTTCTTCCTATAACGCAGACATTTTTCTGCAGCATCTGTTTGGGGCAGCGCTTTAACCCACAGTCAGAGCAGGAAGTGCCAGTTTCATTACAGTTTATATTAATCTATTAATTAAATTACCATTTGCCACTCAGCAGATTTAGGACTTAAAGAGAATCTTGAGGGTTTTAGGCCCTGGAGCAGTTGCCCACTGTGCTTTAATAGTCCATGCTGCCTGATGGTTTTTCAACAAAGCTGTGTTTAAGGGCAAGGAAAGTTGAAAACGTGTGTCGATTCAAGGCCTCCATCTTTCCCAAACTAATAATCTTCATGATTGAGCAGAAAAGTCATTGTCAAGATTTTGGGGCTGCAGTTTTGAAGAGAAGGTAAATCCTTGTTTGACCTACAGAGACATCCGACCCCTACCAATCCTGACCCACGTAGTCACGGGTCAATCCAGCCTAGGGGAAGGGACACAGGGGAGAGCCATTACTTAGTGGGATCTAATGTGAACTATGACCCCTCGGCCAGCTGGCCACCTACACACAGGCGGTTAGGAAGGTGAGTGAACTGACAGCATGCAAATGTGGTTCACTGAGGTCTTTTCTGGGGATGTTTTCCAATGTTTTAGGTCATCTGAAGTTTTTATCTTTTAAAGTGGGCAGCGAAGATCCAATGAAAAAAAAAATCCCGGAATTTATTTGAAAGCTGAGACAAAAACAAAACCGGGAGAGAATTTAGGAGCAACGGCTCCTATAAGTTGATTGATTGACGTGATGTCTCATTCTAAGGTCATTGTTCCACCTGCTCACAGAAATGTAGAGCACACTGGAAGCTGGAACAGTAACAGCCGCTCCTGGATTCTACTGTTGTTTTTTCATGCTGTCTGGGACCCTAACTGGCAACCCAGCAGTTATACACTAAAGAAAGACACTGACTCACTGTTAGTGTTATTTTAACTAAATTAAAATGCACTTATTTTGAAGTTTTACATTAGATTGTCACAAATGTACTATTAGTTGTACCAAACAATGTGCACATGACTGCAGAGGATTTACAGTATTATTAACAAACAATGAATATAAAGACATGCAATTATCACTGGGTTCAAAAGGACCCATTTGGGTCAATATATGACCTGCACAGTTTTTACTCAGTACTCATGGGTAGCAGAAACTGATAATCAGTGATGCTGAAGTGATTGTTGAAGTGATTTTTTAGTGTATACAGTACATTTCATACATTCCTTCTGCAGGTAGCTCTATGGTTTGAGGATCTTCACTGATTTTTTTTTCTGAGACACCAAACATTTGATCACTCAAGCTAAACTCCCCTGGAGCCTAAACGCTGGTGGTGGTGATAAGGACTGGAGCTCCAGACTGGGACTTCATTAGGGTTTGACTGGTGAGGGCCGGGCGTCCACAGCTGAGGTGACGACAGGGGAGGGGAGGGAGCAGACAGGACACGCTTAAAGCACAGCTTACAGGTGATTGGCTACAGGTGAGCATGTCAGGCTGTGGTTGGATGAAGGCAGGAATGAGCTGGTGGAGCTTAGAAATAACAGGAAACTTAGAAAGCAAGTGCAGGGAGATCGTCTTCCTGACTGAACTTTCGCAAAGCTTCACTTCAGCAGAAACGCAGACACTTTCATTTAAAACGTTTTAAATAACCCAAACATCTTTAAAAATGCTTCAAATGTCATATCTGACATGTGGACTCCTCGTGTGGTGAAGATGCACTGAGTGTTTAGTGCTCATTCACAGGACGCTGCAGCTGCAGGACGGCAGATGGCACCGCTGCGCCGTCCTGTGGATCCCGCTTGGCACAGAGACGCGTCCACGTTGTTCCCACTGTCTGCCTTCGATCCATTCCCCTCCCTCCCTCCCTCCCTCCCTCACTCTCTCTCTCTCGGCTTACAGTATACACCTATCTATCTTCCTCAAGCATCAGCAGTCTCTCCATCAGTCCCAGTGATACGAGCGCTTCTACGGCGCAAAGCATGGCACCTCTGCGCCCCAAAGAACCGGTCTCCACCGCTGCGCACCTCTGCGTTTTTCTGTTGACCGTCTCGGCCTGGATGGCACTGCCGGGACCCGTGCGCTGTGACAGCGGGGCTTTAAACCGACGCGGCGGGGTGGATCGTACGTTTGATATGGGCGGCGGAGACGGAGGCTCCCCGCCGGGCTTACAGAGGGACGGTGACGAGGAAGCCGACGGCTTGGAGAGCTCACCCCGCATCAGGAGAGCACTGTCCCGGGAAAAACAAATGTCCCTGCTCAGCAGCTCGTTCGTGCTCAAAGGGGATGCGACCCACAACCAGGCGATGGTCCACTGGACAGGAGAGAACAGCAGCGTAAGTAGCCTATCCCCTCCTCGTCCCGTCCCGTCACGATCCACTGGTTCATGCACCATCCCCACCATACCCCGTCTTTGTCACCTTCCACCATCCATCACTCCAGCCACAGCACACATCACCAGAAACAAGTTATTGTTCTCGCAGGAGGCTGCAGCTGCACACGCACTCACAGGTTTTACGCATCCAGGTGGACCACCTGGATGCGCGAGGGATGCTGTCAGGCACGGGGCTTTGATGATACATCAGGAAAAACAGGCATAAACACGGTGTAGCTCCAGACTTCCATTACATCACATGGTGTCCCAGGGTCACGAACATCTTGTTATTGTCTGTTTAAACTGCGCTGCGCAGGAAATGAAAGCATTCAGGGTGAAACTTATCAGGCAGCAGTGTCCTTTGTGTGGGTTTCATTTTCTATTTCACTGCAGTAAAATATAAAATGTCTCATTTAACTGGGGGGGGGGCTCTTTAATGTTCGATTACTGACCCAGAGAAGGTCCCAGACCCCACTTTGAGAACCACAACAATAAGCACTGATGCCACTGTGTACGATAACATTCAGAGGGAGTCCAAGGACGCGCCTGGGAGCGCACAGAGCCAGCGTTGGGACAAGGGGCGCGCACTATAAACAGACAGCTCCTTGCTTGATTTAGTCACACGAAGCCATGGCTAAAATATTAATGGAGCTTTTCAGCCATGAATTTTGCAGTGCCTTGTTTATTTGTGGTTTGAAGCGATTTGGATGGCATGAACACTGAGGCAGTAGCCTACTTTAGTTTTGTGTTTTCACCGTCTGCGTCTGTCTGGGTAGTGGCACGCAGATATCAGTCCAACCAGGAGTGAACAGTGATGGCAGTGGGGACAAAAAATAGGACGTCCACTTCAGTCATCACTGATGTTTTAAATTAAGCTTCCATAGAGATAGTTCAGGGATATTTAAGTGATAATGCTGGAGGTTACTGTGTGAGTATTGCAGTGATTTTCCTAAGGACCTGGTCAAGTAAGAGCAGCTACACTGGGCTATGTAAACAAAAGCAGTCTCTGTGATGGATGTTGACAGATACCCAGAGGATTTGAGTGGTGGTGTCTGGTGGGGACATCACTTGCAATCAGAGCCTTTTTGTCAGTGTAACACTTTGCTGTTTCACTGGTTGTGCCTGCAGGAGGCTCTGAGAGAAAGAAACAACACGAAAGAGAAAATCATCTGAGCGTGAATCAGCCGGCAGACGTGTTCCCAACAAATTAGCTGGAGTCTCATGACAAATTGGTTGGTAAATAATGTGAACGGTGGCATTTGCAGGTAACATTCGTTTTATTGGATTTAGGGGCAGAGGCAGAAGAGATTGAATATTAAAGCTGCTGCAGACTCTCACACACACTCTGAGGGGACCAAAGGAGAGTGAGGATTTGTAGAAGCTGAACTTCAGGAGCTTGTAAGAAAGCCACGTATGTTCATGTGTAAGTGTGAGAGAGAGGTGGAAGATTTAAACACATTTTAGCTTTAAAGGAGTGTTTGTTTCTATCAGGCTAATGGTGAAGCTTTGAACTCCACGTTGAACTGAATCATCATGACGCTGCAGCTGTTGTACGGATTTTAGTTTTTGGACTTGTTATGCACACAGCCATATTGTAATTCACACACACACACACACACACACACACACACACACACACACACACACACACACACACACACCTCTGTGCAGAAGTAAATCACTAAATGAAACAGTAAGCGCTGACTTCATGTTTCCTTCTGTATGACGCCACGCTGCATGTGCCGTCTTTGCTGTTGTTCTTTTGTGCATGCAGATCAGTTCAGGACCCTGACATGATACTGGCCACATGCCAAACAGTAATATAAACAACGGAAACGTAGATTTTCTTCTTTTTGGTAAATGGAGTTTAGAGCAAATAAGGACACAAGAAACACCATGGATATATTCAGTTGCCAAGTGAAAATGAGTTTTGATTTCAGTTAAACTTTAAGAAGCTTAAACTCTGGCTCCAGAACTTGATCTGCTCAAACTGCCCAAAGTCACTTCTGAGGACAAGGCTCCACAGTTCAGTAAAGACTTGAGGGATTGTAGTAGTTTGGCATTTAAGAAAGACTGGGCATTTAACTAATTAAAAAAAACTGACATTCTCCCAATGGTCTCCGGCCTTTCTTGTGATGAACTTCCCCGTCTCTATCTCTGCTCCTTTTTTCCTTTTTTTCCCTTTTTTTTTTTTTTTTTTTTTTTAATCGCAGTGATGAGTCCGCAGGGATCCTGGTGCTCAGACTCTCAGACTCTGGCAGCCATAGGAACTCCAAGTTTGACTTATTCTCAATTAATTTGGCGTGGGTATGTACTCTGAAAGGTCGGAGAGACCGAGTTCATCCCAGCCTAATAAACACAGACAAATGGTGCCATTCAATTTCCCTAAGGCTGACATTTATGAGCAGTGTGCAGATTGATGGGTGGGAAAAATGAGTCTCTGCCTCCTTTCTTGTTTCATCATTTTGTTTTTGAGACTTTGAGGTTCAACGCCGCAGACGGCTGCAGCTGTCACAGCTGTATTTACGATGGGTTGTTAGGAATGATAGAGGCCACCTGAATATAGCAGTTTTCCTTATGATGATTGAGGCCAATCAACGCATGTAATAAGTGTATGTTGTGCTCTGGTGGACTTCCATCCCTGTCAGTGCTGTAAAGTGTTTTGACAAGAGAATTAATTGTTCATGTAGCTCCATAGCAAAAGTGCTGTTGTTGAAGGCAGCACTTGTTTACTATCCTGTGTTCCTGTAGCCGCGACAGCGACAGTCACTTTACTTTGGCAAGCCTAGATTGGTCAATTGATGGCTTACAGCATAAAAGGACTTTCCCTCAGGCATCCTCCAAAGGTGTCCTTGTAGTGCAGAGATAGCTGTTGAAATCCGTGTGTGTGTGTGTGTCTGTGTAAGGGGGTGTTTTAGAGGAAGAGCATGTAGTTGTTTGAGGAAAATGGGAAATGGGAAAAAATAAGTGGATGTGGAATATAGACCGAAATGGAATACGTGCAATGGTAAATTACCTGCTTTCCCTTCAGGATTAGATTATCAGCATTATCAGCATTTAAAAAATCCATTATGGAAGAGGTCAAAGGTCACAGGCGCAGCTTCTTGATAATATCCATGGAACACTGGGGCGAGTAAACAAGAGGGAATCTCTAAGAAGAGAGAACTCAGAGGAGATTTTTCTGTGTAACTCGGCTCATTACCCAGCATATTTTGTGTCTGTAATTGTACGTTGTAAATCTGCATGTACCGTACATCTCTCATTAAGTAAATATCAAAGTGCCAAAAAGGCAGCAGGCTCGTTTTATCACTCAGTTTCAGTTTGGAGGAATTCCCTTATCCACGCAGGCTGAGTCATTTCTCCATGTTATTCAAGATTTAAACCTTCTTCTGGTGCTGTAACGGTCATTTTGAACTGCTCTCAGCTCTCAGTTGTTACTGTCAGCGAGAACAGTGTGTATTTTCTCAGATAACCAAGGGAGGGCTGCCAAATTTCCTTCCTTTTCTTTGTGCCTTCACTCCTTGAATTTCATGTTGCTGTGCCAGAATTTGTGATTGAAAACCTGAAAAATATATCTGTTCAGCACCTGTTCCTGCAGGTAAATGCAGGGTCAAGCTCCAAAAAAATGCAGAATCCTACACTTCCCATAATGCAATTTGATACCATCTTTTAACTAGTCCCTCTCCATCTGATGAAGACCAGGAGGTGTGATTGAAAGCTCAGAGATTTATTATTATTATTATTATTGCTATTATTATTATTATTATTATTATTAAATAAAAAATCACACAGTATTCACATTCACTGATAACATGATACCAGCACTATTGAAAGGACTGTCTTTGTGCCTCTCTCTCTCTCTGAGTTGTTGACTAGCCCCAGGGAACTCTGAGCTGCGCTTGTCCTCCCTCTATTTCTATCTCCTCTCTATGGTGATGAAGGGCGTCACTATCTGTGTGTGTTTTTTTTTGTGTGTGTGTGTGTGCGTGTGTGTCTCCAATCTGTGCATCTGTATCAGCAACGAAACAGCCCAACATTTAATAGGATCTCTCTATTTTTCGTGTATCGATTGTTTCATGGTGAGACAGATTACACATTGGCATTTCACTCACACCTTTTTTGAATTTGCGAGTGCGTGCGCTCGCGTGTGTGTTGTCGATCCCTAGTGGCCTGTCCTACAGTAGCCTAAGTGATTAATGAGCGGCAAAAGGGGCGCTGACAGTCCAAACTCTCATCCCACCTTCCACCCCACGGGAGAATTGTGGGTAATGCCTGCCACTTCCTGGTTTAAGCGTTCTCCTGGGTGGGTGTAGGTGAAACTAGAAGAAGAACGCTGGATTTACTGAATCATAAATCATTGAGGATTTTAAATATAATAAACTACATGCCGACCACTGTACACATCCACTGTATGTGCAACAACCTGATCACTGTCATTTGATGTGCATACTGCATAGCGGCCATGTGCTGATTGAGGGAGTAAATCTGATAAAGTTTCTGCTTCTCTTGAGAGTTGAGGTGCATTGATGATGGTAACCAGGACAGCTAAGTGGGCGGGTTCTCAGCCGGCTGACCCCGGCTGACCCGTAGAGTAACCGCCTCTCCGCCAAATATGGAAAGTACACTCCCACTAAAATCCAAGATGGCGCAGCTCAAATGCCAATGGTTTGGTCACAGAACCGACTCCCCGAAACCAATGGGTGACGTCACAGGTGCTACGTCCATGTTTTATCTATGCTGTCTGTGCTGTGCACAGGGTTGTTTTGAGCTACATGCTAATGTCATCAAATGTGAAATGTGAAAAGTGCTGAATGGACCAACTGACATTGTCATCCCTGGTCAAAAATTCAAAAGGCTGCTGTCTTGACACCATCTTGTAAAACTCCTAAGGAAACACAACTGTTGTATTTCTCAGCCCTGATGAGCATCAACCCTTCAGAGGTCGGCACATTCTGTCTAATATATCTTGACTATCTTTTTATTGTGTTTACTCTCTCTGTCTATATGACAAGTTCGGTGTGAGCTATAGCTCCACAACGACGCCGGTGTGTGTTGCACTTAAAGCAGCAACTCGCACCAGTGTCACAAACAACTGCTTTGACTTATCTTTGTCTTCTTCATCCGCCTTTTCACTGTCACGGCATTTATCGTCGTTATCTGACACAATCAGTCTAAATCTATTCATCATCACTGAATTCTTCCTCCTAGCCTTTCTCTGCCTCTTCTGCTTGAGGGGGAGGGTTGAACTTTATTTACAGTTTACATTATTTACATTTCACTCTCTTTAGGTAAAGAGTATTAGGCGTTACCACCTTTTACCCTTACCAGCACCTCCGGTTACCTTGCCAACACCACCTTAAGACTGCAAGCATCATTTTATCCAGTCAAAGGATTATCCGCCTGCAGTACACATCTAATCTAAACATGGCATTGGTTGAATTTAAATTGGGTATTTAATGGGAGCCATAATGTTTTATAATAAGGTGCTTGACTGTGTTTGCATGGTGAATCATGGCTCATGCAGGTGTGTACACACAGACACGGAAGTTGCAACAATACACAGCCATGCTCTCTCTCTCTCTCCCTCTCTCTCCCTCTCTCTCTCTCTCTCCCTCTCTCTCTATCTCTGCTTGCTCTATCTAGGTCTCCTGCGTCCTGACTTAATGTGAAAGGCATTTGTTCACGCTTCACATACTGAACAGACAGTTCATTTGGCCCCCGGTTGTTCTGCGGTGGAAAATTGTTTGCACATGTGAGAAGAGCCTTTCTCGTCATTTATCTTGTCCGTCCTCGTTCACACTGCTTAAAGAGACACTCCAAAACCCAGACTGTAAATCATCAGACTTGTTTGCTCGGTTCTTCTCTGTCTCTTTTTAAATATGAATCATTCACTGTCTTGAAATTACAAAGTACAGCACCACTAAAGCAGACTTGCCAACCAACATGGCCGTCAGGACACATCTTAGAACAGCAAAGTGTCTTTCCTCAACGTCACATGGCTCATGGTTGCTCTTTTTATATGGATGATTGATACCTGTCATCCATGTCAGGTTGATGATATATTTCCTCTAAAGTATCTGGAATGGCTGAATGATTGTGAAACATATATATATATATATCTGTGTCCTGTCTGTTGGCATGAGTTGACACAGACAACAGAGAGCTAATTGTCTGAAACATAAAAGCACTGTGGATGATCGAGCTTATCCGTCGATAAGATCTTCATCCAGAGCTGTCCTCTTGTATGTCCTCAGTGTTGGCGCGGCATTGTTCTTTGCCACTTGGCGGTAGGTAGTGTTAGTCACATCGATGCCACGGTTGCCTTGCTAACGAGACCTTGGGAAAGTACACGAAGCAGCATGCTACTGTAGTGTTACTATCTAATTAAGTGTTTAGCGATGCCAGGTGGAGGCTGGCTGCCCGGCAGCTAAATAAAAGCATTGTGATGTGTTTGTCTTACAGGTTGTTCTGAGGCTGCTGGCAGTAGGGCTGAGAGATTGTTGTCTGTTTGTTCCTGCATCACTGCATGTGCAAGAGGAGAATGTGCGTGTGTGTGTCTTTCTTTGGGATTGTATCTGTGCGAGGATCAATTTGAGCTATAGACCTAACACAGTGAGGACATTTTGACCAGGTCCTCACACCTTCAAAGGCCAGGTTTAGGGTTTCGGTTAACTTCTGTTTCGCTTTTGGCATTTAGTTGTGATGGTTAAGGTCAGGGTAAGGGGTTAGGGAATGCATCATGTGAGTGAGTGTCCTCACAAAGATAGCAGGCAACAAGTTTGTGTGGGTGTGTGCCTTCTTTTCTTCTCTGCTCCCTAACTTGTCCTTTCAGCTTGGCAAGGTGGAACGTCTTTAAGGCGCAATTACATAATATAAACATTTGTGTGTTTGTCTGTATCCTTCTGTGTGTGTGTGTGTGTGTGTGTGTGTGTGTGTGTGTGTGTGTGTGTGTGTGTGTGTGTGGTTGGGGGGGGTTCTGGTTACCAAGCAACAGCCAAAACAACTAGTTGGCAGGCTGTGGCACACAAGAAAGCCCCTCATCTGCTTGAACATCCCAGACATTCTCCGAACTTTCTCTCCTTTCTTACGGTTGTAAAATATACCCAGCATGCGTTCATTGTTTTTCCAGTTTTGTCCCTGTAAACAGAGGGCTTTCTTTTTTTTCTTTTTCTTTTTTTTCTCCCACGTTCCCCGTTGTTTTGTGCTCTCCTCATCGTCTTGCATTTTGGCTGTCATGGTTGAAAGTTCCTGCTCATGTTGCCCTGGCAACCCACACTGGAATCCTGTTGGGGTCTTCCAGTGGTTTGGTTCCTGATCTGAATTCAGAGTGGCCCCTCGCCTCACACTTCTCCCTGGGCCTGCATATTTCACGTATAGGTCCGGCATAAATATGCCAGTTATCAGGTGGTCATGGTCCCCAGGAGATGATTTCTGGATTCTGGCACACCTTTTCTGGTGTGCTAGCATAAGCTCTCTTTGGTCGACATCCATGACACGGTAGCTAAGAAAATACTTACAGGACTTTTCATGGTCCTCAGAGGATACAGATTGTGTTGAGCTCCTGATGTTTCCTCTCGCTCCATTATTAAGCCAAAGTGTCCACTTGGAGACCAAAAACATCCTCATCTAACAGCAGAGATTGCCATGTAATTACTGGAGCACATTCATTCTCCCTCAGAGGACAATACATCTCCCTTTTGAACGCTCCATGAGCTTTCCTTTAGCAGCACCGTTAGGCCAAAATGTCATCTTTGCACGCAGAATATCCTACAATCTAATAAGAAAATTACAATAAAAATCACAAGTATATCTGTGCTTCCAAGGAGATTAACCTTTTAATGTTAATGACTCCATGACATTTCCTCCTGTGGCACCCTCAGACACACTTTACACAACTGATAAGTCTCTAAGAATAGCAAAGTTATCTGTTTGTTCTCTTCATATTTTCCATTGAAAACATTTTGACTTGTTCACAACCACAAAATGTATTTAATTAAAAGATCAAACCTGAAAATGACCAAGACTGGAGTTAAGAAGTTTTCACCTGACAATAACGATAGGTAGATATGTACACGTTCGCAGTATTTGGGTCTGAAAAAAAGCTTTGATATTTATTATGAGTGTGTGAGGGGGTGGTGTGAGATGCATGTTTGCCTGCCTGCAGCTACTATAGGAGCAGTGGGACAGCTCTCCCTATAGAGGCTCTTGGAGAGTTGTGAAATGCAGCCCAGTGGGGTTTCTCCGGTATTTCACCTTCGCAGCAACACATTTAGAGATTGGATCTTCTTCCCCTGGTGCAAAGTTGTCCCCACTTCCTATCAAACCCAGCCATCAGAACCCCACCTCTCACCAGGGACCTGTGTATTTTCAGTTTCCATCTTAAGCCAATTGCACAACAACAGCATGAAGCCTTCCACACAAGTCAGGCGTCGACTGAGCAGTGGATACAGAGATAATGAATAGTCTGTGTCTTTGGTTATGACTGGCTGAACAAATTCGAAAAATGTACAGTAAACACACACAGCAGCTGCACAACACCTTATTTATATTTTTAAAGGCACAATTTACAACATTCAATGTATAGACCCACACTTGTGGCTGCATATGTGAACTTTTTATTATAAAAATCAGCTGTTTAATACTGCTACTCATTGAAATGAATTACAAGTGGCCTCGTGCAGCATCCATGGTCAGTTCAATATTACATGTCTTTACATTTTTCTGCACGAGGACAGAGGACAGACCAAGGCTGACAGAGGTAGCGTATGGTTACATGGTTACACACCGTGAACAACTGGGAGGAGATCAGGGTGGACTGATGGGTCGACAAATTGTTTGACTTTGACATGTTTTCTATTTCCTGTCAGTGCTGGGATCTGTTAACCATACCTGCTGACAGATGATGATGTTGCTCTAACCTTAACCAGGTAATTTTTGAGCCTAGATCTGACTAAACTTTAAACAATGCAGTGACATAGCAGAAAACAAACACTGAATAGGAATAATTTTTATAGCAGTAATTGTAACAGTGGTTTTGGAAGGCGCTCACAAACAATGTCGTCCTGCCAACTGGGGTATCAGATCCAGAAACACTCATATGCGTCCTTTTTTTTTTTTTTTTTTTAAGGCAATTACAATAACATTTATTTTGTTGTTTAGTCTGGAGGAACAGTGAGCCTGTAGAGCTGATGGTGTTACCCTGGGAGGGGGGGTCTCTGTACTGAGGAGCACTTTGCTCGTTCCTCTAGGATTTCTTAATACATTTCCTTGATGAAATGAATGCATATTTTTTGTGTTTTTGTGATTTAAGGCCAGTTACATTCATTTACAAAATTCATGTTTATTTTTACCTATATGGGCTTTTTTGTTTTTTACTTGGATTGAATTATGTGATCACCTTTAAACATAGAAATTAGGCAAGAGACCATGACGTGTTCTGCTTCATCACCACTACAGATATTTTCATCTTTACCTGATGACCATCCTGATATGAAATATTTCATTTCCTTTTTTCTATAACCTCTACAAACCGCGGAGTCCCTTGATGCCTTAAAGCTAATTCTGAATTATGCTCTCTGTGAAATGAGCAGAGTTAATAAGCAGTTAGTTAATTTGATTTTGAGCAGACTCTTTCTTTTGTCTTCAGGAAAAGAAAAAAAGAAGAGCAGCCTTCATCAAACGTTCTTTGGTGAAGGTGGTGATTTCATGTGGAACCATAATCACTCAGGGAAACCTCTGATGTTTCAAAAGCACAAAAAAAAGCACTTTTAACTGTGGATTTTCAACATTTTGTAAAAGGTTCTTTTAACCATCATGAGGGAGCTGCGTCTAAATCCATTTCAGGCATTCCTCACAGAACCATGAAGGGTTCTGCTTTGGTAAAAACCGTAGTTGTTCAGCTGGCTGTAGTACATGTTGCAGCTCAAACCCAGATTTTAACTCAGCTCTGTCTGCAGTTCAAAAGCAGCTCTGCCACCCAGGTTCTACCAGGAATGATGTGCTGGTTCACTGTGTCAACCCCACACACATACACACACACACCTGCACATACACACACACACACACACACACGAGGCGACCCGAAGCAGTAAAACTGGAATTAGCTTGTGTTGACGGATGTGAAGCTTGCCAGTAATAATGCTTCACACAGGAAATAAAAAAAAAATGGGCTGAACATTTGTGACTCATGTTGATAGCAATTAGAGCACCGGTGTATCAGGGGAGGGGTGGTGGGGTGTTGTGGTGGTGGTGAGTGTGTGGGAGGAAAGAAAAGGAAAGAAGGGAAAAGGAAGGGAAAAAAAAACAAAACTCACACTGAGGCCTCTTTAATCTAAACTCTGCATGTTCCTTGGGTGGTTTTTAACAGATGTTCTGTCAAAAACAGCAGTTGTTTTACATGAAAAAGACGAGGCCGTGCGCTGTGATCTGACGCTGGCAACAGAGCAACACACTCTGCCGGGCTCCCAGACTGTTTCCTACCTCCATCCCTCTCCCTCTGTCTCCCTCTGCATCTCTTGCCCTCTCTATCTGGTTTACTTTTGCTTGATTGAAAGGAGCGGTGTGCCTTTGAGCGAGAATAAAGATGCAAAGCAGTGACAAATTGAATTATTGTTTGGAGTGCTGCTTGTCACAACAGCGGCGTCAGGTGATTTCAGTCCTCTGCAGCGTAAAAGGGAGAGATGGAGCGGCTTGCAAAGACAAGGTGACACTCAGCCAGTGGGATCCTAAAAATAGACTAAATGCGAACTAAAGGGGTGATTATGTGCTTTTTAATATGCAGGTTCGTCATTTGAATGTGAGCTGTTCAGGTATGGATTCATGCACCATTTTCTTTCTTTTGAATAAGTCTCCAAAGATAGAAACCGCTCACGGATCGCAGTGGACAGGTAGACAAGGTGGAAATTAATTCAGTAAAACTTTCTGTAGGGAAGAATGGAACTTGTAGATGACAGAAATGTAGAAAAGAACTAAAATATTACCAAAATAAGACTAAGCATAAGTCTGGTCCAACCTACACACACTCCCGTCTGCAACAGCCCTGCTCTGGGAAAAAAAAGAACCATTTGATCCCTCAGCCTCCTCTGTGGCTGACCCGGCCTGTTTGTTATTGCAATTGGAACTTTGTTTTTTTTCCCAACTGAAGGAGAGATGAGAGGGTGAGAGGTAGAGAGAGAGAGGGAGGGAGGGAGGTGGAGGAATGAAGGAGTGTCGAAACCTCTTTGGAATAACGCGTGTAAACATAGGCAGTGCATCACTCAGGTAATGAGATTCTCCACTCTGCTTAAATCGAAAGCCCCTCAGCACCTGAGGAGGACAAACAAACCCCCTTTCCCAGAGACGCACGCACACACACACACACACACACACACACACACACACACACACACACACACACACACACACATACTTTCACTCTCACCAAATTTGCCTGTTTCTTTCTTCCCTCTTTTTCCTCCTCTCCTCTTCTCCTCTGTGAATTTGGACAGGCTTTTTGTATGCAAATATGTCATTTGGAAGATCCCCTCGCCCAATACACACACACATACACACACACACCCACAGACACACACACACACACACAGAAAACCCTGTAGAGGGACAGAGCTGGCACGCTGAGGTGAGCAACACTCCAGCAGGGCAATAGAGGCCGGCAGAGGAAAGCTTGTTTGCCCCTTTTTTTTAATTTATTGTGTGTATTCAACAACAGGCCCAACCGGTTCTCTCCTCTCTTTCAGTGGTTAATCCCCTTTTTTATTATCATTCTTTTCTTTTCATTTGCCTCTGAAAAACAGCTTAGCGCCAAACACTGTGCAAAACACAAGTGGATTTCCGGAGTGTGGTGTTTCTTTCTTTCTCTGGGAGAGATCTGTAAAGCTGCTTTTGCTAAGAAGCCAGTGTTGTTTTGTGGAATGATTGTAGGTCACTGTTGGACATGTGTGTGTTTCTATATATTGAGGTCTACATAGTATATTGATGGAAACTCACAGCTGAACACTATGACTCATCAAATCAGCCAAATCAGAGTTGTACTTATATCAAGCCAGTAAATCGGGTGGCAGCCAGGAAATGTCACCCCCTGCCTTTATGACGGAGGTGAGGAATTGATTTTTCATAACGGCTTCAGGTGGAGCTGTCTGTAAACCCTTTAAGGAAACCTGAAAATAAAATATCAAACAGTTTTGCTAGACATAGAACATATAATCATGAACTATAATCAAAGTTAGAATCAAAGTATAGAATTTTGTCCATGTTTTTTTTTTTTTTTTTATCCCAAAGCCAGCCTCTGGAAAACGCCTGCAGCCATGTAGAAGTTTAGATAATAATTTGATTTGCCTCCTCCTTAAAATTCTCAGTTTGCAGGTTTGAGAGTTGACATCCAGGTAAGAGTGGTCCAGAGTTAAACATAAAGGTTCATTCTTGATCTTGAAAGCTGTACTACATCTATTCTGGCATCAGAGTTAAACACAGAAGATCTTGACAGTATGAATGATGAAAGAACAATGAAGAAGACCATATGGTGTGGTTGAAAGCACCTTAAAAAGGCACTAATTGGACTTAAGAAATTTGACTTTAAAGGTTTTTTCAGAAATGTATTGCACAGAATTTCAGTGACAATGCTGTCAGGACTTCCTTCACATTAACATAGAGAATAGTCATTGAAATGTTTTCAAAGAAATCCATTACTACTAACCACTGATTTTAACAGTATGTCTTTTTCCGAGTAAAGTCTGAGAAGCTGTTTGAATGACATCATCTGCAAGATATGTGGTCACCGTCGGAGCTGACCTGGTTTCAGTACCCAGACTCCTGTGAGCTGTGGAGTATAGCTCAGTGTGAGTAATATCAAAACAGGACGTTCTTTAGTGCACAGCTGAGGAAAATTGTATCTTTACTGATGAAACACAACACTGTCCTTCGTTTGTGCGTGTGTGCTGCATTGCTGCGTCACGGTGTCCGTCCCTGTTAGTCCCATTCCTTTGGTCCATGGAAAGAGGACATTCTTTTCTGCCGCGTTGCAGCCTTGTTAAACCCATTCCCCCCCGGTTCCTCCCCTGTTAAACTGAATCTGTCTCACAGCTCCTTTCTTCAAGCGTTCCTCCTCCTCCAGTTCTCCAGGCAGAGAAAGATGGTCACCTGCAAAAGAACACAATGAGTGATTGGTGTAACCTCAAAGTATCCTCTGAGGCTACTTTTTATTGAGTTGCGTTGCTCTAATTGTCAAATGGAAAAGATAGCATGAACTTTTTCCCTCGTTGGAACTGGCCTCCAACATGGTTGCCAGTTGCCAAAAAGCTGCCTTTATTTCCCAGTCAGCTGCTGCCACTGGCCCAACAGCCAGCGTGTTTTGACACACTGGGTGGGGAGTATGCATGTTGTAGAAAAAGGGGTGTTACGGTTCTGGCTTGTGTCTCTCCCCACATCCATCACAATGGCTGCCAAAATCCCCATGACCTCATTCTCATTAGCACTGCTTCAACTACAAAGAGCCGGGCTGGGGGCTCATCGGCGAGGAGCACCGGTCCTGAATGGATGACGCCCGCTGCATTTTAAAAAAGGGCTGGAGATTTGTTGGTCGCTGTGGAAAGCGTGCACAAAGTCCTCTCATGTGTAAACATGGCGGATCATTATGCGAACGGGTCTGTCGACGGGACTCCTCGAAGGTCTTTTGAATTAATTAAGCAGAGCAGTGGACACTCTCTCACCAAATTCATGAAGTGGTGCACCTTGGAGAAATGCTGCCACGTGGAATGTTTTTAACACTGATTTCCCATCCTAATTAATAAGTTGCAGCTTGAGGCTGACAGCGGGGATGTTGAGTCAAGGTCTGCAGACAAACAACTTAATAGGCGAATAAATCTGTTGAATGCTATGCTTTCTGTTGTTGCCTTTTCAGACATTTCATTTAGGAAACCGTCTCCCTCCAGAGTCTTACTACCTGCTACTTTTCACAGACAGGATGATCTGTCATCCTAATACAGCGTCATCCACAATTTGAATCGATGGTGTAGTCCCCGTTGTTTCCACCATTTTCTTTATGCCTTTTGGAATGACAAAATTTGGGCAGAAATCATCGTACGTGTGTTTCTAACCTTAGGAGACAGTCGTGATAAAAAAGAAAATCATCTGGCCTGCTGCCGGGTAGAGAGAAGATAAAAGAGCAAAATGAAGGCTGATGAAAAGGTTCCCCTCTTCAAAATCTCCCACCCGGAGAGGGGATTATTTCTCTGGAAATATCTCATCTTCAAGGCTCCTCAGTCTCTATCTTTATCTCTATTTCTTTGCGGGGGAGAATCTCCACATTTCCCATCAGTCCCTTCTGATTTCATGCTCCGTCAGAAAAAGCCTTACCTGGTGCTGAGCTCCATCTTGACGGGAGGGAGAGACAGACCCTCATCTGAACTCCCACCACGCACGTCTGCCTCCTGACCTGTGACCCTGCCGTACGCCAACGTCTGCATCGTCACACTCGGCGGCGTCCTCGTCGTATTTAGGCCATCGCTGCTTGTCAAGAGCGAAGAAGCAGGGAGGGAAAATGAGAAAAGCACTGTGGGGAATTTTGGTGGGAACGACCTTATTATGTGGGTGACGCTTGCTGTGTGAAATGGTGATTGGCTTCAATTAGCCCGTTGGCACCTGCACAACACGTTTGTCCCAGTGGTGCCTCCTCCATTACTGCCATGATGATTCCTTATCTGCCAGGCAGACGGGCTTATCTTGAGATAGATATGGGGATGGGATGCATGATGTTAATGATGCTGAAAGGGGGTGAACACCTGCCTCGGAGCCATATTACGATTTGATAGTGAGGGCTGGGAAAACATCTGTATTTAAGGACTGAAATAAGAAGTGGAGTAGAGAAGTGGTGAGAAGGCAAACAGATTGCCTCCATGTTGTTACCAGCTGCACCGAAATAGTTAAGGCAGAGTTGTACAATAGTATTGATATGCAGATGAATTTCCCTCACACCACAGGGAAGGGTGTAACAAATAAGTCAGGGCTGTTTTGCTCCACTGTGGACTGGAAATGCTCGCACATTAACTGTTTTTTCCCACCACCGCCCCGCCTCATATTCCAATATTTTTCTGTGCTCGCGCCCATTGTAAAAGACGTCCTCCGCTTGCTTTTCCAATTTGAGACACAATTCGGCGGGTGAGATAGAGCCCCGTGTCAGGGTACAAATCATCCCAGTGTGTCGGAGAAATTGAATTTCCCATGAATATGTGATTGGCTGTGATGTGGTCCCCAGCATGCACAGCAGCTAATCCTCCGAGGTGGTGGTGGTGGTGGACGGGCGGTGTGTGAGCACAGCACGGTAATGCTGGGTCGCGACAGCTGCACAGTCAAGTATAAACACACACACACATACACACTCACGCTGTCGCACTCCACACACTCACACACGCAGGAGGACACACCTATGTGATGACATGCTTATGAGAAACGGAACCCCAGAGAGTCACAATCACACACTCGCAGCAGGTCGCCAGCAGCTGCCTATTTGTGTGTGACTTCAGAGCATGCTGCGCGCACATGTCAGCGCAATTACAACCTGCTGTGTGTGTGTGTGTGTGTGTGTGTGTGTGTGTGTGTGTGTGTGTGTGTGTGTGTGTGTGTTGTCTTTATGAGTGTTCCTGTCTGGTTGAGTTTTTGCAGTGCCGTATGCTGTTGCCCTCTCTCCACTGTCGCACTTACACACCACTTGTGCGCCGCTGTACTGTAACACCACAAAACTCCAGTATCATGCCTGTCATCAGCCCTCACGCTAAGAGCCTCTTGAATTCAGCCCCTTCTGTCTTTCAGAGGACGCCATCATTTCCTTTGTCGTCCATGCTCCACTGCAGCGAGATATAATTTTCCCATGTATTTCAGGAAACAGTAGCGAGTGTAAATCCAGACGAGCTAATGCCTATGGGCTCGTCTCCCATGTCAGACAATGGCTGGTGGATGAGGCACTCGAACACAAGTGCGTATGATTACACATGCACATGCACTCCTCTCAGACGCACACGTACTTTAGCAGGCACAGAAACAATAGACACACACTGGTTTTCCACTTTGTAATGCCACCTGTGCAGTCAGGCTCCCAGGATCTCTCTCCACACAAACAACTGTCGTTTTTAAACTCAAGTACCGAGGCGCGTTCAGACAGCGACAGGTTACCGCCATGGAGTTCATCTCATTGCTGCTGCTCTCGTGAACGTGATATTTACCACTGCTACCTGAGCTGATGATGATTGAAGTTTTTTTTTTCTAGGTTGCACTCAACAATGCCATCACGGCAAGCAAAGCAGGCACAGACGTCACATATACTACCCCCAAAGAGATGCCTGAACTATTTACCATTACCATATACATAATATGGATCAGTCAGTTTTATCACTGCACAAGGATCAATAAGAAAACTCCAATTGAACAGAAAGCATACACTTACAAATTCAGGTTTAATCACAGTTGTACATACACCCAAGCATGAATCACAGCAAACTCTCTGATATAATCTCCTGCTTTTTTTTCCCAGTTAAGCAAATCTTTTGAAGTGTCTTCCTCAGGGGTTAAAACAGACGTCCAATTTTTTTTTTTTTTTACCAAATTTTTAATATGTATGAAGCTCTCCATGTTTTTGCAGTTACCTCTGCTTCACCACCGCCCTCAGCAGCTTCAAATGCCAGTCATGATGCTGGAAGGGTAAACTGACCGGCACAGTTGTTTACCAAGTGTTTCTTGATAGATCAGAATATCAAAGCGAAATGACGGATGATGATTCCCTTTTGTTTAGAGATTTGGGAACATGAATACATCAGGTGTGGCCCTGTGAATCCTTTTTCATATGTAAATGTTGAACACATACCAATCCTTCTGTGATGTAGAACTCGTTTCGGAAAATGCAGACACCCGTATGGTTTTCTAACCTCTTCCTGTCTGTGTTTTCTCACTGTCTTAAAAACAGGACATTTCTCTGTGTCATTTCAGGTCACTTTTAAAGACAGAGAAGACTCTGCATTTGTAGTGTTACCTTGCAGGGATTTCCCCCTCATTTCTATCATGTCAAGTGAACCTCAGCCAGGGTGAAAGGGAACATATTTCCACAGGGAGGCCAGTTAAAGTAGTTTGGAAAAACTTTGTGTCACTGTGTTTGTGTATTCATTGCTCAGGGGCTCCATCGGCTGAGTGGACGGTCAGAGGACACAATCCAGAGCCTGGGAATTCGCTGTTTGGATGGAACGGCCAAAAACCAATAGTACACTGAAAATGAACTCGCCTTTGCAAAACCCACATAATATCCTATCATTATCATTCCACAAGCATTTAAAACATTAGGAGCACAAAAACTCCAAACAGAACATTCCATATCATTTTGGATTTCGAGAAACCGCCGAGCACTTCAACGGATTCATGATCGCTGCGAATTTACACTTTCATCTGCTCTGTTCCTCGTACATTTCTCACTTCCTTCCTCCTGTCTCCGTCTTTTTCCTCTAGTGGGTTTTGTGCCTTGTACTCAGCTGGACAATAGCATGTAACCTGGCACGTCTGGGAGACCAGAGGGAAAGACAAAAACAGAGAGAGGCAGAAAAGCATATGGTGAAAGAAGCAGTTTGGGAGATTGTGCCGATGCCCAAACACAGAAGAAAAGAGGGCTGTTAATCTGATAATAGCCCCTGGGCAGAATGAGTCTTCCTGGGCTGCATTGTGGCTTCACACACAGTCATCTATCAGGCCTCGACTCTCCTGTAATTACATATTCTTCATGTGGATACAGCTGGGGAGAGCGGGTGCATGGGAGAGCGTAGAAGGCCGGTCAGCACATTGAGGTGTGGGATGATTGGAAACGAAGAATCAAAAGAGGGATACCCCCCCCCCAAAGACATTTATATATGAGCGAGAGGGAGGATAGACAGAGAGAGAGGAAGAGGGTGAGGCAGGTACTGCAGGTAACCAGCGTGTTGCATCTGAGATAAGACAGGACAGGATTTCAGAGGTGGCTTTCAGATGCCCTTTTTCCTTTTGTTGTCGAGCCAGAAGCATTCAGTTTCTCATGAGTCCCTCCCTATGTCGGCAGCAGCTCAGGTGAACCTGAGGCGGGTTTTCATCTATTTTTTATTTTCACAAAATTGACTGTCTGGGATTATTATTTGACACAACAGCCAGTGTGCTGACTGTATAGCTGTAGCTGACAGCACACCTACTGACTGTGCGTGCGTTGTCAGACTCCGATAGTTAATGACGTGATAGTATAAGACACAGCCGCAGTGTGTTGCCCTTAAGGATCAGATTTTCACATCATATTCACCTTTTAATCAGCTCTTCAGACGCAGGTGAACAGTGAAAACCATGAAAAGGCCTTTGCTTTGGTCGACTGCATCTAATCTATCCAGGCCAGATGGAGGAATACTGGATCTGACTGCACTGTCCTACCTCATCTCATGTCCACATCATAACCAGGCTCAGAGATCAGGTTTGATTGAAGAAAAAAAAAATGGGTTGTGCGATTTGTAAGCTATTTTTTTCTTTCAGTTAGATTATGTCCTTCACAGGTTCTCCCACCATGCCTTCGATTTTAAGCTGTGTATGTACTGTGCCACAGACTGCAGGCTAGGGGTCCCATGACCAATGGTGCTCTCCCAGGCCACGCTGAATTCCAGGCCTGGCAGGGAGGAAGTCAACTAATCGAATTTTGCTCAGTTGCTGTGACCCTCATCTGCCCCGGCCTTCTCTGCTCTGCTTGTGCCTTCCATGTGAACCCTCTCAATCCAGTAGCGCTGGTCCACTTTCCGGCTCTACATTACAGCCATAGCTGTTTCCCAGAATGAGCTGTTGTGTAGAACGTTGTGTGTTGACCCTTAAATGGCTGCACATCCCGGGGAACACTGAATCCTCTTTGTGAAGTCGTCCGCAGGGGTCAGATTCAGCCTGAGAGGACCTAAAAACCAAACACAGAAGAGCCAGATTGTTGTGTATGGGCTGTTTCCAGACTGTTCACCTCCGAGGAGGATGTGACCTTAGAAGTGGAGAGGCAACGGACTGACTGGAATACCGATCACAAGTCCTCTGGTAACATATCTCTTAAACAAAGCCTTCTTTCTGTCATTCACCTTCCATTCAGTTTTCTACATGTGCATTAAGCAATTCATCCTCAGATTGTTTTGCTCTGAACTGAAGAAGATATTTGCGGAGGGACAAAAGAATTGCACGACTCTCTGTAGTAGCTGAGCAGCTGTGGCGGCTTATGTCATGTCATGTCACAGGCTTTGTGAGTCACGCTGGGGGGGGCAGACTGTGTTCCTGCATGGAAATCTGCAACAGCTGACTGTCCTCACCTTATCCAGGTGTGTTGGTTGAATCATCTCTGCTGGGAAAAAGAAAAAAAAAGCAAAAGTTCTCCTTGATGATCTGAGTAATCTGAATTCATTTCCATGCAGCTTTCTGTGGCTGCGAGTGTGCAGTGGAAAACCTGCCAGAAGCTGAAACGTTCTCTTTCCTCGTCCTTTAGACTCTTCGGACCTTTTCACCGTGCTCTTTTAAGCGTCACTGGAAACACGCACATTGTTGCTCTTGCGAACCTTTTTGCCTGGTGACTTGATGTAGATCAAAGGCATCTGTGGTCCTTAGTGCCTCAGTGAGTCATGGCCTGGGCCGTGCTCAAAAGCAGCTGTCGATGTGAGAGGAAGAGAGGAAGTAAAAGGATCAGTCTTGACCTTTGGTGGAGACTGCGCCGGCTCTTTCACAATGCCTTGGAAACTTAACACTGTCTGTGACATTTTACTGTCTGTGGTGGTGGAGTGTGGAAACTGCATTGCAATCAATGGAAATGAACATGAATGGATATGAACTGGAGGAGCAGGTTACAACAGTGAATACATTATCAGGATTTTTTTTTTTTCACATACAAAATAACCTTGTTGTCAGTTAAAGCTTTCACATTCATTTTTCTTTTGGTTTTGTTTCGCCAGTAAACGTGTCAACCTTTAAATTTATGTACTATAATTACAATGTGATTTAAGGAGCATTAATTCAGCACAGGGCTTGAGTGATCAGGGGAACACAGCAGATGTGCAGATGGTCGTCAAGCTTATCAGCTGTGAAAACACAGCCACAGCCTTTCTTGGTCATCGTCCACCAGGAGCCTGTCAGAATCCTGTGCTTCCCTTTTTTCCAGGGTGTGGAGATGCTGTAGTAAATTCACTTACAGAGTATACATTAAGTACGCCAGAGCTCAGGTGTGATTACCATGGCATCATTTTCCAACCTTTCTAGGTCACAGTTCATTTATCTAAACTTTGCCCTCTGTGCTGTTCTGTCTGTTCCTTGCCACCATGCTGTGATGGAGGGATTTGGCTTCACTGTACTTATTTAGCTGTGTCTTTAATCTTAATTCATAGAACTTTGCCATGGTCATGTATTGCATTTTCATAGCTGGTGATCCCACAGTATTTATATTGAGGCTGACAGCTGTGAATCATGTTACAGGAGCAGATACTTGGGGCCAGTTGTGTATCTGTCTGCACAGCCCAAACACCCCATCTGTTAGTATTTGCTAAATCCATCCATCTTTTTTTCCATAATAAACCTTTTAGTATCTGAGAAGTGTTCGATTTCATTGCAGCACTGGGACCTTAAGCACTTCCTGCAAATGTTTAATTTCATTTTATACTTGACAAGTGAAAAATTAAGATAATAAAAGTCTCAAAACAGTGCATGCAGAATAGTTCCTTCCATTACTGAAATCTTATTTTGTTGTAGTTTATTTATGCTGCAACCTAATTAAAACTCGCTAACTGCCAAATCTCTCCTTATTTTCAAGTTAATTTTTTCAGTTAAAACTTAAGATTAGCGCTAGAGGAGGGATAAGTTCAGGTTCAACGTATCAGTCTTGTGGAGTTTCACGCGCAACTCAGCTACCCAGCTGGTCACAACACAATCAGGCAGTCAGCTGACTAAAACTGTCCCACAGAGCAGCTTTGTTCACCGTAGGTTAGGGTCTCTGCCTGATCCCTCGGCTGACACTGACCCAGACTAGAACTCTGTGGCCCACATGGGCTTTGTCTCACATTGGCTGTACCATCAAGGCTACAGTCTGCTTCAGTTCAGATGAAGCTCCCTTGTTCATGCAGAGGTCAGCATGACATTGTTTAGGATGCGTACATGAGGGTTGGTTGAGGAGAGGAGAAAGGGTGGTGGCAGCTGCCATCTCCCAAAACAAGGCACCTTCAATCCCGCTTTTACAGACTGCCCTTCGGACAATGGTTCTTTGTAGACGCTGAAAAGGGTCTACCTTTAAAGCCTACCTGTCCGGTAACACCTTTAATTAGTATTGGTGACCTTGGAGGCCATTGGTAATTATAACTGAGCTGAGCTGTGATGATAGCACCTGTGGAGTGACCCGGAAAAATGTTGAAGAACTTTTTTTTTTTTTTGTGCTCCTTTGAGACCCGGATAGACGTGATTTCTAGATTCAGGGGATTCCTCAGCGGAGTTAGACGTTAAAATCGTCTCGCTTACAAGTTGTGTAATGTGAAGTTTTGTAAAAATTACTGTTTTGTTCATAAATTTGGGACATAGTGTTCCCTGTGCATGTTACGTGAAATCACCCAAAGGGCACAAACTCACAGTCTATTCAGTGTCTTTATTGTCTTCTCGGTGGTGCTGCCTGTGTGGGTAGAAACATTTCCTGCGTCTTCTTTTGTCTGCGGGGTACTCCTACTTCCTCCTCGAACACCAACCTACAACTCTCAGGAGTGTCATCACTCCTCTCCTGTAACTTCACACCTGAGCAGAAAAGGACCCGTTCACACGCATACAGAGTTCACGTGTAGCACCCTAAAGAAGAGGAATGGCTTTTCTTTGTCACATAAGGTATCACCATAGAAACTAAAATTCCTGCCAATGCATAGGGGGTAATTTAATTAGTTCTATGTTCTGTTCTGTAGCAGAGTCCAGCAGCAAAAGCTGGTAAAGAGCGTCCACGTGAGTGTGGCAGCATTCAAATTCCTCCTGCTTGATCCTGACAGCAATTACAAGTGGTTGCAGGACGAGGCTCGCCGCAAGTGTGAATCGAATCAGGAGACGTTTATGCGGCGTTGCGTCCTTGATGTGTTAAAGTGTCTAAGTGCATGTGAATGATACTGTACCCCCCCCTACACCCACCCAACCCATGCATGTAAATGGAGAAATTGTTTAGTTGTTCAATGTGTTTGCCTGAAGGGGAAAACTGGAATATAGCACCAGTCAACTGTGACAATTGAAGAAAATGAGAAAGACGAGAGGGAAAGAGAGAAGGAGAGAGAGAGAAGGAGGATGTGGAAAGAAGGAAAAATATCTGACATGAATAATACACTTGCATTTCAAAAGAGGCAACACTACCTGCCCAGACAGTCCTGGTGATACTCTAACAGTATGAATATGCTAATAGGAATTAGACTGCAGTTGCAGCTCGTGTGTGTGGATGTTAAATATACCGTGTTGTGTGAAACAATAGAATGAGCAAACAGTGACACCGTGTCAGACCTGAGCGAATGAGGAATCTCTCACCCCAGTCAGCTGAAACAGATATAAAAGCTGTCACTACACAAACATGGAGGTATACAGGAATGATTTATTACTTGAGCAAGGAAAACGAGCAAGTGTCTTCCACCAAATGCCATTCAGACATTCTCTTTCTATATATACAACACATGGAAGTAGAGGAGGAGGCGTAGTTTTACGACATCCCAGACCATCCATCCCATCATAAAATGCTTCATGAAGGACGTGTGTAGGGGTGTTACGAGGCTTTGGGTGCCTCAGATGCTGACAGTTCCCATGGACTCTCCGGCGGCATTTGGGTCTTCGAGGCTTAATAATGAAGCTAATGACTGTCACTAGTGTTTGATTAAGTCCCTGCCCTGGTTGCCTGGGGGCTCAGGTGTACAGGCTGTAATTAACACATGGTAATTAATTTACTGAGGAGCTGGAAGAGGATAAGGGTGCCCAGGGGTTAAAAAAAGCACTTGTTACGGGAGATGGGAATGAGCTACATCGTGGTGCTCGACTGCGAGTCCGACGAAAAGGGATGCTGTCAAATTCCAGGCAGATTAATCCCTTTAAACCTTAACAGTGCTTGCAGTGTATCCAATCCTCTGTATCATCCCTGCGAGAACTCACTGCTGCTACTTTGCATTCCATGTCGGTGCAGGAATTAATTTAGAATTTGAGAATTTTTCCAAACTTGTTTGGTCACCCCTGGAAGAATCTCAGACTGCATTTAGTATCAGAATTAGTGGTAGTGTGCTGAAAAAAAAAAAAAAAGATACATTTTGAGAAGCCATTTTGTTCAGTCCCAAATGACAGTATTTCTTCGATACAATTCAACTGGTTGAAAGCATTTTGTTAAATTAGGTGACATCATGATACTCGTAGAGAATTACACCTCATTTCAGTCGCTTGAAGCGTGAAATTATCTCGCCCCCGCTGGCAGGTTTTGTGGAAAACAAGCAGCTCTTTTCAAGACTCGGTTCAAGTCTAAATTACTTGCTGGCACGGACGTTATTTGCAGTGATGCTACCTGCCTTCTTGCTTAGAGACTCCATGAAGAGCAGCTGGATGTCATTACCACAGGGCTCCACTCTGGACCTGCTTATCTCCAGGTCACGACGATAACCTCTACACGGGATGAGAGCTGAGGGTCAAAGGTTATCGCCAATTCAGTGGCTTCACTTCCTTTTACACTATACATGATTTTGCCCTTGTGGCGGTGTGTTAAAATGCTGAAGAATGACTCCACAGATTTGTGAGTGTTTAGAGGGTGTCTTTTTGCAGATGTGCAGACGTGTGTCGATTTTAAGAGAAGGGAATTGAGCGGTGAACATTTCAATGGAAGAGAAATTATACAGTATGTCTCAGGTCTCTACCACAGCTTTCTGCAGTCATACAGACCAGGTGGCCCCCGTTCAGGCTACTTATCTCCCTCGTCCTCTCACTTTCTATCTCTTTGTCTGCCCGTTCTATTTTCCTCTGAACTATCCTTCCTCTCCCTTAGCTCTCCTTTGTTTCTTTTCATTGCTCAGTGACTGTCCCTTCCACTCTTCTAGCTGAGAATCTCTTCATCACCTTGCTGCTCTCATCATCCACCATTTCTTCTTCTTCCTTCCTCTTTCTTCTTCCTCGCGAGTCTATTCCTATTCTCTATTTTCATGTCACTGTACTCACATTTCTTTTTCTACGCACCTATTGCTCTTTTATCAGGGACACACACGCGCCCAAGTCATCCACAAACATACGCATACTGCACACATACACACACACACACAGTCTGCTGTGGATAGATAAGAGGTGTGTGGCGATTACCTCTGGGAGTGTTGTCTTAAGCAGGCCAATATGAAAGAGGATATAGAGAGAAACAGTGGGTCCACACCGTTAGCACTACTGATAGCCACCTCAGCTAACACAGGTTTATAAAGACCATTGCTGATAACCACCTCAGCTTACACACAGAGAGGCTGGCATGTGAGGGCAGACACCTGTTTAATGTCTTTCTTTGGCCACGGTCAACACAGAATGGATTCCATTTGAGCAGATTAGCTCGAAATCAGCAAAGCAGATATCGTGGCTGTCTGTACTTCTACTGTATGTAGACACAGGTGACCATGAAAGTGAATTATAGTGTATAGGTATAGGGTATTAGAGCAATAATTGCCCTTAAAAGGACACTGTTTTTGAGGTGGTAAAAACACAAAGCCAACCACATAGAACTGCCTGGTCCTCGGTTTTTCAGCACGTTCTTGTAAAATTACCAGATTTAATACATCCAAGTGTTTATATGGGAGTTCTCCTTCTCCTCCTAAGATTTTTTTCTGCGGTTCTTTTTAACAAAGTGCATCACTGCTGTGTAATGACTCCTCTGGCACCTCTCATGAGAGGGTTTTTTTCCACTGGAATTTAAATCAAGGTAGCACATGACGTTGCTCTGTGCTGTTCCTGGTCTATTGTTTTGTTTTTCGGAGTTCTGACAGTTTTCCCTCCACACTGGATGAGCACTGGTTAAATGTGTGACTGTGAATCTGGGGCAGTCCTTTGTGCACGAGGAGCTGACACAGAAACTGACAGGTGTGTGGAATGTATGCAGTCAACTGTGGTGGAGCTTAAGAGCAAGAAACTCAGGGTCTTTTTGCTCTTTGGTCAATAAATAGTCGTCTCATTCTAATTCTTTTACCTGCAGAATACTGAACAGCATGTCGGAGAGTGAAAGGAAGCAATCATAGGTGGACGAAGGAAACAGAGCTCATAAGTGGGCCTGACGTCCTCACGTCTGTCTGTGCAATGAGTGCAGCTGGCATCAAAGTCCTCTTATACCCTGGTGTTAAACGTAACCAGAAACCCAAAGTAATCGGCTCTGACAAATCTCCTTCAATGTCAGCGTCAGAAAAATGTTACCAGGCCTCTCTGGAGGAATAAAAGATCATGAATTCCCTGATCCTCACAGCACCTTGAGACATGACCGGCTTCACTAAGTGTTCTGTGAATGCATAATGCCTGAATGATTTCCTGCCTTACTCCAGCTTCAGCTCCACATAAACCATCATATCATCCAAAAATCACTTTTTTAGTGTGTTTGACCTTGTTGAAAATCAGCTGTAAGTACAATATCGTACACGATAGGGCTACTCTTTGTGCATTTCATCCCATAGTGCATAGGCAGTAGCGCTGATTGAGATGTTCTGGATTTTGGTCAACACCTCAGATGCTGCCAGGCGGCATCTCAAGGTCGTGTTCAGTCCAAACAGGTCCCGGTGTTTGCCAGGTGCTGCCCTCTACACGATACCTCCTGCTTCCCCAGACACATCACTTGTGGAGGAAAATGTATCTTGTGTGTCTCGCCACCTTGTGTGCGATTGTCTCCGTCAGCCGTGCCTCACTCAGCTGTAGATCGATACAGGTGTCTCTGTGTAGGCCAGTGCTTTGGAGCAGCCTCTACAGCTGTAGAAAAAAAACTTTTAAATGTGTTTATCTACAGTAACTGTCACATCTAATTTGCAACATCATTCATGAGCTGCCTTCCCCTCACGGCACTGGAGAGTACTGGTCTCGGTCGTGGTTCTGCCTCTAAGGTGTGGTTGTGTTTCATTGTGCTGCATCAGGGCAGCCAGCCAGCAAACACTTTCTCTCCATGCTATTTATTCTATGCTTACAATCATGTAGAATAATATGGCTTAACCTAGCATTGTGGGTAATTAAGTGCTCTGATTGTCTTTGCCTCTTTGGCGCATTTCTTGAACAATACAATGCTGCCGCCCATACAATAGCATAGTACTTGGGTGTTCATCAAAGTGCGCGCTGCCAAAATCATCCTCGTAGCTGAAAGACATCCATTCTCCAGAGGGAAGCCTTGGCAGGTGGCAGCGTTTCGATCCTACAGAGCCTGGAGGAACAGCACATCCTGGGTGTAGGTAGCTGCCAGCTCGCTCTGTTTGCCTGCATCAGCTTCCAAAGCCTCGCATAGGTAACTGTGATTACCTGATTATTACACAGTGAGTGGACTGCCTCCAGTTCGTCTTTTATATCAAACATGTTTTTTTTTTGAGACATTAGACAAATATTTCTTCAAAAAGGAATCTGTCAGCTATGTTTCTTTTGATTAATGGATTCATTGCTTAGACTATAAAATACCAAAAAGGAGAGAAAAATGCCCAGAGCCTAATTTGAAGATGTCAGTCATCAAATTGCTTGTGTTGTCTGACCAAAGCAGTGAATAGCAGTGAATCATCACATTTGAAAGGCTGGATTTAACTTGTTTAGGTCCGTTATTTATCAGTCTACAGTCTTACCTCCAACAGCTCTCCTTGATTTTTGGTCTAAATGTCTTCAGGATGTTGTCCATCTCGTTTGAGTAAAACACAGGATCATCGCGCTCTGGAGCCAAAATTAGCATTTCGGTCATTGTGTATATGAAATGTTTTGTCACTTCTGTACCTGCTTGTTTATTATAATAATACACTGTTACCACACTAGGTCTGCTTAATGCATATTGGCAGAAGGAAGGCACATTGTACTGCTGAACACACACTTTGGGCCACAAAGCAGCACAAAGCTTCTTTTACTACCAAGTCATTCATCTTACAAAACACAGACAGTCTTGACTGTTGCCAACCAGCTCACTTCCTGCTCAGGGATACTTGGCTTTGATCGCTGTCTCTGCTCCCAGTTGTCTTTTCCGGGTGCAATCTGCCCACAGCGAGATATGTGTGATCCTCAGTCTGTCTTCTGCTGCGTTTTTGGGACATTAGCCTGTTATGTCTAGACTCTAGGAGAGATGGTGAGATGGCGTCTATTGTCAGCGCAACACAAAAGAGGATTGATAGTGGGGTGTCTTGGGTGATAGGGCCAGTGTCTGTCTAATAATGCCGTGTTTAACGCGTTCTTTTCATGTTCTAAGATGATTAAGTCCCATAAGTAGTCCCACATCAGCAGTGAATGATGGGATAGCGGTTGAAGAGAAAGGGGCTTCCCTGGATGACTGTGGTGACTCCAAACCACACATACCAACAGCCGGGGTCAATGGCAGCCGGCTCTGGTGGGAGGGAGAGAGGGGGGAGTCCTAAACCTGAAGGCATGCTGGGTATGTGGCACTGAGGGGTCTAAAGGGGGTGTGAGACTCAGCAGCTGTCCTCCTTCCCACAATCCCTCACCTGGAGCCGTCCCATGAGCTTTACTCAGTTGAAACGCACACAGATGGATATTCGTTCACCCGAATATAACCCATACACACACACACACACACACACATACACACAACATACACTTCACTGTACATCATCATGAGATGGGAAAGATGGTTCAAAGATCCTGTGCTGGGATGGAGAGTGTTGTTTTGTTATTCAGGGAGTCTGGGAAAGTTATTCATTTGGTAACATATCACATGAGTTATCGGCCACATAGTTCAATAAGATAAAGGAAGAGCTTGATATACGCTCTGCAGCATGAGGTTCAGACGCAGCATGATCATATCATGTTCATCCTTCTTCGTGAACGCTGCTGATGAGGAATGTAAAGCTTGTAAGCCTCAGCAGCTGAACACACACTCGCATATACTGTACCCTCTGTGCTTTGCTGCACACCCTGGGTTCAGTATTCAGCGCACACACACGCGCACACGCTGGATATGGCAGAGTTTTGTTTGCAGGGTTTCTTAAAGCCCTGATGTGCTGAGATTATCAAACGCACACAAAAGATGAACGTAAGTGGCTGAGATGTGTGAAATATGCAGATCTGTACCGGCAGCGGGTCTGGAGCTCGGTGCTCTTCCTCAGGCAGCATTCGGCATGTATTGATTTTTGCATACGAGAAGCTGTAAGAAATGTTTTCAGTTGAAATTCTTTGTTTAAAGTTATTTTATTAAGACAAAAATTCACCCTTTGCAGGTTCAGACTAATTCTAACTGATCTGCATATTAAGTGCAGATTGAGGTGATAAGTCTTAATGCACACTTGATGTTCACTGTGATGGACGACATCTTTAATATACTTTATATATATATTTTAACATAGCACAGAAACAAACTGAAACAAATGAATGAAGTGAAGTGTGTGATTTGTTATAAATAAGCAAAAACATAAATGTTTTTTAAGCCCATGATCAGGTTTATACATTTTTGAATTCATTTGCCATTTGACAAATCCATAAGAACTCAAGGTTATTTTAGTAGCTGTCCTGGAGACTCTGCTCTATCATGTAGTCTTCATCTGAAGACTGTAATGGCACTTTATTCAGAGCACTTATGCAACAACCCTCACATTTATAGAATTATAAATTCTTCAAAAACACTCTGCAGTATCATGACAAACACGCATCAGAGAGACGGTTCAAACGATCCCAGGGCTGCTGTGAAGTCCTACATCAAACTGCATTAACATCATGCATTTCCAGGAGCTGACTCCGCAACGAGCTCTGACAGTTACCAGCTTTAAACAGCCCAGACGGACACTGTTGCTCAGCCGGGAAGCAGTTCTTGCGCACAGTCTCACATTCATGCACGACATGCTAATGTATCCAGACTGCGTGTGCATCGAGGTGAGGCTGTTACAGTGCCTAGGCTGCATCATGTTCAGCCGGCTGAACAACGGAGCCGTTGGACGTGTCACGGTGCACGTATAAGGGAGGCGACAGGAGGTGGTGTTTTATTGAATTTCTGGATATTGTGTCTGTAAACTGGGACATTAAATGAATGGAATATGTTCAAAAATGGATGTGGGTGTTGCACACATGCATATACTGTATATGTGTGTGTGGTTGTGACTTTGACAGACTTTGGCAGCTGTTTATAAGCCAGCGGGGGGGTGGGGGGGTAAGACAGCTATGCTGCAGTGCCAGCGCTGGACAGGAAGCCACTAAGGCCTCAGCCCTCCAGGAACACAGATCTGAGGCAGAGCGCTGGTAGATGTGGAGATGTTTCCCTCAGGCACTGACAGAAGTATCGAGCGCTGAAAGGTCAGGTTTACACAAACCTGCATGTCATGCAGACAAGTTTGTTTTTCTGACACTGTGGTTGCAGGAAGAGAAGACAATTGGTTGATGTGTATTCGTGGAGATGTGGCTTTGTGTTTTGTACAGTATGTAAATGTGTGTGCTCATATTTCCAGTCAGGTTTCATGGCCGTGTACACACACTTACACACACTCACTGTCTCAGTAACACATCTTCATCTGACCTTGTAGTTAGGAAGATGTTTACAGCTTCATCCTTCTGGGTTTAAATTTATCTATGTGGCCCTTTTGCATACAGTATAAGCACACTAACGCACTCGGGCACACTCTCACTAAAAGAGCACGCATGCACACGCACAACACACACACGCCCTCTTGCATGCACGCCCAGGCTTTTAAGCAAACAATGGCTATTACCCCGATGAGATGAGCTACTCCCTTGTTTTAAAACGTCCTTTGAACGGACACTAACACAGCACTAAACAGGATATTACTGAGGAAGTGAGCAGTTACAAAGCTCAGTAAAACCCATAAGTGCACATAGATAGACCTCATGCCCTGCCCTCACTCCCCACTTTACCCCTTTTCCCTTGGTCTTTATGTTTTAATTTAGTATCGCGGCACAGAGGCGCAAACAAACGAAGGGGGCATAATTACGGGGTGCGACTGGGGAGCCGAGGCTTTACCCCGCCGTGTTTATTTACAGCTCCGATGAAAACGACACTCAGCAGACCTCTAATGGAGCTTTTTATTCACTCTTTCTCCCTTAATAACCCCCCACCCCCTAATGCCCTCACTCCTCTCCCTCTCTCTGTTGTTGGTGCAGTTAATTTGGGTCGGGATAATGAGTTATTGCTATCAGCAGCAAGGGCCGCCTCGTGCCTTTTTTTCCGAGCCCCGGTGTCGTGATCCCAGCGGCCCCCTCCCCTGGGGGACATGTTTGACTGTTCCCCCCAGGACGGGAGCTGGTTCTGACTGACCTCTTCGAAATCTAAACTGCGTTTCCCCGCGGGTGAGTTAAGCAGCAGAATTTATCACTGTCGTATAATCTCATACACATACATAAACACACAGACACACGCACTTTGCTAAAGCTTGTGAAATTTAAGGGGAACAGTGTGCACAGTAGCAAACTCAAAATGTCAGTTCAGCAGGGTACATAAAACTGTTATGTGCAATAAAAACCATAAAAAGCAGTGTAATTCTCTGTATAGAAAAACACTGTTCCCTGTAAAAACCTATTTCCTTTGTTATTATTCAGTTAGCCACTCTGCAGCCACGCCACAGCGCCCCAGGGTGGAAATAAAACTTTTAAGTCCTCTCAGTGCAACAGTACCACTGACAGCCAGATGACATTAATTAGGGTTTGGGCTATCTTAAATATTTTCCCCTAATTTTTTTTTTTCCTCCTCCACCCTTCTGTCTGTCATTCTCTGAACTGACGGAAACAGTGTAATGCAATCAGTCAAACATGAATGAGGGATAAACAGAGTCTGAATGAGACTCATCAGTCAAAAAGAAATAGAAAAAACTGAGTGCGTAGCTGTTTCAAAACATCTTCTCCTATTTCCTGGCTCAGCACTGACGCCAGCTATGTGCAGCCAGCTATGTTACATGCATGGAGTAACCCTGTTAAGGTCTTATTCAGGTTAATCTGTTTACACGCACCTTTGCTGCTCTGTAATTGAATCTCACCGGTGCCATGAATAAACCAATGCAATATTCTCTTCTTGGTCTCTGTATCGCCCGCCGAGGTTTACCGCTAATTCACGGGAAAAGAATGATCCTTGTAGAGATCTACTCGATGCTCCTGACAAATAACCGGATGTCACAGGCAATTATGCTTTCCACTGTAAAGAGACGCGAATGTCAGGACGAGGAGGGCCACGGCCAAAAAAAGCACTGACCCCAAGAAATGAATCGATGTTGCCAGCACACAAAGGCCAACAATTAGACATCGAAACTCACGCAGAGAGGGAAAAAACTGCAAGGGAATCATGGCAGAGGCGCTTTTCAAGGTGTGTTAACGCACTTGAAAGAAGGAACAATAAATTATATCAGCTCACTCGTAAGACGGCCCACTTCCCATAGCTGCTTTCTCTCCCCTCGGTCAGGTGTGTGTTCACGTTAAAGCCAAACCTCAAGGCAACGTTGATGCCACTGTTGGACATGTGCCACCGCATTAACGCATTAAAGCAAATTGTCGCCACCCAAGTGAAGACGACACCAGCAGACGACATTGATATTCTAACATATGGAAATACCATGTGATTTATGCACGCCAGCGACGACGAACAGGGGAAAAGGAAGTGGCAGGGTGACAAGGACGTGATGCTCGTTAAGGTGTCACAGGCGACTACGGGGGAGTGATGGATGTTTGGTGGGTGATCAGTCATGTCTGCGTTAATCTGCTCGCTCGGTGTCGACACTGCAGAAAAAGAAAAACAACAAATTGATAGAAATCAAAGAACTTGTTTGTGTTTTAGAGAAAGTGAAGTATGAGAAGTATAAAGTGGCTCTGACAGCTTAGCATGTTAGCTCGCCAGTGCGTTTGAAGCATAAGATTTGTCGTTACCGTTTTCTTGGACTCTCAAGCATGTCAGACACATGCTAGGATGCATGCATGCAACCACACACATACAATCTGTGTACTCCCATGTGCGGTACAGAAATAGTGCATGGTCTTGGTGCATTGGTCCAGGAAATTATCAACAAACAAAGGTTGCACAGGGAAGAGAGGCCCTGCTATGCTGGATGGCCACATCTTTGTCACATAACAGGCAGGTAATTACATGTATAACTCTGGGGTGTGTTATGGATTGAGTAAAGCTCCTGTGTCAAGAAGTGTGTGTCTTGTTTAAGTGCAGCACCTTTCAGGTTTACAGTGAAGTAGGAATCCCAAAATTCAGGACCCAGAATCCAAAATCCAAGTCAACTACCTGCTGTTTGGCTGTGCTTTTGTCTGCAACCATGTAAATATGGCTTGTCCGTACATCTGGCATGTGTCAGTCCATGGTCAAGTTGTGTGGGAAGTGGACCTGCAACCCTAATCAGCTGATCTTACACTCTGTACTGAAATATTTCAGATAACACATGCACATGTTTTCAGATGTGAAAGTGGGTTTGTAAATGTAGACCTGTCCACAGAGATCTGGGCTAAACCCTTCAGTATTGGAGCTCATTACATTATGGCCCATTACAAAATGTTATATTTTAGATAGGAGGGAAAAATCATGTTGGCATCCAGGGCAGTGGATGAGACCAAGACAAGACAGTGAGAGAGTAGAAGAGACAAATCCAACACATCAGAAAAGTAATAATGAGCCTTAAGGCCAAGACTAGACTTGAACGCTCTTTCCTTCAGTCAGGAACATTCCCAGATTGTGTAAATGGCAGCAAGGTTGGACAGGGCCAGTGTCCAGACCCTCTGGGCGGGGGAGTGGGTGGGTTTATTGTACATCGCTTCAGTTCGCCCCATTTGGCGCTTTCAAACTTCACCGCCTGGGCGCGTTAAAAAAAGCTTTCACCAAAACGCAGCCACCAGGCCAGCCACACAGGAGGTCTCTTTGTGCTTTGTTTTAGATCTTTATTTTTGGGCATGGATGGCTGGTTGGACAGAGGGATGGAAGAGTGGGTGTGAGAAGGGGTACAGGCTGAATGGCTGGGCACAATAACTTCACAAACACATGGGGAGGACCTGAATGTGCGGGTTTGAACAATATGAGTGTTTCCATGCAGGTACCAAGCAAAACTGATACAGACTGAGGAATATCAAACGCCTCCAATGCTCAAATCCACCTTCCATCCTCCCAGTTCTCCCTGTTTCATGCCATTGCCTTGTTTTTCCTGTAGTTAATACACCTGCAACATACACACATGCAGATGCAACCCATACACACATTTCCCAAACCCAGGGCGCTCCTTAGACAGCAACAATAATGAGGACGTCGTTAATTTGCCCAAATGAGCAGGGGGCCTTTAGCGTGGGCTAGTAATTAATTAACAGCAACACTGTTACTTAATTAGCTCCACATGAAAGGAGAAGGGTGGTGGTGGAGGATGAGGTGTACTCTATGTGTGTGTGTGTGTGATTAAGGGGAAGATGGAGATTGATTATGAGTGCACATGTTTCTAACTGACTTCATGTAGCATCTGCAGTTGTAATAAGTGGCTCGTGTTGGGATGAAATATCCTCTAAATGGGGAAAAAAAAATTATTAAAGGCTGCTAATGTGACAAATGCTAAATAGTGTAATATCTTCAGATTAGTTCTTCGTGTAATGACGTTTTATCAACAAAATAAAACAAACGCTGGCCCTCGTGGATCCTGAAAATGTTCCATTTAAAAATCTTTCGTCTTTAAAATCCTAAAATCATTCTGCAGATGTCCCTTTATCCAAAGCCGTTCCTTCCTTTTACTGTCTCCATTTTGGATATGTGATATGAACTGTGCTGTATGTGGGTATCTGCATACATTTTCATGCCTCTGTGTTCATAAATGGCAGCCGGTTCCCACCCACTCTCTGGTTATCTCTCTACCGCTCACTGTGAGAGCTTTCGCTTTGTTAGCTGCGGGCCAAAGTAGAACCTTATCAATCCAGATACCAAGTCGTATTCCCCCAGGGTCATATAACCCTCTTGATGAAATCCAGCAACTCAGCATTACTGTCTGCCGTATACATATTCAGGCCTGCAACAGCGTAGCTTCAAAGAGGCCCTCTTCACCTCTGCCTTAATTCCTCCAGTGCTCTTTTATTACTTATTACTTATCATAGTTAGCTTTCATACACACCACCAGGGGCCATGCGCGGTTTTATCAGAGTGTAGATAGTAGCCCAAAGGTTAGACAAGCTGGTTTGTAGTTGCTGAGGTACCTTTGACATTGAAGGCCCAACTGTGAGCAAAACTCTCCACCACCTCTACGGATGCTATTTTGTCCCTGACGTGATCTTTGACCTCCTTGTGGTGGTTCCTGTGGTAAAAGAGAACTTCTTCCGCGAATCAATAAAATATTCAGTTTAACAGCAAGCAAGATACTTCTGTAAGATTATTTCTCCCTACATCAGCTAAAGCTGGTTACCTAATAATACCAACGCGAGGAATGACAGGCTGTATAATGCAGTAGGGTATAAAGCCAGTGTGAAAGGCAGCGATGTTGTGTTGGTGTGGATGTAAGCTGTGGCTCCCCTCTGGCCTTTCACTGTGCTCTAATCCTCTCTGCTCCTCTATCTGGATGGCTCAGACAACACGAGGTCAGGGGACACCAGGCTAATGCAATCATGTGATTTAACCAGATAGAGAATAGCAGTGTGAGCGATGTGTTTGGATGCCTGCGCTGGCACAACTCTTAAGCTGCAAGCCAGAGAAAATTAAACAGTATGAATGCACTTGTTTTGACATGATGAAATTATATTTGCAGGATCTCTGTTTACTGATACGTTCAGCTCTGACATGAGGAAACGGTCACCTGCTTTTAATACATTTGTAAAGCGAATGTTTGAAAACCGCACTGAGATAACTTCTGTTTTGGCACAATATAAATAAAACTTGTACAGTAATAATATCACTGCAGTCAATTGTAATGTATTGAATAGTGTGTGTATACAACCTACACACCCCCCTTTGCATTATTAAACCTGAAAAAAACAGATAGTGTTTACTACATGGGTTCAATTCATCAGTGGCTTTCATTGGATTATTCATGAGGCTACAGGGAGCTATTTGGGCGACAACACTGTGTGGGACTGAATGAAGCAATAGAATTTCTTTTCATATTTAATTCGTTTAATTCATATTCGAATTCAAAGCGTGGAACGTGGGCACTTAATGGAAAGCGAAGAGCATTCGAAGCCAACACTCTAAGGTTCGTTAAAATTCTGTGTTTGGTGGTTAATTTGGGTTCAGTCATTTTCTTCAGCTGTCACCTATACACCACTGAACAGAAAGCAAAGGATGCTCCAGTCTTCTGTTATTAATTATGTATACAACTCTCATGCAAGTCCTATCAGGACCGGGAACGATTAATAATGGAACACTGCTGTAATGACATGGCGCTCGTCACATATATTTTCTATTCACTCTTCCTCCTTCTCTGCCTCATGTCTTCACCTTCTTTGTTTCTGTCTTTCTATCATTCCTCCTCCTCCCTCTTTTGCTTTGTCAAATTCTCTTTGCATCTGCTTCTTTACGTTTAATCCAATCTGTTCTCATCAGCATCACCTTCCATCTCTTCTTTGTTGGTATCTCCTGGAACTTCCTTGTGATTTGAACCAGAGAGAAGCTGAGAAATTGGACAAAAATGAGGTGTTTTCACATCTGTGATACGAACATCAGTGATCCAGTTACACCAATTTGCCAGTGTAAAGCCAGTCAAGAAATTATTGCTTTCCTTTAACGCCATCATCCCATGGGATCCAGTACAAAGCGTAGACTTGGAGCGACATCTCTGCCTGACAGTGAGGATAAAGTCAGCTCAGCCCAGTCGTCCTATCCAGCATTTTCCCGCAGCTTTACTTGAGTGGTAAACATTTCCATGTTTGCAGTGACTGATTCAAATAAATAACCAGCTTTAACACAGTCTTCTGGACTAGATTTATAGACACAGTGGAATTTATCTGAGGAAAGATCCAAAGATCCTGTTAAACCAAAGAGATCCAAAAATTAAAGCCACGCAGCGACTAACCTGAGATGACCTGACCCTCCCCTCCACGTGGGTCCACAAAGACGTCCATGTGTGTCTTTGGAGAAGCATAGTTACAGCTTGAAAGTTCCTCAAATTGTTCCTTGGTCCCTGGAAAAGTTCCTGCCTTTCCTAAGGGAAAGAGAGACTAATTGTTTGCTTATTAAGTTGAGTTTTGGTTCAGAAGTCTTTGCACGGTGGAAAAAGCTGAAAGAAAATGGAAATTAAAAACCTGGTGCAGAAGTTGTTGCGCTTCCTTAACTAATGTAATAGTTTATCAAGTGGAAAATTACAGTAGCTACCGAAGTAGCTCCCTGGATTATTTCCTATAACTCAGCCAGATGATGATCGCGGGAATGAAGCCCCATCGTGGCAGCGTAGCAGCAGCTTGCACAACAGCCCGCCTTACCAGACGCCTTCCTGCAAGCTTCTCTGATTCCGGTTTGAAGCCCAGTTAATGATTAACACGGAAATAACAACATCAGCAACAAACCGATTCTCTAAAGCAGAGCAGATTTATAAATGGTGCTGGTTCGTCTGTCAACATTCTCCTCCAGGATTGTCTTTGTTAACTCCTCCATTTCTGAGCCTCTGCATTTTCATTCTGCTCCGTTTCTGTCCTTTCTTCCACCCTAACCTCAATTTCCCCTCATCCCTCTCTGCTGCCACTTCTTTCATTTAATCAGTATAAGAATTGTTTTTGTTGTGGCTTGCACCGGTGAGGCTGCCGCGATGATTACAGGTGTCCTTTCTGGAGGAACATCAGCAATTACCGAACGGCAGGAAGTGGCTGTGTGCGCTAAGGAGTCTTAAGAATTAAGTGTCAGTGTATTTCAGCATTCAATAAACCAAACGGATTCTCAGTGGACTCTGAAGGAGTTTCTACAGGTATGAAGCAAACTTCAGAAGTTCACCAGGGCACTTGATGTATCTCTTATGTCACAGGATACCTTGGTCTCCATTTGTAGGCATTTGCACCAGACAGACTGAAACAAGACAAAAGAGTTTGTCTGGATTCATTACCTGTGACGTGGAGCTCTGTAGAGAGGGGACTGGAAAAGATGGCAAAGGTGACTTTGAAAAGGCCCAGTTCGGGGTGCAAGGTTTCATGTTTCGTTTACTTGTTTACAAGTATACTTGTTTATTTACGTTTTAAGCAAATTCAGTGGTCCATCCGAGGCTCCACCCTGCAAACTAAGGCAATGAAAAAAAGGGAAAATGGCAGAATCCAGAGCGTCTTACATGGCGTAGGGGTGGATACTCTTACTCATAGCTGAGGCAAAAAAACCCATTATAATATATAATGTCATCAAACAAATGATGTGCACATAAACACAGCATCCAAACTAGTGAGAGTTAGTTGTTCAGATTGAAAAAGACAGTGACAGAAGAGAAGACTGTAGGTTTGGAATATTACTTATAGAATTACAGGCTCCATCAACCCTAACCCTAATTATAATCTATGTCTTACTGTACTGCGCTGACTAACAGCCTCACTAATGCATCTGTGTAACACCCTTTATAATGGGCTATGGATATACAGTTAACTATAAGTCACAGAAAATAAAATATATTGGATTAGACTCAATTTTCAACTCACCCTTGCCCTTTAATAAATACTGTGTTGACTGCATCATAGTCATCAATGTCCAATACTGGAGAAATACCAAACAAATCCATGGAATAATCACAGCTTGTAAGCTTAAAACAGCATCTGCACCTCACAATTTGTGTCTAACATGCAAGAGGTTTGTCATGTTTCGTCATGTACCAGCAATTAGACCACTTGAAAACCCAGGTTTTTGGATGACAGACTGGGGATACACATCTTTTAAATGTGCAACTTTTGTCTTAATTTGTCTTTTTCCAAACTATGTGGAAGATTTGAAGATTGCTGGAGGCCTGTGTGTCTGTGGCAACTCTCAGCTGTATTACCCAAATATTTTATCTTTGAATGACTCATCTCATCTGACTCTTATTCAGCCTTTTTCCCCCCTCAACCTCAGGAAACCCAAAATGTAGTTCTGTCACTCTCCAGTGTCTTTGGGTTATCTTACGTGTTAGCTTAGTTACATTTGCAGCACAGTCGTAAACATTTAGAGTTTATTTCCCTGACATGAACTGTGCTGTGCATCCTCCTCATTAAAAAGGTTCTCTCCGTAAAACACTCACTGAAATTCCAATTAAGTCGTTTAGTGCATATGTGTCAGGATAATCACTGTTCGTACGAGAACCGGATTCTTTCTCTCACCCTGCTGTGTGTGTACCTCACCAACTAGCCTGTCTCACATTACTGCGATGTGTTGTCATGCAATCAGGCTGTAATTATACCATAAATAACCATAAATACTGCATCCATATCTACGATGAGCCTCGTCAACGTCTTGCTGTAGAGAGTAGTTATTAGTTGATTGGTGGGCTGTCAGCTTCGCTTCCTGTTGAAGCTGCTTGGAGAAGGCTCTGATTGGCTGGCATGGTGACAGAGGGCGACAGAGGGTTGACGGGTGCTGTGGGAGGAGAGGGAGGGCAGGCATTTGCACTGAGGGCTGTGGGCAAGGTTTCCAAAAATAGCTTGTGGCTTTGACAGGACAATGACGGGGCTGTGTGTGTGTGTGTGTGTGTGTGGGTGTGTGTGTGTGTGTGTCTGTGTGTGTGTGGAAATGTGTTCGCATCCTGTGAAACCTTAATAACAGCAGCACAGCTAACCCTGCCCTATCATTAGAAATCTCCATAGTCACAAGGGCTCACAAAATGATAACATGGGCACCAGAACTTGCGTGTGTGTGTGTGTGTGTGTGTGTGTGTGTGTGTGTGTGTGTGTGTGTGTGTGTGTGTGTGTGTGTGTGCGTGCGTG
>JBBMJY010000016.1:11895761-11910758 GCA_037833715.1 Toxotes lorentzi
TATATAAAGTATACTGTCTACCTGTATTCAGTATACACTCTACTGTGTAGTAGCAGTTTGTAAAACCTTGTCTAGTCTGTATTGAACTGTTGTGTTCTTACAGTAGCGTGACTCTGCAAAATTAGATTTTATGCCTGATGTTAATGGGCTACCGCATAGCTCCGACTGGTGTGAAACAGACTGTGTGTGTGTGTGTGTGTCTGTGTGTGTGTGTGTGTGTGTGTGTGTGTGTGTGTTTTGGCTCTCACACTGGTTCCACCTCAGTGCAGGAATCTGTGGTTGTGTACAATGAGGTTGGGATGCGTGTGAGCGAGCACATTTGACTTTGCATAGGGCTGCCAGTCAGCACGACTATGTGCCCAGTCGAGTTACAGTAACAGCAACCTGCCAAAAAATGATAATGTGGGTCACTGTAAACGGAAAAAATGTGTGTGTCTCTTGATGTGAGTACTATTTTTTGCATCATAGTAGATTGTTTGTATACTATCAAATGCATCTCACTAGATTCTCTGTGGCTGCAATGACGTGGGGGGGCATGAAATGAGAACTGAAACAACCAAGATCCAATAGAAGGAAGACACTGACATAGCAGAAGGAGGAGGAAGAAGGAGAAGAGGAAGGCAATAATTGCAAGGACACTGATGGAGACCAATGTCAATTAGGCAGTAACTGTAAGAGCAATGATGGGGAGACCAAGGTCAATTATCCAGTAATTATCATCTTTTCTCCCACTGGATTAATAAATCAAAGCTAATGAAGTTCTCCCCATTTCGAGCTGTGTTGGCCACTTAAGAGTTTACTCACCAAACCCACTGCACTTTCAGTCCCAGTCCTGGCTGAAATCCATCACCACATGATGAGTCTCGACTGGGAAAGCTGATTTACAGGAGACAGAAAAAGACATTCAGCGACATTACAACAAACGTGAAAGTAGAAATTCAGAATAATGTGAATCTGACATCAGCTGACCATCATGAATCACAAATCGGCCTTAGATGATCTTTGCAATTAGATGTAAAAGGAAAAGCCACCAATTTTGACAAGCTGTTACAACATTCAAGCACACTATGAAGCTGTTCAGACAGGCTTGGAAAATACATTAGTTGAAACAGAGCGACACCAAGTGGTGACATGTGAAAATTGCTTTAGCAGCTGCCAACAGTAGCACATTTTATCACAACTGCTGTTTTGAAATAACACCACATTTTCTAAATTGACAAGCACACCACCAAAAACCTGGTTAATACACAAACGCCACCAGCTACATGAAACAACAACAACACAAAAAAAGCAGACTTCTATAAAAGTTGTTGATGAATCATAACCTTTTTTTCACAGGAATTTCTAGATCTTTCACTTTTGTAACAGTATGACACCGTAAGTTAAGTGAACTGATCTACAGCATTTATCTATCCCCAGATATTTTGCTGATACAGTGCTGGTACAGCACTATGGGGAGGGTGTAGTCCTGCCAGTGGTGGATCCTATCTGATCCACTCTGATCCACACTGCTTTGTGTATTCTATTTTAAATGACTTTGTTTTTCATCTGTAATGACAGATATGTTGTGTTCTTGTGTACTTTCCGAAAACACAATTTTCTGTATATTAATAGAGATGTTGTAGATTATTGCAATCACTCAATACAAACCCAGTCTCTGGGGTATATTCTCATTCGGGAGGATGACATATCCACTTACCAAAATTAAAATTAACTGAGATGTATCCAGATCTGGAATACAAGGTGTTGCAAATCAATGTGTGGATCGGTTCAAAGAACTTACATAGCATGTATGCCACAGATGCTCCAGAAATAAAGTGTTTGAATGTATATCTATTCTGAAATGTCTTTTTCCCTCCCATGTCTCAATATGTAACAGACATCTAAATTGGGCAAACAAATTGTTGGTTTTTCTGATGCAGGCCTATGTGTGGAGAGACCCAAAGGAGCCCAGAGGAAGAGTTTGTGAGCTAGAAATCGACTGCATCTGTTGGAACGTGCTCAGTCTGGTCATGGCCAGATTAACCCGCTAGGGGGCCTAGGGAAAAAAATGTGTTGATGGGCCTGTCCCACACTTTACATGGCAGTTTCATTATTTCCTCAGGCGTCCGTCCTCTGCTCCAGGGCTTAAATGATCCGTGGATTAATCGATTAGAAAATTATTTAGCAACTCCTCTGACAAATGATTAATAGTCGTTAATAGTAATTAATAGTAATCAGCAACACCAGCTTCTCAAATGTGACTAATTTATTCGTAGTTTCAGAGTTTTGCTTCGATAGTAATATCAACATCTTTGGACTTTTGACTTATGTTATGTTATGTTATGTTTTGACACTGATCGTCTCTCCACAAATTTTATTTGCGATTGATCAAATTACATAGATCCAAATAATATGGAGTGGACCTGGGGCTTTTTGGGGCACTTGGGGGTCTAGGGTTGCCCACTTCACGGTAACCCAACCTTGTGTCCGGTTACACTCAAAGGGACACATGTAGGGACACATCAGCTGTGATTAAACGAGCTGAGGGCCGACAATACGGTTTTACGGTTACTCCGTGGTTTAGTGTCTCTTGACCACTAGGTGTCAGAAGACCTCCAGGACAAACTCACAGCAGTAAGCATTTAGCTTATAACGTTGCTAGCCATAAACTGCCAACTTACACATGACTGCCACAGTCAATGGGTGCAGCACTTTCAGCGCCTTCAAGTCCTCTGTCTGAAACTGGGTGGAATTTAAGTCCAATATTCCCGTGTGCTTTATCCCTCGTTTCGTCGACCAAGTCTTCAGAAAAATATCATAAATGTCCCACATTGTCCACCTGTCTCTCACTTAGGCGCTAGTACAGTAGCGTTCAGTTAGCTAGCCAACGGTCGTTCATGGCTCGCATCGGAAACTGAACCCTTCAGTCATTTAGGCATTAATTTAATTCGTTGCGGGAATAATATTGCAATTTGGAGTGCACCGAAAGTAAGCCTGTCTCCTTGGTGACTTATCGGGTGGGGAACAGTCGACACCTTAACTTTGACCGATGCAGAGACGGTTATTTGTACTGAAAGTTTAAACAGGCAGCGTCGCATCAAAGATGGCGTAGAATTTCTTCCTCGCTCCGCAGCAGACCTGTTCTGCTGAGCAGTACTGCCGCTAATGGACGGAAGTTACACTGCAACGTTTACACTTCACAACAGCCGTCACGGTTTTGGATCAGGACTGAGAGGACAATATGAAAGTGCAGCGGAGTTTTGTAGAGGTGTAGAGAGCGGATTACCGGACCGCGGTGAAATTAGTTTGAAGCTGGATATTTAACAGACATTAGGTGAAGAACACCTCCAGGCACCCGGTGTTCGCTGTCTGAATACGGTAATAAGAGCTCGCCTTCTCCGCTATAATAATATAAAGCTAGGGACCAGCTGTAAATTAGTGTGACTGAAATGTTACATTATTTTCCCCCCTAATACCTATACGCTTGACTTGCATTAGAGAGTTAATATAAAAAAAAACCCAAAAAACACCATGTTGCCAAATAATTTCCATTTAGCTCACACGAGTACTTTATTTATTAACAAAAAAAAAATCTATTGGTTCAATTTTATTTTCTAAAACGTGTGACCACATGACCAAGGCAGAGATCACCCTATTATGTTGTTTACCCTATTATGTTACAACACCCCATTATGTTGTTTTGTCTATTATGTTGTTTACACAACCAGGTGCCTCAGGAAAGCGACCAGCATCTGCGAGGACCCTACACATCCGTGCCATCACCTGTTCGAATTACTCCCATCAGGCAGACGATATAAAGCCCTCCGCACCCACACAACCAAACTGAAGAACAGCTTCTTCTCCAGACTTGCAACTTGCACAACACTGTAAATAAACAACCTGTATTCTGCAATGACAATAAAGATTCTTCTTCTTCTTCTTCTTCTTCTTCTTCTTCTTATTATTATTATTATTATTATTATTATTATTATTATTATTATTATTATTATTATTATCTGTTTGATTTCACCATGGTGATTGCTGGATGTTGTGTAATGCTTTTATTAAATTAAGAGATGCTGTATGAGTGGCTTGGTGAACCAAATAAATGTCTTTCTGCATCAACATTTGCAAGTGTATCCATACTGTGATCTAAAATAAATGCCCAGTAAATAGTATCATTAAAGAAAGTAAATGACCATCACATAATCACTCCCTTTCGGCGTAATTATATTTCTGTGTCTTGTGGACATATGAAGGAGTAACTGTAGAGACCAGCGTGTGGCGCCCAAGAGCTTTAAGAACATGCATCACAGCTGAAAACCAATTCATTTTTCATTATACTTTTTAAAAACTTTTTTTAATAACTTTTTTGCTTTTGGTGGGATGGGTGACAAAGAAAAACATTATGAATTTGTTGGTCACCACAAGCTTCCAGAGCAGCTTCACTGCTCCTTTCAATACGTTCTCCACATCCTTACTCTTCTAAAGAGTTCAAGGCTACTTTTTCAATAACATGTCAACCCATAGGTGTTAGATACCAGATCTACCAGGTTGAGATCTGGTATCTTTGTGGGCCAGAACATACGATTGACAGCATTGTCTTACTCATCAAACCATTCGATGACTCCTCGTGCCTTAAAGATGGGGACACTGTCATCCTGGAAGAATTATTATTATGAGGAGGAAGAGTTATTATGTTATTAGTTACATTTCATAAGTGAGCGTATCCACACCATGCCAGGAAGATGGCCCTCACTGCGTGAGCCACTGTCAAGCATTGAACCCCTTTTTTTTTCTTTATCTGAATTTGACTTCTGAAATAGCGAATTTGTTTGAAAAAGAAAGAGAAGGAGAGAGAGGGAGAGATGTGGGTTTGAGGTTTGTCAGTGTGAACCAGTTGCTCAGAGAGGAGTCTGGTGGATGGAGGAGGACGGATTCGAGGGAGGGGAGCTGCGACGATAAATGCGCTCTTTCATTTCCAAGTGAGAGAAATCCGTTACTGGAGACACATATATTTACATCGACAGAGACGCACGGGGGGAAAAAAAACAAGAGTCCTGGGGTTAATTCGAGAAAACCAGCGGACAAGATCGTGGATAACAAGTTATCAGAGGAAGCGCGCTCAACAGCTCACCTCAAACTTTGAGCGGATAATCGGAGTTTGTGTTCTCAGGAGAGTTTGTTCTTCAAAGACGCGCTCGGAGTCCGGGGGGATAAAGCGCGCTGCTGATTAACTGTTTGGGAAGGTGGTACACATTCGTGATGGTTTAATGACTCTGAACAGCGGACTTTTGTTGGATGGGACAGGTGCAGTGATTTTCACGCCCAAAACATGGGTCACCGAGGTGTCAGTTAAGTTTTTTGGCTCATTTTCATCAAAGCTTCATCCACCACAACATACATATCAGCTGTGGGTTCACTCAAAGGAATTTCAAGAAGCGTGAAAAAAAAAATCACGGACAAGAATTCTCGTCTCGAATAGGTTTATTTTATTTTAATCTACATTTAAACTGCTTTTGTAAACGGACCAGTCCAGAAATCAGCCTCGCGCAAGTACAACAGACATGCCACTGCAGCACCGTTTGAGCGGATTTTACGCATCTCTGGGCGAAAGACAGAGCTGAAAAAGCGCGCGTGTGTGGTGGATGCCGATGTACTGCATTTCCAGCAGCTCAGGGGAGACCACTTAGTAAACAGAAAAAAGGGGGGAAAATAAACGAGAGAGACTGCTTTCATTGTGCTTCATAAATGGAGTTGCGTAAATACCTGTTGTGCCTGGAGTTCATCCTCCTTCTTAAAGGTAAGACCTACTTTTACAACTTTTATATATATATATATATATAAAGAAAATAAGATCACAGTCTGAACAGGAGTCTGAACAGGAAGGCAAATAATTCAGTCACTAATCTTAAAGCTCCTTGAACTCTATGTAAAGTCAACAGTCAACCTCTTGTCCATGATTGATGCCTCTTTACTGCCCAGTTCTCTCTCTTGTCCTCTAGTACTGTCTCACTGGCTGGTATGGTTATTGACCTCCACAACTTGTACTCTTTGACAGACAACATGTGGGAATAATGGAGTCACACGTGCCTCCCCGAGTCCCAAAGAGCTTTATTCTGTGTGGCAGTAAATGACTGACCATGAAGACATTCCTAACATGACTGTGTGCAGGAGAGTAGAGAAGCAGGCACATAAAGACATATGGCCACACTCCATTTGCCAAACAGATCAAAGGTATAGGAAGTTGCGCATGAGTCCAGCAAAGTGATGGTTCCTGGTTCATAGTCTGATCCTTTAGTAAATCTACCAGTGATGTCAGCACTAGGGAAATATTTCATTCTCGTTCGAGGCCTTCAGCGACCAGAAGATGTTTGGAGCCATCAGAGATATTTGCTTGTATTCCTCTGCCAAAAGGTTACTGGTTCATCTCCTCTTACAGCTGACAGCTTCTGACCCTGGCAGCTGTGTAACACGACCTCACAGGCTATATCAGCCATTTCCATCTCTTAGACTTCTTGACTAATGTTCCTCTAATAAGGCATCTGCACCACGAGTTTCTCCATGAAGCATGAACATCAGCTCCCGTTCCTTTACTCATGTTCACTGTGGCAGAGCCGCCTCACACACCTCATTAAGCCATTCCTGCTAACTAGGAAGTTGAAGAAAAAGGACATTGTTGTCTACCAAAGTTAAGTGTTTAGGCAGCTGATAAGCAGTGGTTTAACTGCTGCATCATAGCATGCCACCATTAAGCAAAATGTTTTTGTGCAAGGCATGTTAAGTTCATATCTGCTCTGAATCACAGACACACACTGTCTGAAGTCAGTTTTTAGATTAAGATGTTGGCATTTGTGCCAAATTCTAACATTTAGACTGACGTGTGATGATCCATGATACCAGTTTTCATGTTGTATGCAAAGTGCTTCTTATTCAGAAGGAGAACAATGAACAAGGAATGCATAAAGCATTGGGGTTATTCACACTACATACCTATACACAGGCACACACACACACAAACACACTGATTTACACATGTCAGCCGCCAAATTTTGCATAAGGTTAGGTTTTACACAGTTCCCTCCTTTATCTGTTTGTGCTTTAACTTATGTGTGTGTAAGTGTGTGTGTGTGTGTGTGTGTGTGTGTGTGTGTGTGTGTGTATGTGTGTGTGTGTGTGTGTGTGTGTGCGTGCGTGATTGAGAGAAACTGAGGAAACAAAGAGAGATGAGGAGAGAAGAAATAATAACCATGAGACATGAGTCGATCCTCGGGGAGAGAGGAAGGAAGATGCTTGTCTTCCGCCTTTGTTCGAACTCCAGTTTGAAATCACACTCACATATGTGCGCAATCAGCAGCACGTACACACACACACACACACACACACACACACCCTCTGTGCCTTCTTCCTACAAACCCCCAAATCTTGGCAGGGAGGCTCCGGTCGATGTTAAAAACTCCTCTGTCTGAGTGTGAGCTGCTGCAGAATCGACAAATCAGTGATTGATTTCCTCACCTGCTCGGGGAGAGGCAGACTGAAGGATGCAGGTAAATGATGGAGAGATGAGGGGAGAGAAAACAGAGGCGGGGGCAGACCCAGAGGAGAGGGAGAGTGGTGAGGTGGCGGAAACCAGAGTGAGAATAATGAAAGGGCAGGAGGCCAGAAGGGGATATTCACTGGAAAATCTGCAGGTCAGGGAAAATCAGAGACGTCTTAAACTCAGCTATTACAGTTCCCTAAAGGACAAATGGGTAAAGATAATTAATGGATGAATGTATAAACAGCTTTGTGTATTTGGTTATTAAATTGGTCAACTGAGCAAATTGCTCAGTTGCCATAATGCAACTTAATTGCCTCTTTACTGACTCATAAATGCCCATGTCTTTCAAAGGTTTTGTGTTATAGGTCTATTGCGTCCAAATGAGTTGTGGACAAATGTGGAGACTTAAGACTCCACAAAGAGTCAGAGTCCTGAGCCAGGACTTTGTTCTGGACTTCTTGTGAAGATGCTGAGACTTACTTATGACTTGCAAAACAATGTTAAACTGACCTTTATGTGTAGAACTAAGAGAACTTCCCTTTATGGCCACGCCCTCATGTCGGAAGACAAAACGTGTGAAATAGAAGGAAAGTACGCTGCTGGAGTCTGGAGCTTTTCCCAGAATGCCCTCTAATGATTAAAATCCAATAACTGGCCCCAGGCTGGCGTGAAACCATCTTATTTGCTCTCGACTTTAATTGATGAATTGTTTAGATATTTCGTTTTGCTTCGCACACTGGAGTGAATTGTTATTGTGTGCAATCTATTTCCACCCTGAAGCACTGACACCCCTCCTTGAGTTGTGCTCTGCGGAGGAAAAAAGCTCATATCGATCACAAATCATGGCCAAAGGCATTCCAATTAATCACCCTATGGCCGTCCTGTTTTGTGCAACTTGGGCGTTTTGTTACATTGCTGATGTTTATTATTTTACCGCCAGATTAGCTCGAAAAAAGCAAAATATAAACAAAATGCGCTGATGCATCTGGTGAGCCACACCCTTTTTTTTTTTTTACAGTCAGTTACCCTCAGCATTTTGTTTTTGGAAGGGTGAAATGGAGGATGGGTCCTGTGGGAGAGCTAAACAAAAGCTCTGTACTCTCTCTCACCCGGTCTAAATCATTCATGGCAGCATTGTTGCTGGGACGGTGGATCGGGTTAGATCCTGACAGGCTGACATTACCCCAACGCTGCCCTCAGCTAACACCAAAACCTGCCCATCTTTCCCTAATTCATTGTGACTGTCAACTTCAGTCAAGTGTGAGATGAAATAGCTGGGCGAGAGAGAGAGAGAGAGAGACAGACAGAGAGAGAGAGAGTGTTCATAAATGTCTGATGATTTGACCTGGTGTCTGTTGCAAACACGCAAACAAAGACCAGTAGCATGTAAAGTCATTGTAGTAAGACATTCCAGTTAAGGGTGTAGCTGTGGTTTTAGAAGTGGATGTAATCTATTGCATTTACATACATACATACATATATTGTGCTTTCCCTAATAATGGTTTTCCAACAATAAACAGCTATATGTAAACTGCTGTATTATTAAAACCATCACCCTGCTTAAAATGGTACCTGCAGGAAGGAGGGCTGTCACCTGATACGCCACCTCTCGCCTTAATATCTTTTTATTTTTTCACTCAAAGGCAGGGTGAAAAGCCTCCCGCCGTACCACCCCACCCCCAGTGGAAATTACAGCCTTGATTCACTGTAATAGAACAAAAGGAAGTAGTGCAATAAAATAAAAAACAAACCGAAAAATCTGTAAAGAAATTAAAAGCCATTGCTGTAATGAAGAAAGTGCATCTGTAAGTGTAAAGTCTGAACTCAACCAACAGAATAATTTCTGCCTCAGAGCAGCTCAGTCTCCCAGAAATCTTAAAGTAAAACTCTCATCTGCTCTCACTACATCTTAGGCTTTAATACATTTACTTTTATTCCATTTGTTCCAGCTCTGCCAGCCCCAGCCGCTGTGGCAGTGTAAGGAACTCACTTTTGTTTGTTGCACTGTGGATTTCACTGCTACAGAATTGGAGGTTACAGACTATTGTCTGGCCACAGAAGGCTGCATGGGTGTGGATATCTTTGTGTGTGTGTGTGTGTGTGTGTGTGTGTGTGTGCGTGTGCTTCCATGGTTGGTGTGATATGTTTGTTAGCTGGGATAACCTTCAACTGCTGCCCAGCCAATCGGAACAGGCCCGACGCGCTGACTGCCTCATTTCTGGCATGTTTTTTTTTCTCCTTTGACTTGTTTTTCTTCCCCAAGTGTGTGTGTGTGTGTGTGTGTGTGTGTGTGTGTGTGTGTGTGTATGCACAGGGATTGGGGGGTGGGGGTGTTAAAGACGTGACGGCAGCTTTTGTGGGGCAGATTTCGATGTTAACACACGCGGCAGCAGACACACACACATAGACAAAGACACAGAGGGCAACAGAAACACTCTGCCTTTTATTCACACACGCCAACACACACTGGCATATGGCTGCGTTCAAGGTCATGAAACAGCCCTGCGGTGGAGGTAAATAAGTGATTATTGTGGCGGGAGCAGGAGATGAGTGTGTGGGTTTCTTTATTGTTATGCTAATGCAGGGACGACGTGTAGCGGAGATATTCGAAGGTTTTGTCTGGCCGTCGCAACTGCAGCCTGGTTAAAGATGACCTTTTTAGACATGCATGGATGCATATGAGACATTCACCCACACACAAACACACACAGTCCATACACAGACCAAACAAACACACACGCACTCGACTGGACGAGACACATACACTTCATTGCGCATGCAGATACGTGTTCGTATGTTCTGTACATAGATGCCAACACATATTTACATACATGACCAGTTCTAATCAATTAGAACTCTAGATTACACAGGGGACTGGTGTGGAGAATCCACAAGGACTGAAACCAAGATTCGAACGTGAGATGATGCTTTCATTTCTCTTACGTCATAGGAAACAGAATAATTTAAAAAATTTAATCATTTTTCACCATTTTCTGGCATTTTATAAACAAAGCGATTAATGGAGAAAGTAATAGGCGGATGAATTGATAATGAAAATAATCATTAGTTGCAAATGAAGTGCAAAACCATTGTCTCAGGAAGTAATATAAGGAGACAATGAAGTAACAGCAGGGGCCTACGGTAAATCATGTGTTGGAAAATGCTCTTTGCTGTTTCTTTTCCTCAGATTTGCTTAACTTTTCAGCCTCAGGCAAACATTAAACTGTATCTGCAATGTTTAGGTAGTTTTTTTTACAGAGCTGATGCTTCAATAATCTATATAAATATACACCGATCCAAAAAGTGCCTCCAACACTCTTAACGTCTCTTCTTTCTGGGCCTTTTGGAAACCATGTTTTCCATGTTTTGAAACGGATGAGGTGGAAATCAAGCAGGCCAGTTCACACCAATGTGCTCTGACTGAAATCACAATCTACTGAATAATAATCGTAGCTGATGAGTGACCAGCATGGAGCCGATGGTGTAAATGGGCTCTGCCCTGAGCAGCTACACCCCCGTCGCACTGACGCCCTGCAGTTGTACAAGTTAACCTCCCCATCAGCACATCACACCCTCATATTTCACCGAGTAACATTCAATCGGAGCTGAACTCGGCTTCAAAAGAACCCAGATGAATTCCGCAACTGCGTCCAACAGCCCCGCAATCGTATTACTGAATTAGATCTGTGGATTGAATTAGTCCAATTTGGCCTTAATGGGCCCACTTAGACTCACATTCAATACTGCAGGCACCTGTAATTTGAGAGTGAGCCATTTGTTGCAAATTACACACTTCAGACCAGCTCGTCTTATTTAACCTGCATTGTGTTGGTACAGCTATATATACACACATAAACACACATATCTGATTGTAGGAGAAATGATTTGCATTTTGCGTGTGTGTCTGTGTGTGTGTGTGTGTGTGTGTGTGTGTGTTGTGGGTGTAGATGTTAATTTGGTGTTTCTGTGAGTGTGTGTGTTTGTTTATATGTGTAATTATGTGTGCGCCTTCAGTCTATTTGATTAATGTTGGCATTCAGTCCCGTGTGTGTGTGTCTGATGTGTGTGTGTGAGCTCACACTAAGGCGCACACGTCAATATGAGTGTCTAATGTGTGCGTGCCTGGCCTCTGGAAGTGTCAGATTAGCGGATTAGAGGGGAGAGGGCCTCCACCAGGGGATACGCATAGGCAGAAGGGGGGGGGGGGGGGGGGGGGCTGGAATGGTCCCATTAGTGCACTGTTCTCTCCCAGTACACCCCCTCACCCCCACCCCTCCCCCTCCACTCCCATTCCACTTTAAACCCTCCCCGTCAAACTTCCCCCTCTTTTGTGTCTCTGCTTCTCTGAAGCCTGGAGCTTCCCAACGGCAATATTTCATGTTCGGCTTTTTTTTCCCCCCCACCTCCTTTTGAGAATTGCTTATCTCTAATCCACCCTCTTTTTTTATTATATCATCATATTTGCCCTCTTCCTCCTCCTCGTCGCCTGCTGCGTGTTGGTGCCGCTCCACCTTCCCTCTCTTCTCTCAGTCTCTAACCCTCCCACTCCTTCCTCCTCACAAATAAACAGGCACAAAGCAGAATGGCCGCCGACCAAAAAGACCAGGAGAGGAGGAATAATCGGCTGAGGTTTGGACGAGCTGCAGCCGCAACGACGCCAGAGCCCAGTCGCTGCTTTTGGACAACCCATAATAAGCCAATGCAGCCACCTCTCACTCGCTACCTCTGGCCAATGATTAGTAATTGCAAGCAGACCTCAGCTAATGTGAATCAAACAGTCGCTCTCAGATGCAGGAGCCTTGGAATCACTTTTGCATTCTCCCACATTAAACTGTGGTACAGTGAGGAAGCAGACAGGGAGACACCATAGCACTGCCCTTCAGATAGAAGCTCCTCATGACTCCTATGGGAACGTCACGCTGAAGTGAAACCGAAGCTCGTAGCCCCAAGCCACAACAAATCTGGAAAGCTCAGCATCTAGTGAGTGTGCTGAAAGCTCAACACTACAGAGAGTTTGGTCTTGTAAGTGATTCTGGCAGCCAGGAGATGTAGTTTTTACAGATATGTCTCTGTAAAGAACATGAGTGAGGCACAGTAAATAAAATATTTCTGCTGCACAGAAAACGAGACGCGGAGGAAAAAAGGTTTGAGGGAGGCCGGCCAACTGTAGATAAGCAATGCTGTTTTTAAAGCTAATAAATGAAGGTGTTCATCATCACACACTTTATAAAACACCTGAAAAAATGCACACATGCACTCTGCCTTTGGATAAATGAAATGTTCTATGAGTATTTATTAAAAACAAAATATATACATAGAAAAACATATACAATTAAAGGTAACCAGTGGAGTTTGTGGCCACTAGCGGCGCTACAGAGCCATGTTTTTCTTAGCGGGCCCTCAGTTCGTTTGTATTGTGCACCTGTGTGAGCACGTCGGTGGCACCGTTCCAGATCAGTTTTGCTGATGTTTTATGTGGAAGGAAATGGATTCGACACATTTGTTAGGCCTCAAGGATTCACATGTATTTATTTTATTTGAAGTATCGTTGAATGTAAACTTAACTTTAGTTTGTTTAAAAGAATACTCCACAGGGCACCTTTAATTAGTCCAATAAATGAATATATAATTATTATGTTAAAACATGTAACTTACACCCAGTCACATGAATTCCATTATAGAGGCAGTGGCTGAGAGAACAGTGAATCCTGTTAATCCTAACATAAGCTACTCTTTACTAAGTCTAGATTAGCTGCTCTTACTTTTTCTTCACTCTAATCAGAGTCAACTTCTTCTCAACCATTGTAAATTATGTTCAGTCGAATTGAGCCTGGTGGGATCCCGTAGTGTCGCCATGAGTCTGAGGTCTGTCTGTCAATATGTGCTCTGCTACATGTGGAAGTCAGTTGCCTCTGGCAGACTGCGAGTGAACAGTGTGAAATATGAAGTGCAGGAAAAACATCTATTGTCACTCATATTGACCTTGGCTTGTTAATTGGTGTCTGTCAGCGTTTGTGATCCTGTAAATATATATGTCATATATATGGGAACCTTCACAAAGAAGTAATACTGCTGCTGTTACTTCTGCTGCCTTATTTGGTAGAACAGGTAATATTGGTTTATAACACTCAGTTACAAGTTTGTTTTTTCAGCGAACTGTCTGCACACACAAATCAACACTTGCGTAATTTAACAAGAATGTGTGGGAAAGGACTGTGCTGCCAAGTTGGCACATTCTCCAGTAGAGGCAAAGCATGGCAAAATCATATGACGCATCAGTGTGTGTGTCCGTGTGTGTTCCCATATGGAAACGTATTTCACACATGCTTCAGACTTCATGTGAGCAGTGTGAAGGACTGTAAATACATGATGCTTATCTGTGTAGACATACGGATCTCTGCTGTTTTTCCAAGGATGATTTTTTTTTTTTGCATTATTATCACTATTGTCATTTATGTGTGTCAAAATCCGGGCATTTTTTCCCTCGTCCTCGATTGCTTGCCAAATAGAATTGGAGTATTTATTGCATCTTTTCCCAAATAGCTGCTCCTGTAAAGCTCAGTTTGAAAGTAATCATCTGTGACATTTTCATTTGAATAAAGTCCATTACATTACTGTTTGACCCAGACTGACATAACACGAAAGTGATGTCCCTGATTCATGAAGCTTTTACACCAGACGCCTTTTCTGTGGAAAAAGCTTCAGGTGCACAGAAGTGATGCATTTTAAGGTAAATGGAAGAAGCTGTGGGTTGTAAGCATATAAGCAGCAGTTTATTGTACACTGTGAGATGAAGGCTTTGTTCTGCCTGGAAAAACACAGGCTCTTCAATCATTTCAGTGAGACTACGGTGTCAAAGCAGTGGGAGTCAGGACTCAGAGGGCTCTGGCACAAAAAAAGAAAAAGAAATAAATAAATAATAAATATTTGATCTGTAATGATTTGTCCAAATATGATATTTTCAGTGTGGAAGTGCAACAGACATGCCTTGTACTGCAGCAGGGGATGTTAGTGTAATGCACTGTTCATCTCACCCACTGTATTCCCTGTTATCTAACAAGTCAACCAGGCTAATGTTGTTCTCTTTGGTAACGTGAAACTGGAAAAACTAGCAAGCTGTGCTGAACAGATCGTCATGACACCAACAAATCATCTGTAAACCTTCAGTATACATCAGGATTAGGTGATGTGAGAAGGAGGATAAAATGTTTTTTTTTTTTTTTGCTGTCATAACTTTTTTTTCTTCACAGTTGTTAGCTCCTGTCTCGTTACATTATAAATCACTGTGCAGCATTTTGGCACCAGATAAGCCTTAAACCTCATGGATGTCACGTAACACTCAGTACCTGCTTAGACATAGTTAAGCGGTAGAGGCTGTGTGTGTGTGTGTGTGTGTGTGTGTGTGTGTGTGTGTGTGTGTGTGTGTGTGTGTGTGTGTGTGTGTAGGGATGTAGATAGATGGGTGACATAAAGGG
>JBBMJY010000016.1:11910858-11922670 GCA_037833715.1 Toxotes lorentzi
TGTGTGTGTGTGTGTGTGTGTGTGTGTGTGTGTGTGTGTGTGTGTGTGTGTGTGTGTGTGTGTGTGTGCAGGGTGGTAGTGGAAGCTAAGCAGCTAAAGCTGCACTCAGCATGCAGAGGGCATCACCTGAACCTGGACCAGGACCAGGACCAGGGCATGTTGTGAGAGGTGCCAGGCTGGTGTCCGGCTGGTGAGGGGTCACTGGGTTACAACGCACATGCTTTTGGGCAGAGTCGGGGGGGATACCTCCTTGTTATTCTGCTGAGACTGTGGCTGAACCAGAACACATGCTGTTTTATGCAGTTATTGCTTTTAGTGTCCATCGTTCACGTAATTTGCAGCTGAGGAGCTAAAGCGACAGGTTTGAGGAGCTGCCGTAGAAGACTTCATATCAAACTGTGCATTTGTGAATTTGGCCACTGTTACTCATGTCATGTCTTGTTAGTGTCTCTCTGTGTCTCTCTGAGTTTCACAGTCACTTCTCATTTGCTCCTCTAGATGCTCCCCATTTTACTTTCTTCATGCACCACAGTTTCTGCTTCTGTCAATTCAATTTCACCTCAGTCTGCTGGGCTGTATTGGCGTGAAAGTAAAGAACAATTTTGCAGGAGCATCGAGATTAAAAAAAAAAAAAAAACCCAGACATTTAAACATGAAATGGCTTCTCAGTGCACACCATTGTTTGTGTGTCAGGGTTTTGGACACTAGTGCATATTCCAAAAACTGAGCATCAATTAGGAATTAAACAGCTTTTATGAGACAAAGGCAGAAAATGAATTCATAAATCTCACATCTCACTTCTTCTTGGTTTGGTCATGCATTTTATCATCACGCTCCTTTCCCTTTATCCAACTGTTCCCTCCTTTTGTTCTCCTTCCCGTCTTCTTCTTTGTCTCTGTCTCTGTCATCATACATGGCCATATGCAGACAGGAGCCTTTGTTATAGTAATCATGTATTCTTTTTCATGTTGTGAGCAATTATATTCCACTGACATGCTACAGGGACATGGTGTTCGCGGCAGACATGATGTTTGCATTCAGTATGTAATCTCCTCCGCTGTCCTTGATTTGATCTCATGCATATAAAGGTGTGTGCTGTATACACAAATAGGTTGTCACAAAGTTTTCCACCTTCTGTTGTTTGTACTTTGGGATCAGACAGTTCCTGTGCAGCCTCGTGGTGATAGAGGCCACGCGCGCTCGCAACTCTAAAAACAGGAAACACAATTTTTACGAACAGTGCGCAGGAGTAATTGTCCACTGTCAGTCCGCTCAGTTCCGTGTTGCTCACTATGTGAATAGGCCTTTACTGTTTTCTGTTTTTGCCTTGCTTCATAAATGGCACCCTGCTGAGGTTAGGTTTGATGGTGTTGGCACTGGAAGTGAATTGTGAAGTGAGGAATTGTTCGGTATGATGTAATCCCAGGGATAATGGGCTGGGCGGTCGTAAATAGGTTTCTTTGACATGAAGAAGTTTGGATTTTGATGCCTTTCTTTTTGTGTGGTCGCTCTATGGAGATATTAACTTCACAGCCAGTCAGAGACGTTTACAGTGGCCAGTAACAACACATATATTTAAAAGACAACCCACCTGACCAGGTGCTGGTCATCACCCAGTCCTACCACACTAAGGAGTTAATGTTCCTTTGTCTGCACATGCTAGAGTTACAAGACAAGGCAGATTAAACTAAGGGCCCACCCACTACAGCTTCACCATTTTGCTTTTCACCTCCACCTTGTTCGACTCCTCTCCTGTTACTTCCCTACACTCTATAACAGTTAGCTCATTATAGTCCTCTGTCAGCATCAGCAGCTAATAGCCCTCAGACCATTATTGTATCTTGAGAACATTTAGCATAGTGCCAAATTAGAGTTTGAACAGCAGACCTGGCATATAGAATTTCAATGTTGTTGCATTGATATTTTAAATGAGGTAGATGGGCGAGTGCATGTTTGTCAGGGTGATTATTCATTACATTATAGGGACAGGGTGTGATTTTTCCATGCAGGGATAATATAGTGTTACTGGAAGCATAGACACTGTTGCACAATGGGGAGGACTCTCAGGCATTATAACCATCTCCCTGTCATATTTGTTAATTGTACAATGGATTAAAACATTTAAAAAAATCAGTTATTTTTATTTATAAGATTTAGCTTGTTTGTATATTTATAAATATTTTCCCTAATGACATCTGGAGCTCAGTTTAGTTTTTTTGTTTAGTTTTTTTTATTTACCCCCACACTCTCTGTGACATAAAATCTGTGTGGCTGTGACACTCTGAGAATACACAAGGAAGCTTTACCGCATCGCCACCTGTGTGTGTTCGTGTGCACGCCCCTGCACAGTGGCGTCTCCCTCTCCCAGACTGTGTGAGAACAAAGAGCAGCCAAAGAAAGGACTGGAAATGTCTGTGTGCTCAAAGTCGTCCTTGAATATTTTTACTCCAGGTGTGTCTCTTCCAAGAAGAGACAAAAGTGAAACAGCAGACGCTCTAATCCAAAAAAAAAAAAAAAAAAAAAAGGCCATTTCAGACAATAAAGGATGTATTCACAAGAGCTTTTTCTAAATGAAGGGCAATTTTTTTTGTATCAAATGGATTTATTTTCTGTATTTTTTTTTTCTTATGTTCCACATCTGTGTTGCTTCAAAACAATGAGCGACGCTGCAATGAATAATGAAAGGCCTGTACAGTAGCCTGGCATCTCTCCTGCCGTCTGGCAGGCCAACCGCAACATCCACAGCCTACCGCCATGTTTATGGATGAGATGTCGCGCACTGTGCCACAGGGACAGGTCGCAACCGGACCCCGCGCAATAAAAAAAACCCTGCGCCATCTGCACTGCTGACATTTCCCACACCAGCGAGAGAGCGCGAGCATCTGGTGCTCACCTCTCGGCTTGCGTGGGATTTGGAGTTGTCGTAATGTCATGCCGCCATGTGGTTTGTGTGCAGAAACCAGTGTGAGCCACATGACACGTGTAGAATGCAGTTGGACTATCTCGTTAGTGTGTGTGTGTGTGTGTGTGTGTGTGTGTGTGTGTGTGTGTGTGTGTGTGCTGAATTCCACTTTCCTTTTTCAGCTGTCTTCATATTGTTACCTCAGCTCTGCCTCGACTGTAGAGAAAGGCTGACTTTGTTATTGCCATCTCTTGCTACTCACTGGCTGTGCGCCTGTAGAAGGCTCACATGAAGGCGGATGTACTCTGACCTGCGTACACTTTTATTTCTATGATAATCTCATCTCATCTAGTCTGACATGTTTTGAGTGCGGACTATATTATCAGGTGCTGAATATAAAAGACTAGAATCTAAGTAAATATCACAGGTTTTAATTAGAAATTTAAACTCACTTGGTATTATTTCTACTAAGATTCAAAGAATGAGTGTTTCAAGACAAAAATATTTTATTTAAGTTTTACTCTTCCAATATATATGTTCAGCGTATATGCTGATTTAGTTATTGGAACCAAATATGTAAGTACAAGCTTTAGGCTTTTGTGTTGCGTAAGTTTATCTTTGCAGCTGATGGGAATGGTGTTGGGTTGGTATGATAGTGCTAAATGACTGCAGTACATCCAATAGTTGTTGAGACATTTCGCTCAAATGTTACCTGCTGATTTTACCAGAGGAAAAGTCAGGATGGTGCCAGGAGGATGTTGGCTGACATGGTGCTTCTGCCTCCCAGCTAGGTTATAAATACGTAACTCAAACGGACCTTACAGCTCCTCCCTATGTGGAGCTTTGTTGTAGAATCAAAAATAAGACTTTATTATTTTAAGTACTTTAACTCAATGGTTTTGAGTATTAATTGGGTTGCAATTGAATGAACTAAACCAAGGAAGAAATCCTTCAAATGATCGTCTTTGTTCTTACTTTAAGACTCCCAGAGGACACAGTGACAGCAGGACGTCGGGACTATTGTAAGAAACCTTATCAATTAAATATGACCGAGTGCACCCTCAGCCAAAAGTTCCTGGTTTTAAATGTAAGAGTGAATAGTTTAGCACATCCAAGATGGCACTTTATCCCTGCCAACATAAACCTGGATTCTCTTCTGGGTGCAGAGTCTCCGACAGCTTACACCAGCCTCTGGCCAAGGCTTTGTTTACAACACACCTCACAGGGTTTGCTTAATGATGCACCACCTTGCTTACTTCACAGACTTGGCCCAGGAAAAAAGGCTGCAAGGTTTGAAAGCCCCTTTCAGTCACTGCTGAGGGCTCTTGTTTTCACTGCGGTTTGACAGACAGCACTGTTTGGCCATGTGTCAGAGTACATTTGCGTCCCTCAATGGGTAAAGCAGCTCGGGTGTTTCTACTTGTTTAGACTTTAGCACTTGCTCTGACCTCATTCTATAGCTGGGTGGCCTCTGCCTGAATGAGACAATACAGAGAGATGGAACACAGAGACAGTGCAGTCAGTAAGAGGAGGGACGACCATAGAAAACCTGAAAACTTTGAGTGAATTCTGGTTGTCTGCAGAGTTTCTAAGAGCGCTTACAGTAGCACAAAGAGCCTTTGACTTCATTTGTGTGCGTGTGTGTTTGTGCACGTAGCCTACAGTGCGTGTACAGATGTGTTTGTGTGCTGGCGTAATGTATGTGTTAGGGCCCGCGCCCACATCACACTCCATTCCTCCAGTCCTTAGAGGCTAAATGAAGTGTGACAGGGCATTAAAGTAGGACCAGAGTTCTGGGTCTTTCCGCGAGGGAGATGGAGATGAAGAGGCCTGGAGGTTGAATGGAAAGTGTGTGTGTGTCTGTGGATGTGTGTGGGAGGGTTAGATTAATAGCAAGAAGGTGCTGATGGCTTGTGACATGGGCCAGGGCGTGGGTCTGTGGCTAAACACGACCTCTTTCCAGACCTGGCTGGAGGTGAGGGGGATCGGAGAAATGTCCTTGACACAGCTAAAAACACAAAACCGCAGACCTCCTGCTTTAACTCCGACACACTGCAAAGCCCTTTGAGGTACAAATAAAACTGACTACACTCCACTCAAATCTGCGTCTTGATAGCACCACCCAGCACTCATCCAAAGGTTTCCTGTGACAGATGTACTTGGATGAGGTGAGCTGAAGTAAAGCAAAACAAGCAGAATAGGTAAATAGGGATTCTTGCAGTGGGATTTTGTGTGGAAAACAAAAGTGGAGACATGTTTACACTTTTCCATTTTATTTTCTCGGTACAGAAAGCGCTACCTCAACTGCATTTTGTGCTGATAATGAAAAGTGGGTTTGTTTCCATAATGATTTACAGCGGGAGCTGCCACTATCAGCAAACAGTCCTTAGGTACAACTCACAAACACTGAGGAACTCCACAACGTAGCCAGTGTGCTCCCATCAGAGACACAACCACTACAGTGCCTACACCCACCACCACCTCCACCACCCCAATTTTCATTTTGCTGTTGTTGTAAACTGTCAGCAGTGCAGCATGAAAACCCGTCTGCTCCTCCATGTGATTAGTCAGCTCACATAAAAAAAAATAATAATAAAATTGCTCCACGAGTTGTGGCACAGTCAAAACTTTTCCCTGACTGTGAAAACACCTCCCTTCGGTCTTGTATTAGGAAGGGAGCTGTGGGGTTTCCTCCAAAGTGAGCGCCCTCAGGTCGAATTAGAGCTATTCTCCATTCTCTCCATAATAAAACATTGGCGGTTTAAATGAACACAGGCTGCGAAGCATGTGTGAGGTACAGATACAGGCACTGAAAGGCAGAAAGAGAGAAAGAGTTTATTATTGTATTGTTGCAACCCCGCTAACCCCAATTAATGTTCCTCCCATAAGAGATGACGTGGGAGAGACGGCATGATCTCATGAGGGGAGATGGGCTCAGTGTTGAGACAGTGTGTCTTGCTTCAGCTGAGACGTAATGAAGCATCACGGCCAAAAAGCACCACACTCAATTAGCTGTGTTAATGCTCCGCTTGGTTACACCAGGCGTGTTAGTCCTAATGTATTTACATAGCCCTCTGCTCTCGGCCAGAGGCCTGTTGGACTGGACATGGGGAATGGGGCTTTTACAGGATAGGGCAAATGTTTTTGGGATTGGGTTGCCAATGCTGCTACTACCTGGACTCCCTGCTACTATTACTTCTATAGTCACATGACCTTGTTATTGGGCCACAGGTTAAAAATTCACTAATGGCTTGCTGTTGATTCCCATTCATCCAGCCTTAACAAAAACTAGTGTGACCAAGACTCTTCTTGCTGCCACTACTGCAGTATTTCCAATATTACTGCACTGATTACTACATCTATAGTTTTAATGATATTCCTGCCTCTGTAACTACTGCTGCCACTAATATTACATACTAAAGATAATTAGCATAGTTCTAAATTGATTGGACTGAAATCCAATGCAAATGTCTAACTGGGATCAATCCAGTTTAAGTGCTTCCTATCAACAACAGGTATTGATCAGGTCTAAGCATTCATCTTGATATCCGATGATCAGTGTAAACTTGCTGAAGGGTTAGCAGGATCTTTTGGATAGAACACAGGGTTAATTTTTTCAATCCACCCCAAGTTTACTCCGTTTAAACCGTGTTTTTTTCTCAGCCGACTGTTCCTGTTGATAAGCTGTTTCTATTCAGTTTTGTAATTTCCATAATGTTTCCCTCTGGCTTTGACTTGTGGTATTATAATAACCCTGTTCATTTCCAGGGGAGTACACACTGCCCTTCGAAGTAATATCAACGGCACCTAATGACAAGGTGGAAAAATGTTGCGGTGAAGGCCTGCAGTCTCCTCACAAGTCAGCACAATTGGAAGCACACTAAATAACAACCAAATAACAAAACAGCTATTTCTTTACAGCTCATTTACACACGAAGGTTTACGCACAACACGTCGGATAAACTGTGCTTGAACCCCCGGTCGCTGGAAACAGGGAAAACACTATGTATAATAATGTACATGGATAAATAATGTATCTCCTTCGTGTAATTAGAGCAGCTCCCCGAATACATTTGCCCAAATTAGACCCTGAGAGTATTTCCATCGTGTTTAATGTTGCATTCAATACTTGTTACACTCTGCTCCACTTACCCAAGTCATCTTTAACTCCCATTAACAAAACAATCTCAGACATTGCTCACTTGTTAATAGCTGAGTTTGTTAATGATGTGTGGTTTCAGACTTTCTTTTGTTGAGCTGAGGGTAGGGTATAAAATTGTGCTTCTGTATTAGGAAAAGCAGGAAGTTTGGCAGTGGGCATGTATGACAAAGAAGCACCAGGAATAATGGGAGGAGAAGGAGGAGGAGGGGGAGGGACAGAGGGAGAGGGACAGGGATTATGATAATGCTGAGGCGACAGCTGTTCAGCTGTGGTGAGCAGCTGTATCCACTGAAGGGGATGAAGCCTGAGCCAGGATAGGAGCCTCTGTCCGTGCCACCATGACAGTAAAGGTAGCCAGGACAGACACACAAAGAAAACTGATCTGCATGCAAATGTGTGCTGAAAGTAAATATATCAAGTTCAAAAGCATTATGGTAAAGTCAGGAAAGCTCCCTCACTCTGCACACATGTATAAATTAATTACAAAAAAAAACCATCCAGATGCAAACAATCAGGAAGGTAGTTTCATACAGGGTGTACAAAGACAGTCTGCCTCACACATGCACTTGGCTACAGATACCCTTCACACAGGTGGTCTCTCTCACTATTACCATAGTTCCACCTGTGCCTCGCTGCAGCTGACGTTTATTTTCTCCTTCCAATGTCTGGAAAGATTTTACTGGGGTTTTAAGAACACTATTCAACATCTGTCCACCTGAAAGGAGAGGAGAGGCGTCCCCGGCCACTTATCCCTCTACTTAGTCCGTCTTTCTTCTTGTAATTCTGACTTTGAGACGGGACGCCGCCCGCGCCTGCATGAAAGAGATGGAAACATCACAGATCTGTGATGTTCTGTTTTCAAAGGCATCTGCTTTCTGGTGCTTTGGAGTCTTATTAGCACATCAGGAGCATATGGCGGTAATGTAGGCAGTGATCGTGATTATCCTGTCTACCACCCGTGCCAGTGAAAATTACAATGGAGGTTATACCATCGAACTAGTATGAAAAAAGTTTATGAAGATTTCTCAGGATGCTGACAACACAAGCTGTATATAAAAATTAGATTTCTCATTTTATGCCCTTTTTGGAGACTCTATCTCAACCAGGCTCCCTCACATCAATACTGTGGGATGAACTGTGTTTGCTGCAGTATTTACCCTTTTAGTTCTGCTAAAACGGTTCGATTTAAACTGCAAACAACGGCAAAAATGACAGAAAATGCTGTTTGTTAAGACGAATAAATGTAATCGAAATTAGGGAGAGGAGGGTAAAAAGAGATGTTGACATCTAGCAGCAGGTATTCAGGCACTGGAAACCACGCTGAATGAAACAAGTCACAGAATAATGCAATAAATTCAGCTCATTTCTTTAATTAAAAATGGGTTGTTCCACTGGATAAGGCACATACGTGTGTGTGACCGGTGCTGCATGAAGAGGTGAATGCAAAGAGCATTAACCAGCTGTCATTTTTCCTCGTCCCTGTTCATTATTTTTAGCATCTTTTAAATTACTGTTTTGGTTTTATGGCCCACAGCTTTACTGTTTTGGTCTCACTGCAGACAGCCATTGTATGCCAACTGGCCAATGCCAACAGCGGACAGGCAAAATGATCAAGTAGTTAATGCAGGTGTAAAGAAAGAGCTGACAGTGTAAAGGTTCAGGCACCGTTTCAAATCTGTCTTTGCAGGTTGTATTGAGCGCTTGTTTGATTGTCGATGTGCACTCCACTTTTATCCTGATGTTCCTTGGGCCAAAATCTCCAACATCACAGCGCGTCGGGCTCCAAATACAATCCCAAAGGCCATGAGAGCCTTGTATAACAGCTCCTTTCTGCTTAGAGAAGCTCTGCAGTGTGAATCTAAATACAAAATTCAACAAAGAAACTTTCCACTATGGTTCTAACTAAAGAAAACAGACAGCAGACAATGTTGGTGCTCATGTTCCATTGGGTCTCACCTCGGTAAAGGCCTGACAAACGCATCTTGTTTCTCTTTCTGCTTTGGAGAATTACAGCACACGTCTAGGTTGGGTTCCCGGTCCCAGCTGCCCCATCAAACCCCATCACCTCGTCCCCAGTAAGCCACTCAGATCGATGGACAGATTTGAAGGCTAGAGGCTCGTCTCAATCCCCCGGCTTCATCGATCACCATCCCCCCAGCCTTCACATTCTCTACCTCTCTGTCCTATTTTATTTCTAATGCTTCACTCTCTTATTTCCCTCCTCTATCAATCTCCAACCCTTTCCTTTTTTCTTCATCTTTCTCAGCTACTCTCAAACTATAATTCTTCTTTCTCTTTGTTTCGTGTGGTGTCTTCCCTCCAACTTATCCATTCTCAACTATTTTCTCCTTTCAGCTCTTTTGTCTCTTTGTCTCTTGGTCTCTCGCCATCTCCCTTTTATCTCCCTGGCTCCCACTATATCTCCCATATCTCTCTTTATCGCTTCGTCTCCCTCCCCCTACACTCTCTTTCTCAGTCCCAAAGGCCTCAGGCTCCCAGCAGTGGATTATCACACATCTAAGGAGCTCAGCTCCCTCGGTCCTGTTGGTCCAATTAGTTGTCGGATTGAGCATCAGTCAGTCTATTGGAGTCTCCATAGGCAGAATCATGCTCCCATACCACATGCAGGAGTACGTATTTGCGTGGATAAATGGTTTTTGTTTGGGATACATGTTTAAAATGCGTGTTGATGATAATCTTTCAGGTTTGCAGTGGAATTACAGTACTCTGTGTTACCAAAGATAGCCTGTTGTTGTGGATGCACCCAATAATTTCAGAGAATCGGGGGAGGATGCACATGAGTTTGTGTGAAGCCCTGACTGTTCCAGTCTCTTCCTGTGAAAACAGGCCAACAGTTTGATCAGAGCCCAATTATAGCAATTGCTCAGATATCCACGGGAGGACAGAGGCAGCTTGAAAAGTGGAAGAAAACCGCAGAGACTCCAAGAAGCGTGGAGATCAAAAAGAGAAGATGGAAGCAACAAAAGACCTGTTAGACATGAAGAAGGAGGTTAAGAAGATGGGTGGATAGGTAGAAGGAGTGAAAAGTTTTAATTTCAAAAGAAATGACATGTCCGCCTTCCCTGCAAACATCAATTAGCGAAGAGCAAATGCTCCATAATTTGCTGTCATAGCAAAGGTTAAAACTCATGTTGAAACATCTGCGGTAACTGTTTAAACTGATGTACGATTTAGGTCCTCATTTCACGAGTGATGCAGGCATTAGGGATGGAGGATGAAGGCTAATAGAGGTGATGAGCAAAATGTAAAATGTAAAAACCTCATAACAGACAAAAATATGTGAAAAAAACCCGGGTTGATAAATGCCTTTAACCCATTTTAGTGACTTATTTGAACATTTTCAACATTTGCGTTGGCGTTACACCGAGCTGTTAGGTTAACTTTCAAAATAATATCCCATTTAAAAGTAGAAACGTGTCCAACCACTTTCCATTTTGACATTTTAGAACAAAAGTCAAGCAGCTTTTCTTGCTACCTGCCAGCGTTCATCTGGTGCCCAGAGGTGCTCCTATTCCACCCGACTGGACGGGCTCTTGCGAGAGGGGTCAGCACAAGCCTTTTGTCTGGACAGAGCACAAGGCAAGCAGAAGCAAAGGTCCATGTAATTGCCCTCCCCTCTTCTCCGCCTGAGCGGTTTAATGAATGGTGGCAATCTCAAACTACTGTTAAAATGGTAACGACTGTGCGGGTCGCCGGCTGGCCTCTGATAAAGAGCGTGGTCAAGGTCCAATGCAAAAAAGACTTCAACCAGATGTGACTACTCAGTGGCGGCTGGTGTCCCGAACCATTAGTGTGGCCATTGAATGGAGATAATGGGGAACTATTTGGATGAATGAAGCACTTTATTTTATGTGAGCATGTGTATGTGTCTGAGCGAGCAAGGAGAGGGCTGTAGAGAAGTTACAGTCCTTTGGATGTCCAGATGAAGTAGGAGAGACATGTTGTCACTTATTCTGTCTAAGATTTCCACACCTGTCCCCGATACAGTCAAGATAAACAGTTTCTTAGGGACTATTTCTGTGGTAGAAAGTAGTTTGACTGAAGAGGACATAGTTCGGTCTGTGGAATAAGAGGAGGAACAGGGACATTATTCCTGGAAAGAGGTGCTTCTGTTCAGTTAGAATAAAAATGTATGAATTTTACATTTGAGGGAACTGTCCCTTTAAAGAGGAAATACACCCTCGTTTTCTTGTAGAACCCTTCTTGCCTGCATAGGTGCTAAAATGCAGGGGTTTGTGCTGCAGGTAAACTGCCTGACTAACGTACAGTTGTGGCATGGATAGTGACCTAATCAATCAAATCGAACCAGCCCGGAGAAGCTGCTGTTGTGCTCTGTCTCTACTATGAAGGCATGGAGGATGACAGTGCTTTGACATGCCCCTTTAAGAACGTAGCTAGGCTACTGTCTCTCTCTCTGTGATGGGCTTTCCCAGCATGGGTCCATGTTGCAGTACATAGTCATAGGTTAAGCGAACACAGCGTTGCTAAGCCCTAAGCATGTAGTGAAGTTCAGAATATCACCACTAGCATCCAGAGGCTGGTAAGATGCATGCTGGGAAACTGCAGCGTCCATGGTTTAGTTGCATGTCTTCTCTGCTGTAGGTCAACTTTACAGAAAATGCAACAAACTGTCAGTGTGTCTGGGGTTTTTGGGTTTGTGTGTGTGTGTGTGTGTGTGTGTGTGTGTGTGTGTGTGTGTGTGTGTGTGTGTGTGTGTGTGTGTGTGT
>JBBMJY010000016.1:11933135-11947924 GCA_037833715.1 Toxotes lorentzi
TATATATATATATTTTATTATTATTCTTTTTTTAAATAATATGAAATGGAACGTGGTGTGAGGAAAATCCTGAGCATCATAACTTTAAATGAGAATAATTTAAATTTGGACACATAATGAGCATCTGTGCCGGGAGCAGCTAATGGAGCCTCAGGCATTTAGCTTCGAGCAGAGAAGAGGAACAGGCTACAGAGACCTGGTAGTCCCCCCCACCCCCCACCCCCCCACCTCACTCCACCCACATATTTTTACCTCAACCCCAACTCCCACTGACTCAAGTGACATCACTTGAGGACACCGATCAGATTTCATGCAGCCTGTGGAGCCAGTTCACATGAGCAGTAGTCCTCCCCAACACCCGGAAAGTTACTTTGACGTGTGAAATTGGTGGAGTTGCCCTTTAAGCAGAAATATATGGCCTGAAATGAATGAATGGCAGAGTCCAGAGGAAATGTACAGTGAGTGAAAGCAGTGATCTTAATAAACTTCAAGCCACTGTCGATCATTTATCTTTATTTCGGTTTGTTTCAGTGTTTTGAAGCCGTTGCTTTGAGGCTTACTGGCCGCAGGGTAGCACCACAGCTACAGCTCACTTCCCACTTTGATGCCTCCTTAATCAGTTTATTTCAGATGTGGATGTGCATGCACGCACTGACACACACACAGCTACTCCACCATTACAAATGTGTTGATGATTAGCCCTCCCGAGGGTCCAGATCACATTTCCCCAAACTAAACCAGGAGAGAGAGCCACAAAGTAGAAACATGCGCTTTTGGGCTTAATCAAGACAGCATGTTCCATTTCCCCTCTGCTTTTCCTCTTCACCTCATCCTCTCCTCACTTCCACTTATTTATTTCCCTCTGATTCTGTTTTTTTCCTTTTCTCTCTTTTCGTTCTCGCAGTGTTTCTCCCTCGATCCAGATGGTCAGGGGTGCTGTAAATACTTAATCGAGCCGAGAGCATCATCCTCCCCTCATCCCTGCACACCCCGACTCCACCACCTCATCGCTTCCCTCATCCATGCATATTTCACAGCCTGGAGAGAGACATAGAGAGAGAGAGAGAGAGAGAGAGAGAGAGAGAGAGAGAGAGAGAGAGAGAGAGACGCAGCACCCAAGAGAGCTCTGCTTGCTACCTAAGATGGCAGGCAGTGAGTCTACTCTCTAAAACACAAGTGGTTTGATAAAGAACCTGAAAACAGGTCTCCAGTGTCAGGCCATAGATCTGGGTAGAATCATTTTGGAAAGGGTGGTAAGGATCTGTATAGACCAGTGAGGCATTACAGGTGCATATAGAAAACCAAACCGAAGGAAGCCTGAAGAACTTTTAGTGAGGGAATGAGAAACACAGGTACAGTGAAGAAATCGATAGGCTGCTTCAGTGATGGATAATTTATTATGTTTGGGTAGAGAAAAGGCCTGGTCATGTCTGTATGTCTGTATTTCTTCCAAGAGGAAAGGCTGGCGTGGATATGTAGCCAGCAACCGATGTATCAGCTTATTTAACTGTAACTGTGTTAGAGGACATGCATGATTCAGTACATGTGATAACAGATTGTAATGCATGTCAAACCCATGCTGTATATACCAGCTGTTATCACATCTTAAAGCTACACTGATCAGCATTTTAATGTCAACGATAAACGATAGGTCAAATGACTGTGGGGCTTTTTAGCCTCTTTTAGCTCCTTGTTTTGATTTAAGGCCCACACTTTTTGCTGTAATCAAGATTAGATTTTTTTTTAAGAGTTAACTCATTAAACTGTTCGTTTGCATGACAAAATAGAAATTCTGATTCTAAGATTAAGATTATAGCACTACATGGCTAATAAATACAAAGCTCTGCAATAAATACAAGCCACGCTGGTCACATCACTGCCGGTGTGCAATGCAGCTTCCGAAATGGTCCATAAAACAGGATTATAAAATATAATTTTACAGTTTGAGGGTCAGTAATAGTTACAACACAAGCTAGACATGGAGAGTTTGTGCACCGTCCAATAACACAATGATTGCCAATATTAATCTGTTAGGAAATGGAGGAGGATGGAGAGGTGCAGGAAACGCTTACTATCTGATTGGACCTGAAATGAACTGGAAAATGAGACAACTGTGCAGGCCTGTGCAGAACATGATGATATGCAGTGTGTGTCTGTGTGCTGCACAGTATAAATGCGCTCTATGTTGAGCACATTTCGGTGTGTTTTTGACGTGTGTCCATGTTCATGAATGGGAGCCCGATCATTTTCACACAGCGGCTGAACGGGCCCCATTTTCCCGGCCATCTGGAAGACGTTTCCCATTTCCTCAAACATTCTTCCTGTGAGGAGGAACACAACTGCACACAGCTGGAGGAGACAGAGAGTGGTCCTTTTGGACGTGCTTCTGACTAAACTGTGAAAGTTTACCCACAGGAAACAATAGCTGGCAGAGGGTTCATAGCTGGAGAGACTGTCCTACTGTCTACCTCTGTCTTCTTCACACACACACACACACACACACACACACACACACACACACACACACACACACACACTAGCCTTCTTCCACTTTTCTCTTTTTAACTTTATCCCAATTTCATGGCCTCACCAGAAGCGACTTTACAGAAGGACACTCTGACTTCTGGACCACACACTGCAGAGCAATGCACAACAATAGCACTGCAGGAATAACTAGAACTAGTATTGGTAGCTTTTGTTAGGACTTACAGCTCCTGAAAATAAAATCTGAGATGGATGGGTTTACCTCTGGTCTTACATGATGTTGCTCTGGAGTCATTTGGCAAAAGATAAAAGTGCTCGAATTATAAAAAATATTTTGCAGCCATGTTGGTGGTGTGGCTTTAGGGATGGCAGTGTTGGTCTGTAAGTTTGAGTTTCGGTCCACCACTTTTATCAAGACTGAAATAATTTGGCAGCTGTTAAATGGAACATTTGATGTAGATATACATGGTATCCAGAGGATGAATCCTGATTACTTTGGTGATTCACATACTAATATGTATGTATATCACTACTAATAACTTCTAAAACATTTGGTAAAGACTTTCTTTGCTCTCAGAGGATACACCAGCCCAAAAAGTCTTCCGAAAGAGAAAACAGAGAGAAGGGATTTGGCAAAAGACCAAAACAAAAGGAATGGGAAGGAATAACGAGGCAAAGGATGAGCAGAGAATAGATGAACAAAGCAGCCGGGTAATGAAAAGAATGGAGTGAAAATTAAAAAAAAATAAAACTTGGAAAGATTGAGAAGAATAATAGTCTTTCATTAGTGAGCATTAATTGATGTTTTAACCTCATGTCAGCCATTTTCTTACTGTTCTGTGCCTCTGTGGAGATAGAAAGGAAAGAACAAGGGGTAAAAGGGGGAAATTGGGGTTCGGATGAGCATGTGAAATGTTAATTGCCCTTTAATAGAACAACGTATCATAATCTTACAGATAAAAGAGGGAAAAATTGGCTTGTCAACACCGCACACTCGTGACAGCATGTAGATGTAGTCATTTAGGTGAGACAGAATGCTTCATTTTCGACTTTCTGGTCCTTTTTTTTTTAATGTTCTGTCTCTTTAATGCCACTGACATAAATTCTATATGCAATAAAAAAACAGTTAGGAAATTTGGGGATTGTGGGTAAAGAAAAGCATGTGAGCCTGGCGTGTCAGAGCAAGGCCAAACTTTCCTGGTGTCATCAGTGAAAAACCTTTTTGCCAGATCAGTGGCTGCATGGGGAGCAGTAAGTTTGCACGTACACAAACAAGGCCCCAAGCTCCTCCCCGGTGTGTTTGCATGTACAGTAGGAACAACAGGAAACTGGGACTAATCCTCTTGTTGGTACCTGCAGCACGTTTGCTCTTTACACCTTCAGCTGAGGATGGAAAACACACCCACGGAAACTAAACCACATACGGGTTCATAACCAGTTTGGTATTTTACCCTGCTAAAAACAGCAAAGTGCTGCAATACTGATCAACAGGTGCGTTTATGTGTGTGTGCCTGAGATAATGGCTGGCTGTTTGTTTTAGTCTAATAAAAGCAGCCGATGTGTTTGGACAGACTTTGATCGTATACCTGAAGCTGGACCGCCACAGCTGGCTGTGCTCGACGTCATCGCTGAGCAGCTTTGACTGTCGAAGCTTCATGAACGTGAACGGCTCAGTTAAGAGGCAAAGCAGGTGGTGAAAGTTGGAGGAGAGAATGAAAATATCTTCGTGTTTCGGACATTAAATTTATTATTTTGAATCCAGATTTGATCCGCTTGGTGCAGCAGTATGTCACTTCCTTTACACATGAAGCAAAACACAAACTTCCAAAAACCTAGTCCAATGTGATACTACTGCAGACCAAAGATACTTCACTCAGCATGGGTTTATTATATATTAAAGGATAATTCCGATTTATTACAGTGTGGATTTGGCCATCATCTCTGTCAGCTATGATAGCACTGAGCTCATCAAAGTAATTTCTGCAATCTGATAACATATAAAAGCCAGTTAGGGCAAGAAAACAAGCCGTCACACCATCAGGCAGATGTTGAAAGAGCGAACAGTTTATCCAGATGATCTAAACCAGTTTATTTGAAGGTAAAACCAAAGGTGCGCCCTGAAATTGCATAGAATAATGCTTTACATGCAAAACTACTGCACAGTATGTATTGCCGCTCCCATCAGAACAGTACTGAGGTTTGATGGTGTCAGAGGTTTTTTTTTCTTTTGTTTGTTTGTTTCTTTTCTGTCTGCTGCTGTTGCTGTCGAGAAGAAACCCATCAGACATGTGAATCAGAACTGCGGCATATTAAGAATGCTTTGTTGCTGAGATCGGGAACAAAACACTGCGCTGCCTTTGCTGAATTAATAAATTGACCTTGACTTTGGAAGTAAACTAATTGAAACTGCTGATTGCTTCATCAGGTTCCTTTATAGCAGAATGCCTAACATCTGCTACCTGTGAGCTCACTGTGAGTTGGAGTTGACTTCCCTCCTTAAACCTGCATTCATTGATTTTTTTTTTTTTTTTTGGGCCACTTTGGGACAATGCAACAAGCTGTAAAAACAACACTGAGATACAACCACCTCATAAAGCTGATATGGGAAATGTGTTAGCAAACAGTTGCTCACCAGCACATCCAGCAGGTGAGTTGACAAATGTAAGATGAGCGTTCACTCTCTCTCCTTATGGCTTTTTTTTAAATTACTGAGTGATCCAACACTTACATGTACATTTATCATTACTTGAGTCTGATATTTTTGTAACACAGTTGCTCATCTTTTGTCATGATGAATCACCTGAAAGAGAAAAGAAGACTTTTCCTTTGGGAAACCTGGACACCTGAAATAACCCCAGAAGAGGGGAGTTGTGTATGCATCCTCTGTTCTCAAGTCCTGATAGAGTTTGGGCCTGAGCAGGGGGTCATTCTTTGTCAGTCTATCCCAGTGACACACACACACACACACACACACACACAGTCACATCACACTGTGCCAGCTCTGTTTTCTGAATAGACTTGGCAATCTCTGCCACTCCATCATCAGTAACACTTTAGTGGTCACAGAGATCTCTTCATAAAGTCTTATTGCAGCTTTATTTATGAGCTCACCATCATCAGAACAATGAGCCTTTCAATAACACGGCACGGATAATTACCATAAAACAATGACCATCATCGCGTTAATGATGTCGTTAAGATATGCGCACTGGGACCATGGGATGAGCTGATGCTGTGAAGTTGTGGGCCCGATCGAGTCGGGGAAGTTTTCAGTTTGGTTTGGTTTATGACTTTTTATTAGCCGTTTGTTCAGGGAGGAGCGGTGGTCACTTTTTCTAACACTCTGAGCTACAGTAACGGGGTGAAATGAGGTGAATGGTGGCTGTGTGACCTCTTAAAATAGTGCTGAGCTGAGGGATTCATATTTATCATGCAGTCACATGTGTGGAGAGAAAGCAAATAAGCATATTTCGCAAAACAAACAATATATAAAAAAAATACATAGTCCCAGTGCTTCCTACAGAGATTCCCTGGGTCAGGTTTTTAGGGCATGCCAGTGTCAGAGTTTTTCTTATTCTACAGTGGCCTTTAAAACGCTGGTAATCATAGGTTAAAAACTAGTTTATACCTAGAAAATAAGTCCTTTCCTGTGCCAGGTTTCTGCCACCCGATTTGGAAAAGGACTACAAGATTTTAAAATGTCTGTACAGTTTGGAGGTTTAAGTAGAAGCCAGGTCAGGCCCCGAGATCCTGCTCTCAAGTCCTTGGAGCAGAAAGTACTGTCTCTGTTCCAGCGGGCAGTTAACATGCTGGGCATCCCACCGAGAAAGTGCTTTAGGGGGGAAAAGCATCATTATGAAATTCCAGCCAACACTTGTTGGTGCCAGAGTGGTGGCATTTGTTGAGACACTGGCTGCAGAGTCCCCCGCCCCTCCCACCCAAATTCTGCTGATGGTCCTGAAACAGAGAGCTTCAGGACAGCACAGTGGAAAGGAGAAAAGGGAGGGGAAGCATGTCCAATGGGGGACTGAGGGGGTGAGCTGATCCATCAACTAATTTGGCAAGGGGAGAACAGTCCTTTACAGGAAAAGAGCCAGCAGCTGATGGAGGATGGGTCTCGGACAGGGGTGGAGGACAGACAGACCAGACAGACTAGCCCATGGTCTCTTGGAACTACCGGCCCCTCTCAGAGAGAGCTCCCCAGCTGGCTGCACAATTAGTTGATTGGAGGCCAATTTTACATTTGGCCAAGGAGAGAGTGAAAGAGAGAGCAATCAATGGAAACAAATGCTGGGTGTTACTATTGTTGCAGCACTTTGTGAGGGCTGTTAAGGTGCTGAAATGATCAGCAGGAAACTTTGTGGCGTCTTAAATCCCATCATGCTTCGTTAAAATCTGTGTTGTGCTAAATGTTTGTTCCGTAAGTGAAAACCAAAACTCAGGTCATGTTGTACATGCATGTCAAACAGAAATGTGGCCACGAATCATCACTGTAGCTACGAAGAAGTGTGCTGTAACCTCTGTAGCTTCAATTCTGAAATACAGTGTAACAGTAGCACAAGAGCACAAGTCATTAAGTCAGTAATGTCAGTTATACAACAAGGTTATAACATTAGCTGACACTGAATGAATTTAAATTTTTGTTTCTAATGTGTTAGTCTTGCTTTAGGTTTGCTAATTTTTCTTAGAAAAAACCTGTTTAATTCATCTTAACTTTGATTTCTTTGATAATTGGTGTTTTCTTTTGTGGGCATGAAGGTTAGAGTATCCGCAGCTCGTGACACCTTGTGAAACTTGGCGTTCTGCAGGAAGAGGGATGGATGGGACACTGAATAATAGAAGGAGAAGCTGAAAATTCACGGCCTTGGCATAAGAGAGAAAGAATTATTGAGTGAGAAAGTGAAAAAAAAAAAAAGCTCAGAGAGGTGTGAGTGTGCATGTGGGGGGGCTGGTTGGGTGTATAGGGGCTTTGATTGTGGCAGTAGAAGGGCTGCATGGTCAGAGTCACTCTCCCCCTGCCCCCGCCCACCCCTCGGGGTGCACTTGTCACTCTCCTTGACACACGCAGACACATGCTACTGTATAGTTGGATTTCACTGTTGCCTGAGGCGAGAGGGTGAAAGAAACTAAGCCAGGCCCAGTCACCACTGGCTATCTCAATAAAACATGAATCACATATATGGCCTCTGTTCAAGATGGCGGCCCAGACACTATAAATTGCCAGCATCCCCCCACCATACTCATACACACATCCTACTGGTTGTGAGGTCTGGGCAGAAAGCCTGGAGAGGATGGCTGATCGGCCCAGAGGCTGAAATGAGCCAAACACTGATCACACAGAGACTCTGTTTCCCAGGAGGCCTAGCTGCTGCAGCTGCCCCAGATCGCCACCCACCCCCCTTACTAAACACTCTCCTCGTCTCTGTAGCAGAAGGAGTGCCGGGCTATCGCTGTCACCATGACTACCAACTGTAAAAAGCAACAACAACTACACCACCAGCAGCGCTCAGGCCAGACGTCCTGTGTGTAATACATTAATTTAAATGCCATCAGCTGTGTAAATACAGAGGGGGGGAATCAAAATTGCATCTGACAGGAGATTTAATTATGTTTGACTGCTGGGCCATTGTGTTTTTTTCTTCGCCCCTTCAGACAATCTAAGCAACCTCTGATTTCTGCTTATGTTCACTGACTTCACCCACCGTTTCCCCGGCCAAATTAAACCACACAACTCTCACTCACAACCAGGGAACGTGGAAAGCTCAGGGAGGAAAATATAGGCACTGTACCTTGTACGAAATGACTTAACAAGATTTTGGGCTGAAGGGAGGGAGCTTTGGCCATACTTAATCTAGCTGGAGCTTCTTAGCAGCTTTTCTCATTGGCACGCAAGTGGGGGAAGAGTTTTTAATAGTGTTTTAATTAAAGCTGCATTTGGCTCTGCTTACAGCGTTAGACGGTCTCCTCATCCTCCCTTTGTGAATTCCCCATCTGCTTTCATACTAATTCCTCATGCCTTGCAAAAAAAAAAAAAATCCACCTCAATGACATCATTTTTCTGTTACCAAAAGACAGATATATGTGCTATTTTAGTCGTGCACAGTAGCAGTTTTTTGTTCCTGGCCCTGTTTGATCATTTCTATGGTGTAAATGCGGGTGGAGCGGTGTAGCTGAGGTTGTGTTCATGCAGATGCACACCTAAAGTTCCTGAACCTTTGGAAAGTACTACCCCATTTTTACACCTGGAATAGATTGTAACTAAATTTAGCCCCTGGTTGCTCTGGTCGAAATGCAGATTTAGTTCCTGAGCTCCGGGTCTTGGTCTCATGGGTGTGGTGGAATGTCACCCGTCCAGAAAAAAAAAGTTATGTAGCTTTGTTTAGCTCACTAAGAGTTACGTTTGTTTCAAGGTCAAAACTCACTTTACAGATCAACGCATCCCAACCGCTTTGTCTTGACCATTTCTGTGAGACATCAAATGTGTGACGCTGAATGGGGTCAGAGTGTGTTGCACAGCTGAACAGCAACAACAGGTACTTGAAATCTTTGCTCAGGACAAAAGACAGAACAAAATACATTTGAACTAAATTACTCAGTCAAGTCTGGGAACTGTCGTCTTTTTTTTGTCCCACTTTGCTGTTCAACAGTAGCATTGTACGAGTAGAATTATAATAATATTTAATATTTCTTGTGGTTATATACATTTGGACCTGGCAACTCTCAGCCTTGAGGAGACAGTTTTCTCTAACAAGCTATTGTGCTTACTCCTACAGTCTCTTAAAGGTCCTTGTGTATTAAGGAGTGGAAAAAAGGTTGTATTATTCTGATATATGACAGATGACTCACGAAGCAAATCACTCCTCGGTTTTGAGGAAAGCATCGCTTTCTGTTTCACTTGTTTGAAGAATGTAATTTTATAATTGAGCACAAGATGAAATATCCTTTAAAGGCGCATTTTTGAAAAACATTTTTATAAATGAATCAAATGTTATCTGACTTCTGACATTTATTTTCATTGAAAGAATGACTCATTGAAGCTGTGACTCATCTCCACCTTTTTAAGATTTTTTAGAGCGTGTCTCAGTCTGGATTCATGAGTTATAGGAGAGGATACAGATGAGGTGGGAATGAGACTGCATTAGACAGATGGACGTGGAACAGAGGACGCTCATATATCACCAATGAGAAAGTAAAAATGTCCACATCAGACTCTGCATGTGACACGACGAGAAGCTGCACTGACACATGTGAGCAATACAGTCACACCTATACAGTATATATTGGGTTTACATGCACTGGTTATACATTGCAAGTTCATTTGAGCGTGTGTGTGAGAGTGTGTGTGACAGAGAGAGAGTTCAACGGCAGGTTGTGCTATAAGGTGTTATAGCTAAAAGATGGAGGTCAGTAAAGTTCAGGAGCTTGTGTTTTTCCATCACCACAACCAGTGCGACTTGTGAGTGGTGTAAAAATCACCAGCTGTCAGTCAGTACACCTCCTCTACGTAGGTGAGTGTGTCACAGAGAGATTGGGGAAGGTGAAGCTTCTACACAGTGATTCTGGTCATCGTAGACAAGATTTTTTCCCCCAGAAGGTTTTCGTGGATCTCACAGAGCTATGACATGAATCTAGATTTATCTTCCCTTGAAGAATTACTATATATATATATAACTATACATGATGTAGTGTTCCCATGTTATGGGGCTAAGTCCAGTGTATCACCAAGTATGTATTAATCTGAAAATAGTTCTCAAGAAATGCCCAATTTCCTTCTGTGTGTCTGTTTTTTAGGGAAGTAATTAGGTTGTTTGTTTTGTTAATTAAAAATAGATTCAGTTTGTTATGAGATTTTTTTATTCTTAAGAACAAAAAGGTCTGGGGTTTCAAACCACAGACAGGGTAAGGAAGTCAAGGTATTGTGAGCCCCAGCTTGATCCTTTAAGACATTGTGAGGACAGAAGTCTGCCCCTGAAGCCGAGATGTACTCGCTCACTCAAAACGAAAACAAAACGCAGACAAACCTGAAGAGTAACACTATCCATTACTGACAGTATCTGAGGAAATTTACCACATAGAGAAAGAAGACATGATTAGTAATGGACCTGATTTTATTCATCATATCCAGTAGGCCTGAGTTGAAAATGTTTCAGGTAACGTTCTCTGTCCAGAGAGAGCAAACAACAAAAACCACATGCAAAATCAGCATTTTCTTAAAAGTGGTAACACCATTAACATTGCTGTAGAGTGGGTGTTGATTAGTGGGGGTGTGTTCATGCCACATTGTGTATCTGAACATAATTTACAGCACTGTATGTTCCTGTGTGTGTATCCACCTTTTGCACAAACAGGTTGTCTGTATCTGTGAAAACGTCTTTGCATGTGTATGTACCGGCAAGTTGTACATGTGGGTGGAGATCTGCATTATGTGGAGTTTTTGTGTAATCTCACATGTGTTAATATGCAGGTTGTGTGTACCTGCCTATGTGTATAGAGTGTGTATGCATACTTAAATTCATTTGTGCGTTGTGTGCCATTGTGTTTGCATGTGTGTGTCTGCATGGAAAGCTCTGTTTATATGTATATATGTCTGTGTGTGTGTATGTGTGTGTGTCTGGTAGCTGTGAACACTCTAAAAGTGTTAAACCTCCCACAGTGACACACACACTTCTGTTTGTTTTGTGTGTGTGGGTGCATGGATTGGGTGAGGGAGCTGCAGACAGAATGAGAGCCAGAGAGAGAGAGGGAGGGAGGGAGAGAGAGAGAGAGAGAGAGAGAGAGAGCATCCTGTAATGAAGGTATACTGGGTTTAACACACCCTTATCAGTGTGCTGGAATGCATCTGCTACAGCTAGGTGGTGGGTGTGACGGCAAACAATACTTTGCGCCTTGTGATGATGTCATCAACTTTGGACCTCATTATTAACCTCTAATACAAGCTGATCTATGGCTTCAGGTAATGGTAAGTTTGTTTTTCTCCCTCCCTTTCCCATGATTCACTTGTGGAAGAAAAGATGGAGTGGTGTGTGACTTAGTGTCTCCCATATTCAATATTATATTGAATATGAATAATAATTATTGCAGGAGGGACATTATCATCATTTCTCTTACTTCTATGTTCCATGGCAGATCTCAACCTCTCTAACTCAATACTTCATCTCCATATGTCCGCTACATTAGTCTTTTCTTTTTCTACAGCAGCAGCGCTGGATAAAAACCCTCCCTCCCTCAATAAACCATTAAAGTCCGCAGACTAAATTGATATGAGAGAAGCTTTTGAACAAGAAAAAACTGCACATCAGAGGTACTTGTGCTGATTGAGAGCCATTTGGAGAATTTTATATCCAATGAACCTACCACACCAGGGTCAAATAGTATATCTAAAATCAGCCTGACTTTTTATTTCAGTCTGCATGGAGAACTCTGTAAAATATCCTCCCCTCATTAAGACATTTCTTCTGATGATAAATCTTTAATCTTCTTCTCTTTAAATCTTGCCAGTGGTTTGCAGTGTAACTTCATTCAGTTTCAAAGGGTTTGTTGAAAAGTGAACATCCTGAAATAAAGGAGATCACTCCCCTAGAAAGAATATTTGAATATTTGAATTAGGAACATTTGCATTGGAATCAAGTGGAGTTATCGCTCCCTGCTGTTTTAATACGAGTTAATGAGAGGACCGATATTAACCTCCTCTCTGTGCGTTTAGGGCTTAACCACGCATTCCTTGGAGGGATGTTGTCCGCCCTAACACGGAGAAAATACCAATCTGTCCCCACCAATATTCAATAGAAAATATATTAAATATCTCCAATTATGAACCCTGTCAACGGATGTGTTTCTTGTCACATCCTGTTTAATTTCAATGACACTCCGTTTGCTAAGGAAAACAGAAATACGTGATTCCCCCCTTCTATTTGTACACTTGGTTGCGCCCGTGCGCTAGTGTGATTATCTAGCTAGCATGATTTGCTATCATACAGAACTCGGTCAGCTTGCTCAGCGCGTTGATTTTGGTGACTGTAACTTGACGTAGTTTTTTTTTTTTAAATTCAGTCAGTCAGTGGAGGTGAAAAATGGAAGAGGTAACGGCTAAAAAACGTAGAGTAACGGAGTGACAGGCAGTACGTAACAAGACACCTGAATAGGTAACCTTAGCTTCGTATATACGTCAGCAGCTAACGTTTCAGCTAAGTGTTACTGCTGTCAGTGGTTGAAAGTAACTGAGTACATTTACTCGAGTACTGTACTTCGGTGCCAACTGTTACTGCTGTCAGTGGTGGAAAGTAACTGAGTACATTTACTCGAGTACTGTACTTCGGTGCCAACTATTACTGCTGTCAGTGGTGGAAAGTACTGAGTACATTTACTCGAGTACTGTACTGAGGTGCTAACTGTTACTGCTGTCAGTGGTGGAAAGTAACTGAGTACATTTACTCGAGTACTGTACTTAGGTGCCAACTGTTACTGCTGTCAGTGGTGGAAAGTAACTGAGTACATTTACTCGAGTACTGTACTGAGGTGCTAACTGTCAGTGGTGGAAAGTAACTGAGTACATTTACTCGAGTACTGTACTTAGGTGCTAACTGTTACTGCTGTCAGTGGTGGAAAGTAGAGTACATTCACTCAAGTACTGTACTTAGATACAATTTCGAGGTACTTGAGTGTTTCCATTTTATGCTACTTTATACTTCCACTCCACAACATTTCAGAAACAGTGTACTTTCTATTCCACTACATTTATTTGATAACCTTAGTTACCAGTTACTTTTAACATGAAGATTTTACACAATGGATAATAAAACAGGATTTTAAAATACACATAGGGAAAGATTAAACCAGCGGTTTCCAACCTTGTTGTCTTCTTACAAGCAGCAGTGTGTAATCAGGGTCACATTTCATTTGTTTATGAGTTGTAAACTCCTCCACCACACGGTGATTTTCCCTTTAAACTTCTAACATGGTTTCATTTCAGCAAATGTTCAAATTACCCAGTGTATCAATAAAAATCAAAGATCAGAGAAAAAGCTCAAAACCTGAAAACAAATCAATGAATCAGAACTTTTTTTCTTCTTTCCTCTCTCATTAATCAGATTTATCGGGTGTCCCTGTTTATAAAACTGTAAATAAAGTAGATCAAACTAGCTCCACCTCCAGCAGCTACAACAGTAACATGCTGCTGACACACTGATGCTTCAGTATTAATCATCTAACTATGTCATATATAATAACATGTCAGTCACAGGACCAAACCAGTACTTTAATACTTTAACCACATTTTGCTGCTAATACTTTGTTGTATTGATATTTCACATATGTAAAGGATTTGAGTACTTCTTCCACCACTGACTACTGTACATTGTACACTTACTATATAACTATCTAAACAGCCTGATTACGTTAAAGTAAGTAAAACTAATAATAAAATGAGAATATTCAATCTGTCAAATTAACATGAAGGTCAGTCATTGTACCTCTGGTAAAATAATGGTGTCTGGTCACAATGCAGGCAGCACAGAGACAGGAAGAGGGAGAGCCATGCTGAAAGCAGTGGCCAGACAGCGGCATGCTCTGGAGATACAGATGATCAGGTGAGAAAGTTCCCCATGTCCAAATGGAGGAAGTCAGATATGTTTTTGAGACCAACATATATTTGCGTTTTTGGGAAACAAACTAGAATAATTACTTCCCTGTGTCCAAACACAGTACAGTTGTGTTTCTGTAGCTAGTTGAATGAGCACATCTTCTTAATCTAAGCTGAACAAAGGTGAACTGTGACCTGTGAATCTGCCAGAGCCCTCGGGAGATAACTGGGAAACAGGAAACGCATGCTTGAGTTTGTCCATTGTACAGATTTCAGTAGGCTTAATACATTAATGTACTAAAAATGCAATGTGATCATGCCTTTTGTCTGAATAGTATATGTAGCTGAGCAGCTCCACTGGAACAGCTGGGGGTTGAGGGCACCTCCACTTAATGAGCTCTCTTCATTACCACCACTGCCCATTAACTTTCCTCACCCAGATGTGTCCTGCTGGTCTCAGGATCAAATTGGGAACCTTCTGGTCACTAGCCTGCTCCCGTCACCTTAAGGACACCACTAGGTTCTCTACTAGGTTTAAACTTTCTATTAAAATAAGAAAATAGGACATATGTGTTTGTGCATGTGGCAGTTTGAAAGTTATTTAAAGGGACCATGGCACCTGAAAATATACTTAGACAAAGTGGGACTGAGTAATGAAGTAACAAGCAATGTAACCTATGTTGTGGTATCTTGTAATTCTGAGGGTAACTTTTCAGTGAGTAATAAT
>JBBMJY010000016.1:11957114-11983163 GCA_037833715.1 Toxotes lorentzi
ACAGTGTCTGAGAAAATAATCCGATGATCATCAAGGTTTGAGTCTTCAAATTTTTAACACAAACTAGAGATGTGAACCTGAAAGTACAGTCGTACAGTGTCTGAGAAAATAATCCGATGATCATCAAGGTTTGAGTCTTCAAATTTTTAACACAAACTAGAGATGTGAACTATGACACATGTTGGCATTTACCAGACAGGACTTATCTAACCTAAGATGCTGTCCATTTGTATAACAGGAACTGTTGGATTCAGTATTTTTGTAGCTTGACCCATAACATAACATAAAAAAAAACAAATCAGGTCAAAGTGAGGGAGTGTTAATATTTATATATTTAAATGTTTTAATATGCAGAAATTCCTCAGTACATAATAGAATTAAATGATATCTGTTATCTTAACAAGCGAGACAGTAGCTGTGGTTGGCCTCCCTTTCTCTATGTGGACACACACATAGATCTTAACTATGTGTGTGGGCAGCAGCGTGTGGTGTGGTGCCCAATGTGTGTCTGTGCATGTGTGCATGTAGGGGTGCAGTCATACTTCACTGAACTTTGCCTGTGGTTCTGCCTCAGACAGAACACATTGATGGAATTCACTTAACCTTTGTGCCCACTCCTCAGCCCCTCTACATTACTCTCCGTGCCTCACACACACACACACACACACACACACACACACACACACACACACACACACACACACACACACACACTCTTTGTGCTTCAGGTCTTCTCTGTGGGCCCTGTGCCCTGTCCTGCCCTGCGATGATCCTCTCACCTTGACTATTTTTTCATCTCCATGTCTTGAAGTTTTTGATCTCATCTTCTGTCTGCCAATACAGTTTGACATGTAACAGCTCGGTTTAGCCTCTTCATGTAGCTGTCTGATTTCTTTTTTTTTTAATGCTCCCTGGACAGATGCATCTTCTCCCATCAGCTGATGTCACTTTTGATTGTGTGCCAACAACTCTCTTATCTTATTACTTCACGCTGCAAAAAGCTTGCTGTTGGCAAATTCGGGCATTATATTTCCGCTCATCCAATGAGGAAGCAAGTGTGCTTTTAAATGCAATTACACAAATGAGATGACCACCTACGTTTGTGTGCGGCGAACAGCAGCAGCGCATTTAGCCAAGGACGAGCAAACGTGGGCATATTTGAATTCAAATGTGCTTTCTGTGAGCATTTCCCACAACAATGAGCGAGCTAGGTGATAAAACCGCGCTGGCTGGCCCACCTTGGAATGCTTTCTGTGTAATTGGAGCAAATACGGTGTTGGCGGGTTGTCGAGTCAGAATGGAGGCAGCGGTGGAAAATCTCAGCACCACGGACAGCTCCACAATAAGGCTTAACCGGTGGTCATGGAGGGACGAACAAAGCAACGCTCAATCCGGGTGAAGGAGTTGAAGCGTTTTCTGTCATGTGTGGGAAAAGAGAAATTTCACACTACTGAAAAGATTCAATAAGACGCTGCTAAAAATGTACATAAAATATAAAATGGAAGAGTATGATATGTTCTGTATACACTCCAATTAGTGAGAGCATCTCCTTTATCTTTGCTGATTCCCACTCTTGCATCTTTTATTCACATCTTAAGTAGGGATTTCTACATGGATGAGATACAAGAAAATGGGAATACAAAAAGGCAAATTTGGTAACCTCAGATGTCCTTCCCATTCAGTTGTCATCTGAATTCACATCAGCTGGATCAGCTGTCAGTGGGCTTTAACTGCTGTGAGCCGTCTTTTGTTGCCTCTGAGTTTGTATTTGTACAGAAAATGTGTTCAAGCAGGGCACACAGTTGCCACTTAGAGCTATTATGATATTATATATAATATTACTATTTTTTAAAGAGTTAAAAGGAGACTATTAGTGTCCTTTTATTCTTTTCTTTTTCAAAGGATTTTATTATTTAATAAACCGGTCTATGATGAGAATTTCTCATGATGTGTAGAAGTAATTTATAGGCCAGGCCATGTCACAGCTGTTTGTGCCTGACGCACAGTGATTGATTTCACCACTGTGACTGAATGCAAATGACGCAGACACACAACTGAAACATGTTTACTGCTGGAAGACAACAGACATGAGAAAGCAACAACAACAGCTGGAATGTTGTAAATAAAGGCTTTAGGCTAATTAGTCTGTGGGCTTATTTATCAAATTAGTTTAACTAGATCAGCGGTTCCCCATTTTTTTTTTTTTTTTGGCATGTGACCCTCGTCACAGGTCACGGTCTCTACTTATATAAACTGTGAGCAACTCAATCAATGAAATATAAGGGATTTTTCTACCACATACCGCTTCACATGACAGATATCTACTGGATTTCAAAAGAGGTGACTTGTTAAAAAAAAAAAAGACATACATTTCTTTATGGCTGGGCTTCTTTAAAAATAAAAACCAGTGTCACTATTGCATGAGAAGAATGAGGAGTCTTGCATCTGAGCCTTATATGTCAAAATAAAGTAAATGATATAAGACTTTCCTTTTGCTTCCCACACAAGAGTAACTTGACATGTGGGTGAGCCTGGCCTCGCCAGTCTCACTCCATTACAATGACTTTCTTTTACTCCACTTTTGTTCCCCACACATATATGAAATGACTCTTTTCTGCAGTAAGGCTCCTGCCACCACCAGCGCCCCTGCTAGTTTTGGGTCAGATCCTTCCAGCAGTGTTTTAATGGTGTCTCCTCTTCCTTCATGCTCAGTAGAGATATTAATAGTAGGGGTTAGTGGATTGCTCTCTCAGAACCACACAGTCTGCTCTCACTGAAGGCAGGCAGCTGCAATAAAGATTACCACATGAGTTAGGATTGCTTTACAGGCCCGTAAACACATTCATTGCAGCGTGGCATTTAGACATTTAATAGCCATCTTGGTTGCATTTTATTTATTAAAAGGTGGACGTCCTTCACGGTGATGCATGTTAGCTTTTACAGCCTCCGATCTGTTGTACTTTTGCAAACTCTTAGTACAGATATCAGGTGGGAGTTGAATGTTCAGGCAAACCTTAGATGAACCTGATCAAATCACAGCGCTTGGATCAGCTCTGTGCTGATAACTATGGTTTATCTACATACTGTAGAACAGCTAAACCGAGCTAAGGCAGCGTGCTGTATAGGAGCTGCGTGGGTCTGTGGGTGTGTGTCTTAGAGGGTGACAGATGATTAGGAGATGTGAAGGCACTGCAGTGTGCTTGCTCGGCCCCCTGGGAAACCGCTTGCTTCTCACTGTGTTATCAGCCCACTTACTGAAACCACCGTCTGCCTCGCTCTCCCTCTCTCTTCACTTTCTTTATGTCTGCAAACAGAAATGGTCCAGTGTGAGAGGAGAGTTGTTTGTATTATAATGTTAATTCTTTTTATTGCAGCTGCCACCACTATAGGTTTTGATTAACTAAATCCACGTTTCATTTGTTGCTTATGATGAATTCTTAGGTTTTTTTTTTTCATTTAAGGCAATGGTTAATTTTGGGAAATCTGCATATTAAGTTAAGGTTTAAACAGCTATAAAATACCACCATGTCTGAATTTAGCACACATCTATAACTCCAGACTTATCCACAGTCAAACTAACAGCAATCAGTAGTGGCTGATTAGTCTCTGGGTCTTGTCACAGTCGGTTACTGTGACAAATTAGTTTGTCTTCGAGTTGCCTGACATTGGAACGGGACCCCCTCTTATGAGGCCTCACCTTTGACACTCAGGCACGTGTGGGCGTCTGACAATCCTGTCAGGCTTCTGACTTTAGGGTCAAAGGTCAAAACGCTGAGATTAAAAAAGAAAGGGGGAAAGGGGACAAAGAGTGGGGAAACGTATGAGAGGCACAGAGGTTTGATATTTGATAATAATTGCCACAAAATCTTCCAAACCAAATTCTGTGTACGTGCACAGGAAAAATGCCTAGAAAGGCCTTCTTTTATTAGTGCGATGAATTACTAAATAAATGAATGAGGTGTGTGAGTTGCTCTCTGAATCTGTAACAAAAAAAAAAAAAAAAAGAAATCCTGCTGACTGATTGGTGAATACCTTCTGCAAAGCACGGCTCCGTATCCAACTAATCAGTGAAGGGTCTCTGGTCATGAGTTATACATAAAGCACAACCCCTCAGCACATCAAAGGCACCTTTCTCACGTCCTTCATGTTATTGTCCTTATATTTGCTCTTGATCATTGCCAGCAAGGCAGCAGCATCGGTCTTTCAGCGGACTACCGTGAGATGCCCCACGGCAGTTGGAGAGTGTGCTCCCAGCATGAAGCCACAGTTAGCAAGTGGGACTAGCCTGTTGGTCTTTGAAGTGAGGGCCCTTAGAGGGATGTCAGGTGATGAATAGAGATTCAAACCAATTCCTTTCAGTTCAACGTATCTGTGTCTCTTCTACTTAAAATCTGAACTCTGTCCTCTCTGCCTTTTGCAATTGCATGGCCACAAGACTCTACTTTATTGTTCTTTAAATCCTTAAACATGCCATTTCATTTCTGCTTTAATGAATTCCCGAACAATTCAGGGCTACAACTAATGATTATTTCCATTACTAAATAATATGTCCTTTTTTTAACTGAATGACTTCATTAAAATGTCAGGAAATAGTGTAAAAATGACACAAGGCCCATGATGGCATCCTCAGATTAACTATGCAGTCATAAATCACAGAAAAGCAGTGAATCCTGAATCAGTGAATTCTTTAGAAATGACTTAAATGGTTAATTGATCAATGATCAGCTGTGCTAGATTTTAGAATTGTAGTAGAATGAAATGAATAAAGTTGAAGAAACATGTTTCTTTTTGCTACGTGTGCTGTAGTTTAAAAGTTCTCCAAAATTTGTCTGAAAGCACAATTTTCAAGCAGAGAGTCTCCTAGTGTTTGTTCAGTGGCACGAACTGAACTGTGCAGCGCAGAGTACAACATTCCTTCAGGGTTTAAATCAAAGAAAGAGCCGTAGCTGCTACAAAACATTCAAACACAAATAAGTAACATTCGGCTTATTCGACATCCCTTCAAACAGAAACCAGCACTTGTGAAGTGGTGGAACAAGCAAATCCACAGTCATCAGCAGAAAACATCAGCACAACGGTAAAAGTAATGATTGGTTGTTGGCATGAGCTGCTTTCATTTTCGGAGCCAACACACACTGGAAAAAGACATAACACTAATTTATTCCTTGTGCAGATTACTGATGTCGTCACTCAAACACTGCACTGAGCTCTAGATTAGTCACTTTTTATTGTATTGTACTGCTACTGAGTGTTTTCTGGCCTATATGAGCATTTGCATCTTGCACCTAGTACAACTGACCATTTGTTCACTGTTTGACTAATGCTAATTAGCTGTAGTTGTGACAGTGCATTAGCATGAATGAGCATGAATGAGCTAATATTTGGGGCTGTATTTATGCTGCATTCACACAATGGATGCTGATGTGAATGGTTTTTTTCCTCTTGCTTTGAGCTAAATGTAAATGTCAGCACGCTAACATGATCACAAAGAATACTTCTCATCCTCAGCCTGAGAAAATTTGGACTACAAAACTACAAATCTGGGATCAGAGGTGAAGACTACAGATTTCTAATGGAAACCTCAAGTTACAAACTGGGGATGTGGGCTTCGAGACAAAAGTGCGTTCATCTTGCAGGGATGATGTGCTGCTGCCTGCATCATGGGAAATGTAGGAAAGTGTTTTCAGAGCTTGACACAAACAGGGATTAAAAGTTAACTTATTTCAGCCTCTGCTGCCTCTGAGATGATGGTCACTGTGGGAGAATAGTGTGCAGTTTGTTTGAAATATTAGCAGCACTTCTTCATTTCAAACATAACAGTGGCAATCTTTTCCAACAATGTGAATAATTTGGTCCTCACATTGGTCACATTCTGACAAACAGAAATACTGCTTTCATAGACAGAGCTTGCATATAAGTGGTAGAAGCGTTATTGATTTGAGAATCATCATTTTAATCAAAGTGTGATCCTACTATTAAAACTGCAAGTGATTTCTAAAATTCCAAACTTTAGTTTGCATTGTCTAAATAACTTGGATTACACCTTTAAAGGTGGAAGACAGATAAGAGCAAAAACAGTGAAACCCTAATCTTCCTCTGCAGTGATCTAATTGCTGAATTTGTGGGTTATAGCTCTAATATATGAGCATTTTGTCTCTCTTTAATCATCCATATGAGATCAGTAATTGGCTTTTTGGGGTAAGAGTGATGAGCATTTTCTAAAAGCCTGAGGAAAAGAAAGAGAAAAAACATCTTTTCCAGTAAAAAGCAATTAAGCTGGAGAGCATTCTTTTGTCTTTGTACTTCCTCTGTTGTGTCTCTGCGCCTCAGTGTGGTTATGGAGAAACAAAACAGTGTAGAGAGGGTGATGGGATCATTTGTAGAATAGATTGATTGAAACAGCAGAGAGAGGAGAGGCTCTCTTGCTGTGAACAACGTCGGCTGTTTAAGGATTCACAGCCAAGTTCAGTCGGAGGATTTGCTCCTATTTATCTGCTCGTTTCTGCTCACTCTGACTTCACACTTGAAACACAAGATCTAAGTCAAACCTCTCAGATTCAACTGAACACAGACACACCAATGTTTCACGTGAAGTCTGGGAGAGTGTGGTGTTCAGAGGGCACGTCCCCAAGCGTACTGATGGGAATGCCATCTAGATGAATGTCCCCATATACTGCCCTTTCTCCTTCTATTCAGCTGGGACTTGGACGCATTGAGGCTGCAGAGTGGGGTACTACGGAGAAGGAGTGAATTGGGTAGGGGTGGGGGTGTTTTATGGTGCTTTTGGTGTCTCTGCTGAACCAGATCCAGCTAGCAGAAGTGGTTGAGTCAGAGCTTAACCACATTAGAGCAAGAAGACTGAGGTGAAGCTTGTAAGAAGTGTTTAATCTCAGTTAGGAGAAAAAGAGGGAGAGAAGGGGAGAGATAAGTGGTGCTGCTGAGTGGACAAGAGTCGCACAACTCTATGGCTATTATCGCCACTACTTTACATTTCAGTCAGTGGGTTTACATGCATTTAATTGTCAGATTTCGGCAAGGGTATCCAGATTTTTATCCAGAACATTATGTAAATTTCAAACCATATTACCTTCACAAGGGGGAGGAATTAAGGGTCACGCAGATGGATTTCTGCAGGAGAGACCTGATTTTATGACCAGAGTTTAAGAGTGTGCAGTCATGCCAGTGGCAGTAGCAGGTATAATGTTTACCATGTTCAGCATCTTAGTTCAGCATGTTAGCATGCTAACACTTGCTAATTAATACATAGGTTTTGTCTTCAGAGAACTATTAACCAAATTTCATAGCAGTCCATCCAACTGAAATTGCTGTCCCCAGAGCTATGCCGCTAACATGGCTAAAACATGAATTGATTCTAAAAGAAAAGAGACCCAGTCCATAAGGGACCTCAGGACTTTCAGACCTGGTCCAAACAGGCCTGAGGATAATAAGTCCGGATCCAAAATGCATTTAGCCTTACAGGGCCAGTAGAAAACACTAATGCTGAGGGCTGTCATTTTGTCTCTCTCTTCTTTACTTTATGGTTCAGCTCCTGCAGTGCTTTTGGCGTCCTGAAGAATTTCTTCTGCGTCCTCCAATGTGGAGGTTACACAGAAGTAGGCCAGTGCTCTCCAACTTTACTTGGAATGTGGACGACATAATAACCAGATAGTGATTGTTAAGATAATGCAGATTTCTTTTTTTTCATATTAAAGGATCCCGGACATGTGCAACAGGACTGAATTCTCTTCAAGGATTTCAGTTTTCATTTGTGCTAATTATGCTCACTGGGAGAGCCATAAAGTTTTGTTGATGGAGTCCAGGGAGTGTGGTTATTTCTCCTGGTAATAAAGTGTTTTAAATATATACACACACATTTTAGTTTTTTTGTGGGTGTTATAACCAAAAACCATCTCTGCACCTTTCTTAAGAGAAATGCATGTAGGGAGCTAACTATTGACATATGAAGCTTGTATTTTGAGGCACTGACCTCACTGACCTTGGAAACAGATAAACAGTGGAGGCCCAGAGTTTCAGAGCCCTGCACTGAAAGTGAGTAATCTATCAAAGATTATTCCTGAGATCAGTAATATGGAAGGTGGAAGTTGGAATGAATGACAGGGGACAGGGGACATTCAGGGGACAGAGCTGTGACTGAATGCCTTTCACCAAGTGCTAACACAGCCTGTGTTGACAAAAGCAGGCTGACGGTAGTCCATAGAGGGAGACCTGGAGGCCATGGCAACCTCCATATGTCTTTTTTATCATTTCTTTTTTATTCAGTGCTTCTTGTCAAAAGGAAAAAATGTCATTAAAGCTGACAGGACAAGGCCAGTGACTCATCAGTGGAGCCTCAGAAAGAAGAGGTCAGCGGTAAAATACAACAATGACCTCTTAGAAAAAGCTACCCCATTGAATGCTTTCTGATGATGAATTTCAGTAACTTGACTCATTCTTTTTTTTCTTTCTGTGGAATCATTAATAGATAATATTATGTAATTTCTCCATACAAACAGCAAAAATAAAAACAAAAAGGACTGTCAGGAGACAGCTTCTCAAATGGCAGCGGCGCTTTGTTTCTGACAACTGTGCTCCAGTGGTCTTGTGCACTTCAGGAGACTATCCACTGCTGTGAAGTCCCCTTACCGAGCATGAATCACTGTACCCTGGCTAACTGCCTGCTCAGACTACTTGCAGTGTAGGAGGCTCTTCCAGATGCAATTTGCCAATTGGTGTTGAGGCATCAGTGACTAAGCTGAACAAAAATGTAGCCCACATCTTCCCACCCTCTGATGCCAGGTATTGTGATTCTAATGCAGATTAGCTAATTTACTCTCATCATGCAGCATGAGCAACTGCAGCATAAGCAGATCTATCACAGAATGGATCCTTCATGTAACAGTGTGCATGACTGTCAGCTCTGATCGGTTCCAGCTTTGCAAAAGTCTACTCCTTCTCTTCACAGCACAGGACAACACAGTGCATTATCTCCCAAGTCTTCTCTGCTGCATTACACGTGATGGTGCCTTCAAGACCCTCTGGCACTGCAAATGGCACTTTGATAAAGTGGTGCCAAGTGCAGAGGCAGGACTCAAAATCCAAAGTGTGCTTTATAGTTGTTCAGTACGTGAGGGATGGGAGAAGGAAAGGAAGGGGAATGCCGATGAGAAATCTCTCGTCTGCTGTTCATATTCCTTAAGTGAAGGCTTATACTCTGATTTTAAATATCATATAAATAATCATATCATATTTCCTCTAGATGTAGTGGTATTTCACTGTGCAGATAATTTTGGTTTTACATGCCTGTGGTTTATGACTTGTTTAATGACCAGAAGAATGAGATGTCTGAGCTTACCCTTAGAGAAAGGGAAAGTAGCCCAGTCATTCACGAGGACCTCAGACTAGAACAGCTGCTCCTTTGTGCTGAAAAGAGCCGGTTTGATCTGTTCTGATCTGGATGCCTCCTGGACACCTCCCTCTAGAGGTTTTCCAAGCATATGACTAAGAGGAGACCAGGATCAGGACCAAAACACTCTGGAGGGATTACATATCCCATTCGACTTAATACCCTGTGTCGTTAATGGTTCTCATATAATTGAATAGTTACATTTAAACATATCAACAGCAGCACCTTGTTGCTGTTGATATGTTGTCCTTGTTACTTTGGATAATCTACAGATCTTTCAGTCAGAACTTTTCATTTGGACTGTTTCTTTGGTCCACACTCATGTCATGAGCCTGTCAAGCATAACACCTTTCTGTAAACACTGTGATTTGTTCCCTCTTTCATGAATTGTGACCAGTGTCTTTGACACTTCTTCTGCTGTCATCCCAAGGCTGAGAGAAGTTCACCAGTTGTCCTTTTCGTTGGATACAGGTTCACAGTTTACTCTGCCATGACTGCCATTTTCTGGAGGCATTCACAGCTGAGGATAATTCACACTAACGCACTCAGTGTTAAAATCTGTTTGTCTGACTTTGTGACTGTCACAGCCAGATTATTTCAGGAGTACATATATTTTGAAAGGACGGGGCAGGCCTGGCAGTAGGAAGTAAACATTTCCTCAGGCATTTTCTATCAAAACAGTGTTTTTACAAAGTTGCCTCACAACATGTGGTCGATCTCTGGAAGGCATGCTATATCATTCTACAGTGCATTCTGCAGTCAGTAAAGCCAGGCTTTGACGCAATCAGGCCACAGCAGATGGCCATAAAGCCTTTGTCCGTGGTACACCTGAGACTCCCTGAGCTTTATCATCCATAACCATTGCACTGCTGTAAAAAGAAGGAAAAATAAACAGATAGATGGCACGGAAGTGTTGCCTGGTCTGTGCAAAACAGCTGCAGTCGAGCAGAATGGTCATTTTTAAAGGAAGATGCGGGCCAGGAAGAGGTCGGCGTTGATGACCTGTCCATGTGTGAAGCAGATGGAAGGGCCTGCCTCTCTTTTTTTTTTCAAGCATCATACCTCATAGGTTCAAATTCTCAGTATCACAGAGCTGTGTCTTGAAACTACATTTCTCACGTTTACCATTCTAAAGCATAAAATGCGATTGCACTTGTTGAAAGTGCAATCCGTCAGGTGGTATTTATGATGCCTTGCTTTTAACCACTGTAAATCAGCTTTAATGCTAATGGTAGCCCTCTCTCAGGAGTAATTTTTAACACTAGTCATGGCGATTACCTTTTAAGTGATAAATCAAAAGCTCCCATCTCCTGCTAATTCCCTGCTCTTTCAAAAAGAAAGATGGGAAAGCGTAGATTGTTATGATCACTCATGACCTGAGCTTTAACCTGCTCTGGACAAAATTTGGCATAAATTCTTTTGGGATGCAGCTAATAACCCCAGTGAGTGATACCCTGGCAGGGAAGCAAGTTTGACTCATGCTTCATCACTCTTGTCAGCAGAGTGGCGGCGTTGTAATGCATTGCAGATTTTCCCAGCCTCGTGTCTCTGTGGCAGCGCTACACGTTGCACAGATGACAGAAAGCTCTGACAACCTTCTCCACAGGCAGATACGGCTCAATCCTCTGTCTTGTCCGAGGACGCTGGCCTCCTTCCTCGCCTCTCCCCAGTAGCTAGTTGGGCTCCCGGGGACATCTGTATGTCAGCCAATCATTGATGAGGCTCGTCAAACCCAACAGTCTGGCTGCGTCTGGCCGTCTGGCTGTCCGGTCCTGATTTGGACTGACAGCATCTGTCTACCTCAGTGTTTGGCTTCCTGCAGGAATCAGACATGTCAGGACACATCCAGCTCCTTTATATGTCCCCTGGCTTGTCTTTAACACACCAAATCACTGCTCTACTCTTCTATTAGCTTCATTTGAACCTTTCAGAGTATAGCTCCTGACAGCAGATGCCTTTTGACATGCGTGCACAGTGAGGAGAGACGTGCCTTGAAGGATAAACATCTCAATCATAGTACATGACCAGCTGACATGTTGAGGATCTTCAGGTGGATTTATCAAAAATTCATTAGAAATTAGTTTGCTCATATTCATTCTCCTTCCCCCTGTCTCTACATTTTTGTATTCTGTCTCGTCGCACGTTCGCTTGACACTCTCGATTTGTCTTCCTTGAGACGTCAGGCACTGGGAGCAACCTTGACATATTAGGACATTAAATCTGAATCAGCACCTGTCGGCGCCCCAAAGTGCTTCCACATTTCTGTGTTTTCTCAAGCACATCAAGGAAAATACAATTTCACCTGCGGTGTGTGTCTCATCGCATCCACTCTCACAGACACTTCCAAGTCCACCTTCCTCTCCCCATCTCTGTCTCTTATTATTCCACTCCTCTTTTATACCCCTCTATTCTAGTCATTTATGTTCTTCCTCTGCTATTATTTCAGCTGTATGGCCTCTGCCAAATGACTCGTGTCTATAGCAGCTTGTTTAAGCCTCATGTATCAGAATCGAATGTTTCCACAGCCATTTCGTGTTTATAATGTTTGAGGGTGAGATTCTGGGTTGGATTCTTAAATTGGATGACACTGATGCATCCAAATGCAATACTGTCTGTGTAGGCAAATGAATGGTAAAATCAACAGTAATAGTGTGTTTGTCTGTGTCCTGATGCCCCACTTTTAGGCTAATATGTAAATTTACAAGGATTGAGGGCTACATTTAGTGCAATAGATTCAATTTTAGTCACTTTTTCGTCCAGCCCTTTTCCCCCTCTCCTCCCAGCTCTGCTCTGCCATCTCCCCTCTCATCTGTTCCCCACTCTGTTTCAAAGTAATTATTCCTCATTAATCTACAATAGCTCCCTACCAGTCTATTAATCCAAAGGTCTGGATGGCAGACAGTACAAAATGAGCTCTCCTATTAACTCAACATCATTATTCTCGCCATATAAGGCGCTGGGGCTGCTGACTCTCCACAGCAACCCCCGCACAAACCCCAAATTAGCCTTATTAGTGGCATCACGTCTTTCCATTACCCCCTGACTCCTCCCCCCTGCTTTGCAAAAACATTTTCAGCTGCCCTTTTTAATGCTTTTCACATGAGCAACCACAAAATCCTTTGTCTAGTAGATGCTGATACTCGGCAAGTATCAGGTGTTTTTGTAAAAATACAGCAGTCGGTGTGTTATGAATAAGGTTGTCCCATTTTTGTAAAGCGATTGTGTAAATTTTGGGATGAAGTTCACTGGCTTCCTTGGATTTTATATAATTTTTTTTATTATTTTACCAAAGCTAAAACGTATAACCACCAGTGTATTTGTAGTCATTTCCATCATTTGACCGATACTGCCCCCCCCTGGGGGGAATTTGTTCTGTGTTCCTGGGCAAAAGGCCCACTCCAGCCCTGACCGATCATTGCTCTCCTGCTAATTAAAGATGATGAATATGTAATAGGAAGAAGGCTTTGCAGACATCTGTGTCAAACAGAGATTACCACTGGTTTGTTCCAAGTAATGTCATGTACAGCAGTATGCCTGTAGTGAAAGGGACAATCAGTTTTGGTTTTACTCGTTGTCACTCTGTTATCAGCAGGAATTTGTTCTGTATTTTAAAGTTAAAATCATTTCAGCATCGACTATGGGGTTAGGGTTAGTTTCAGATCTTATGGCTTTGACATGGAGATTTTAACATCAAGCAATAAATAATTTAATAATTTTTTGTCATGTTTCATGTATTGGAATTACATTGGAACCAAGAGCAAGTTCTAAGTCTCTGAAGGCTGACTTTCTGTATTATAATGCATAAATGATTTGCAGTTGATGCTAAGACTCATTAAGCCACTGTTTTAATGTTTATTATCATCCTCCGGACTCATTAGGAGCAGACCCCGCTGCTCTGTGTGGTTGATGATCCGGCCTCTCAGTGGACCTCTACACAGCAGGGCTGGCAGGCCCTTACTCTATCCACAAGTGGGTTTTTGAGATAAGCACTGAGCTCTGGCTGGCTAACACAGCCATCAGCGCTAGATCTGTCCGTGTCCTCCAAGTGATCCCGGGTTAAACACCGCGCACAGGCCGGCAAGGAAGATGAAAACACTTGCCAGCTCACTGTGGAGAAATAGCTCACCCCTGCTATGCCACTCCATTTTCTCCAGCTGTATCAGAGCACTCTGGGAGAGCTGATTGCTGAATGGCTTGGTAGGGCTTGGGGTATGTGTCTCATTGTGTGTGTGTGTGTCTGTCTGTGGTTGATGTCCCACTGTGCGAAGGAGTAAATCCTCTCATCCTTAACCAGGCTGACGTGCTAGCTCATCATTCTCTTTCATCAAGACCTCTCCGTCTTAGCTCCCTCCTGTTGAACCCTTAACCCTCGGATAAATGCTGCAGCATTTCCTTTCCTGCGTGCTTTGGATTGCTTTCTAAATTAGCCCCAGAAAGCTGTCAAAAGCTGCACACTAGAAACAGCTAATGCAAATACAGTAGATGTTACATTTGCATTCTTTAACCTCTACTTACTCCTAAGTTAAATTCAGTTTCTTAATCTGTCATAACCAGAGTTTGCTGCCTTAATATCCCGGGCTTGTTGTGTTGTTGAGGAGAATGTTACCTGGAGTAGCCTTTCCTCTGTATACTCCCGACAGGAATTCGGGACATTAATTATCTATAAGTGGTCACCTCACTTCATCCTGAAACCTGTGCCGTTTTTCAAAACCTGTCACAAACAATAACCCTCACTCTACTCGGTGGGTGTGACTGTGTGAGACTGGAGAAACAATCCAGCAGCTAGCTATCAATCTCCAACACACACAGCAGTCTGTACCTGCTCTTAAAGCTGCCAGATTTGGGGATTGGCCAGTGCTTCATTGCTACCCCGAGGCTGTTTTTGCATCGTCGTGGACAATGACAGGTTGTCCGGCCATTTCTGATTTGTCACCGAGCTCAGACCGCAGACCACAAAGTGGTAATATGGTGAACAGAGAGCTAATATAATGCCTTCAGGGCAGTTTGATAGAAAAAGCAGGTCGCCCTTTCCCAGGCTTTTTGTAAATTTAATCTCCTTCTGTCAAACGTTCTTCATGCAGCCGCTGTTGTTCCAATATGCAGGAAAAGAACAGTTTGGTGAAATAGAACCCAAAAAAGTTATAAAATCTAATGTACTATGAACATATTATATGTGTAGTATGTGTTTTAAGTGGTCCTGTTCTCTATTGTACCAGGCATTACCATAATGCCTTTCCTTATTGATATTGTGCGATGAGGCCATTGCAAAAAGGAAATCATCAGGAAATATCTGCCTGTTTTCAAAGTTTCCTGACTAAACTCCTCTTGTTCTTGTTCTTATTTCTCTCTATTCATGTCAGGTCCACTGATTATGGCACCACCTACACCAAACTCAACCTGATGCCAGGGACGACCATCGTGGTGACCAGTTTCTACATCTGTCCGACCAACAAGAAAAAGGTAGGAGGGCGTATTGATTAGTGAAGTGATTCAGCTTTCTGTGGGCTTGCTGATGTGGACTGTAGATTTGCTCTAATGAAACTGCCAATTTTAGCGGAAACTAAAAAGCTTTGCTCTTGTGTATTGTTGAAAGTCGGAGCTGCAGGTCTAAATGAATACTTACACAGACAGGCTGGGTAGGAATTACAAGATAATTAGTTAAAGATGTGTGATTTGAGAATATGATCCACTCAAACTAAGCTGCCGTTTTAAATGAGGGAGGACACGTCAGCAGGGAGGCACAGACTTCAGTCCATCTATCACAGCAATATTACAAAATCAGAGCAGCATAAAGGGTAATTTCACCCAAATCCATAACTTTGGCTCATAAAACTATGTGCAGCAAGGGAGAAAATCTTGTTTTGGCAATGATTTCTTTTGAAAAAATGTGCATGGCAGCAGTATATGGTTAGGGTGAGAGAACTTACAGGTTCCCTGTGAAGCTTTTGACCTCTAGAAGCACCATTGAACTGTAAGCTTATAAGTTTTGTAAACCTTTTAGAAGAAAGGAAATGTATGTGAAATGGAAACAGTAAACAGCGTTTCTTTGTTTATAAGAAAACAACACCTTTTAAGGGTTACTACAGCAATTTAGTATTATATTTCTATATAGTTGAGGGACTTGCCAGAGACAGAATAGAAGCAGCAGATGCCAAGATATCTTGTCATTTAACGCCTAGTATGAGTCATTCCCAAAAAACCTGGATCCAACAATTCCCATAATGCAGCTGGAAAGGATCTTTTATTAGACTCCCTGTGCCTGATAAACGCCCACATTTTTCAAACTCCATGCCCAAATGTTTTTTTTTTTTCTTCTAGCTCAGACTTTAGAAATCTCCTCTGGAGCCACAGAGGGACATTATAGAACAGCTTCACTGGCTGTGTAGTACCCCATGTGTAAAATTGGGGGGGGGTGTCCCTTTAAACTCGTGAGATTAGGGAAAGGTTTTGGTCGCGACTTAAAACAAAATCAGACGTTAAGTGCAGGATTCTGCCAAGATGCAAACTCCAGTCTGCTGTATGAAAGCACACAGTACTTTCTGCAGTGGCTCTGAATGTTAGTGTTGGTGAACCGTGTGCTGCAGAGTCACCCAAAATGAATAAGTAACCAGGGATACTGGGTTGAAAAAGAAACTGTGACAGGAATGCACACAAGATATCTACCAACACGCAATGGCTCTGACCCAGAGACACAGAATGAGTGGGCTGAAAGCAGCATGCAGGCTGCACCAATTTTCATTTCAAGGATCTCATGCAGAAGTCAAAACAAAAACCATCAGACATAATTTAAAAGATGCTATAATCACATAAAGATTCTACATCTAGGGGCTTTAATAACAGCAGCTAGTGTTTAAGTAAATGCTTGAAATGGCTCCTTTCTTTATGTGTTTCATTTTTGTGACTGTGCAAAGATTAGTGCATGTGGTGCTGATACAGGATATGTTGCTGATCTTGAAATGAACTTTTCCCAATCCTGTGGTATTTTTGCACAAGTTTTGGTATTCCTCATACAACGCCCTTCGGCCACATGCACAGTTCCCTCCCACGTTCCAGCTCTTCGATCCTCAGGCACCTTGTAAACTCCAGTGAATTTCAAAAAGCAGGCAGCAGATAAACTGAAGTGAGAGCCAAGAGGTACAGTAGGTGACTTAAGCTGAGATACGACTGGACTGCCAACTGTGGCAGCCTGTCTAATTGGCAGGCGTTATCGCTGGGGTTCAGGGTCCTTCCAATCGATGAAGAGATAGAGGGAGATTAGATGTAGTCACTTTTCTCACTTTCTGCTCCAGTCCCCACTCCAAATGTCTGCTCGGGATCTGCCATCTCATCTTCTTCACTCAAACACACACACACACACAGAATAGTAGAAGGCCAGACAGCATGAGTGCATTTAATTGCATGGGAATGGAGTCATCTTAATTTCCCTTAGGGACAAAGAGAGAGACAGACAGAGAAGGGGAGGGGGGGGGTTAAAGTGTGTGTGGTGACAGTAAGATGTCTGGTAATGTGAGCTGGGGATCAAGCTGCTGCTTAAACACACCGTCAGGCCTGGCAGGAGGGGTGTGATGGAAGCACGGGTTCAGTGCTGCTTGCTGGAATCGGTGTGTGTAGGCGTCTGTGTGTGCTGTTGGTGTAGCTATGCTTTCTTTTTGTCAGAGGCAGTATATGTGGGCTGTGCGTCTAGGTTCATGTGGACTTTGTGTGCACAGTTGATCATCAGATACTTTGATCCATCTAACTAAATATCAGTATGCAGCCACGTGTTTACTTCCTGCTTTCCGGCGTCCAGATGATGACAGATCACGTTCATAAGGCGGCCCTGACACACGTACAGACACACACATACGTGAGCGCACTTTGATCAATACCGCTAATCACATCAGAAAACAGCAGACGAGTGGGTCTGTAAGCTCTGTGAGGGGATTACACATAGTGTGAAGGGATCACATGGAAAGGTGTGAAGGGCCTCGGGTAATCAATAGGACTTGAGGCAATTAGAGAGAGAGGTGAGTCTTCAGACGGAGACAATGTCACCCTCTCTTTCTTTTTCTCTCCATCGCTTCATTGAGAGCTCCATTAAAGATCCGCTCAAGAGACTTTGCAGGAGAGGGCTCCCAAGGACCCTTGACACACTTCAACACCAGTAGAGTCGTAAATAAAGTTTGAGGCCGGAGGCTCAGCGTGCTCTCCCGCAGCAATTTTCTTTAACAGTCGTCTCTAGAGGGATGTCGGCTGGGAAAGTGTTTGCACAAGTCTGTTTTCTTGTTGTTGAGTGCTTAGTGTGTGGCCTAAATGAAGTCTCAAGATCATGCTAACAGTGATTTTAGAGCTAAAAGCTTCCTGTATAATGGTGCTGATCTGTTGGGTCTTCACCAGCCACCATGGAGATAAAGGCAGAGGTTAAACTTCTCTTGGTACTTTCTGTTACAATTTACACAAATGCTGTGCTGTTAGTTTTCTACTGGTCCACTTTAGCATTGTAGCTCCCCTCCCTGGTGACTGAAAATGTGATCATCATCCCAGACTTGAGGTAAAACAGTGATTCCCAGCCATGGTTTGATGTACCTTGGAGTATTTCTGCAGTTACTTGGGTGTATGTGGAAAAACAATGCAGTCCATGGCTGTTGTGGTGCTGGAGTCAACAAAACAGTTTGTACTAACAATAGACTGAACTGTTGAACTGAAAGCAGTCAGAAGTGGTGCTCTAACATCATATATAAATAACGATTTGTTGTTACGTCTGGGGGAATTGATTACTCCTAAGACTTACACTTACCCCTCCACGGGGTGGTTCCAGGTTATTTTTCCTTGTTTCCCTTCTCCTCCGTTCTCCCTCCTCTTTCTCCCTGGTGTCTTGACGTCCTGTTGATGTTTGGCAACCAATCAATAGGTGAAATGGCAATCTGTGACCGTGAACCTTAGCTTAGCACGAACGAATGAACTGCATAGTGAGCAGCTACTAATCTGTGAACTGAAACAGCAAAAAGATTAGTAATTTTAACCTCTAGTCCACAATTTTGCATATAGAAATATTACAGATGGATGCTTTCTGTGTGATTTGGCATTGTACCTAATAAACGAGACAGTAGTTTCAGATCCTCTTGACTTTTGCCTCTACGTAGCAATGCAGCTGGAGATATGCAGCAAATGCAGAAGTACAGTATGTGTGGAATCATCTCCAGCATCCAGTCCCATGGATTTAAGTTTTAAAGTTGAAGGCATTTCTAAGTCCATTAACGGCTTATCCAAATCGGATCCCCCTTTAGATACTATGCCTCCTGGTAATTGAGCTTATTTTTTAAAGACATAGACTCAGAAAAAGCCTAGTTTTTGCAACTCACCTCTTTAACATGGTGTCAACATCACTCATATGTGGTTTAAAAAAAAAAAAAAAAACGGACATAACATCACCGCCTCAGCAATTCTCGAAGCAGCAGGGCATCACCTAGAGGAGTACCATCAATCACAGAGGGCATCAAAGGCAAACCACCTTATGAGTGAGAGTCCTCAATTATGTCTTCAGCCATTAGTTAACCTGGCATCTCCTCAGGGAGTACTGCTGATGATTTCCTGCCTGATATCAGAACAGAAGGACAGATTTTGATAACAGGGAAGTGTTTCCTGCTCCATAATAAGGGCTCCAGTGGACTGTATTAATTTGACAGTGCTTGAGAGAGTGAGAAAGGCTTTTAAACAACACCAGAGGCTCTCTAGTTGCTGGATTGGTCATTCCTACAGTTCATTAAGCTCTGCATAATTAGTTAATGTATTTTTATGATGCATTTGAGCATAGAATTAAATGTTGCATCCCAACAATTAAATAATGTAAGATAATTCTGGGAGATAATTGGCTATTTTTATGATAAAACCCCATATCAAAGCATCTGGAAAACAAATAGGATTAAAATATTATATACCCCTTGTTTATTGTAGCACAACACTCAATGTAGGCACTTCTTTTCTTTAGTGAGACGTTAAGACAAGTCAGGAACGACACAGAGTATAAAAGAAACAAGAAATAAGTTCCAGTGGGATTCAATCCGGAGCCAGGAGAGATTGTGGAGCTAAAAAAGAAATGAAATATCACAACATTCACTTAATAAGTGAGCTGACAAGAGCAAAAATATTGCTGCAGGCAGAGAGATACATCAATCACATGCAATAGAATCTGAGGATGGTGGAGTTTAAACATTTCTTTATACATTGAGCGTAGGGTTCAGCAGCACATCACATTGACTTAACGAACCAGTTTAAGGCATCTGCCTTCACCTTAACTGGTCTTTCAGTGCCTTTATGCAAATGCTTCACATCTTTATCAGTCTTTAAAGTTTTGGTAAAAGAGTGAAGTTACAACATCAGCAAAGAGAGTTTAAGAATAGGATGCAGAATGATTAATTAAGCCTGTTGTGTAGAAAATGCTCATGTACTCTCATAGTCCCAGAGGTTAACGTTTTATTGGCTTAAGTCCGTCTCAGAGAATTTTCCTCCCTTTAAAGTTTTGTTGAAAATTCAAAAGTCAGACGAAGACAGAAGTGTGTCTACAAACTGTGCACTATGGATCAAGTTTAGGTTTTAATGCAGTAGAAAGTAGAAGTAATCCAATACAACCTCCATTAATAAACCGCATTTGTAAAATGTAGCTAAACTGATGCATAAAGGCTACAAAGCAGCAGTTTCTTGGACTGTGGTAAAAGCAAACTGACAGTGAGTTTTGAAAATGCCTTTAGTCAGTGACTCAGAGGGAAAAGAAGAAAGCCAGAGAAAAGTAATGCCCAAAAGAACAAAGTGAGAGGAAAAATACGTTGAGATGAGTAAACATAGACATGAGTGAAAAGGTTTCAAAAGGAAGAACAATGGGAAAAAGAGTAATAGACTGAATGATACTGCAGAGTTACTGTCAGCACTTCAGTGATTGGCAGTTCAAAGAGCTTCAAAGAGAAAGGCGAGATATTCAGATGTGGTCACATTATGATATCCCTGTGATGAAGAACAAGACTATCCTATTCTTTACCTGTGATTGACAGTGAAATAGTTGTCTGCGTGTCTCTCTACGATCTCTGTCTGACTGTCAACTGTGTCCCCTGCTTTCCATGAGAAGAAAAAAAAAACTATAATGGTAACTGGATAATTTTCTCTGAGGCAAATTTGCCTTCTTTGTCCGGTGTTATCACCACGGAGTGGGCCTTAAAAGTAATTATGAACAAAATGATGGTAAAAGCAGTTCAACACTAATAAAAGCCACTCTGCTAATGGAAAATGACCTAAAGTAGTGGATGGAGATGAATAAGCAGAGAGGAGAAATTGTTATGCACACCTCTGTTTGTGAAGTTTCATGGACGACCACGCCTGGAAAAAAATACTCAGAGGAACTTTCAGCTCCATGCACGGCCTTTTGTTGACACTATGGATTCAGTTGGGACTAATTTTGTCTGCACTGAATTAAATTCAGATTAAACCTAACACCAGTTTTGGTGGAAGATCAGGCCAGTGTGGAATGCTATGGCTAGCACATCTACTGAGAAGATGTCCCTGTGCAATGTCGCACACACATATGTCGACATCACTGTTGGAAAATTCACAGATGAGTTGTCACTTACTATTTTTCCAAACCAGGCTTTCAGAAAGTTCTCTTTCATCCTCAGGTATTTCTTCATGCGTGGTACTTTCCCCATTTCAGAGCCACTGACACTTAAGAAACGACAGCGTGACAGCCTCTCTGTCTGATTGGCTGTCAATAATTCAGTAGGTTTACAGGCATACTTTGGTGGAGCACTTTGCTCCTGACCTCTTGGGGTTTAAGCAAGTGTTTGTCCATCCTCTGTTTGAGAAATTGGCTGAGTGGCAACACTTGAAAATAGAAAGTTAAGCCATTAAGCTCGTGTATGTGGCTCCCATAGCAGTGTCACTGGTGTGCAGAGTTGAGCTGTGGGGCAGCGGCAAAAGTTGTAGGTTTTCCTTCTTCTTCCAGGAGCAAAAATAGAAGACATGCAAAGTGGCCTTTCGACACAGCTTGTCACAGACAAAAATGTGTTTCAGGGCAGAAAGCTAAGCCAACTAAACCACAGCACAGCCACATGAGAACCAGCAATTTCCCTGTTGTTTCCTTTTCCTCCGTCTTCCCTCCATCCCTGCAGCCATGTCATCTGTTCTGTAGAGAAGCAGTGTTCCCTTTATCCTCTGCCCAGGCACTGATCTGGGACCTGGGCTGATAAGGAGACTGGTGCAAGCGTGAACTGAGGACAGTTGGAAGCAAGGCTGGACCACAGAAGCTAGAGCTAATACTCGCTGGAGGGGACTGTGGGTTCCACTACAGAGGTTCTGTCCACCCACGCAGTCATATGGAAACAGTGTCCTACTTCTGAGGCCTTGTCCACACTAACAGGGATATTTTTCTAAATGAATATTTTCCCTCTCCAGTTAGTGAAGTATACAGGCTACGTTTTTCAAAACACAGACTGGAGATCTTATCACTGTTGATTCCCCTTCACAAAGGAACTCACTCAAACAGACAAGTGATGCTCTGGACGTTTGAAAGTTTTCCTTCCGCTCCTCATCAATAATAATCCCAATCTTGAAATTGTGCCACCTGCTGCTGGTTCGACCGGGCCTGATCCAAAACCATAATTTCTGGCGGACTTCAAAGTATGGGTGCTGTGGACCATGGACGCTGCAGACATAGAGGACTTTATATGCCAGTGCAGTGGTGCAGTCATCCCAAGTTAACTTGTAAACTTGTTATTTAGCGCTTATAAAATGTGAGACCAAAATGCAGAGGAAAAATGGTCATTTTGCAAAATATCTGTATTAGTGTGGACAAGGTCTGAGTCTTCATGTTTCATCTGAAGCATCAGGAACAATGCTCAGTGATAGACTCAGGAAGCAGCTGATTCTGAGTCAGAAGCAACAGGATTTAGTTCAGAGATAAAAGTTCAATATTGGTTCTTACTCAAAAGTAACCACATGTTAGAATGCACACTGCCAGAGTTCAGGCAGTTTCTCTAGAAGCTTTTTTAAACTTGATATCGACACAGTGTGAGACAGACATGATGCAAGTGAGGCAGCAGGCCAACCGGGTCATGGTAGAGTTAGACTTTCTTTATGTTGCGACACATCGGATGCTGCGCTCTCTCTGTCTCTGTCACAGCTTATCAGGTCTCCCTGTATCAGCAGTCTGTGTGTATCAGGGAACAAAAGAACACACAACAAATAGCAGACAGTGGTTTAGTCTTGCTCAGTCACAGGGACTTATGGAGAGGCATTAGCCATAGAAGAAGAGCCCATAATAACAGACCTTAAAGTCAAGAGGAGATGGCATTTCATTACCATCTTATTTCTGGAATGTGTTTGACAAACTGTATTTCTGGTTGAAACAGGATGTAGGGATTATTGGATAATGAAGGGTACTGCACAGGGCACACAGTGCTGCCTCAACGTTAGCTCTAAAAATGCCTTGTTAGTCAAATTAAAAAAGATGTGATTTAGATAAACACAATAATATAAAAATGTTTATCTGTTCGACATCATTAGAATATATATCTAGAACATAAACCTGAGGAAAGTATCTGTTTCTTTAGCTGCTAAATGCTCCACTGTGTTCAAGAGATAGTTACTAACTTTGTCTGTCTGCAGACTTGTATGTGTTGGGCAGGTAGTGTTCAGCGGGTTAATCAGAGCTTTGCTGCTGAAAACAACTCTGCTGCTGCTGCTGCTGGAAGTGAACGAATGACGAGAGTGGTCACACTGAACCAAAGCAGTGAAGTTGAAGGCTGTGAAACTGAAACAATAAGCTAAAAGATACTAAAGCTCTGTAGACAGGAGGGGGGGTCTGTTGAGCTGGCTGATAAGGCTGATCTCTGTGGGTTTGTTACTGTGAGACATTGCTGTCACATCACACATGGTCAGTTGACCCATTGCTAATATGAAAACACTCATCAGTCCTGCAGTATTATCAATGACTCTGTGGGCCTGGGCAAATCTCACTTAGACTTGGAGGTAACTTGGAGGTCACAGCGTATGTACCTGCACAAGGATGGGAAAGAAAGGGGGTCATCTGGGGCCCAGTAGTTCCTCCTCCCCCACCAACAGGTTAATCTGTCTCTACATTGACAGGACAGATATTTACCTTGACATTAATGGTCATGTTGTCTGAGCTTTTTATCTGTCTACCCTGTATCTGACCAAGCAATGCTACTGCTACAGGTCCCTGCAGAGCATGATAAATCATATTGCCACAGTCTATTCAGATTATAGCATAACATTAGCTGTGATCATCTTTGTGATCGCAGCTCTTGACCCATATGCTACGTCCAGCTGGGCTCTTGTGTTTATCCTCCTGTGCTGCAACGGATCCCCGCAGGGATCAGTGCTGCTGCTCTCAGCCCTTCACAGACTGGGTCTAAATGGACTGACCTGACCTGGATCCACCAATTCGGATCAATAGGCAGCGAGCCAGAGCCACTGACTCACACTGCTATCTGCTGGCTCACCCTGGAGGGAGGCTGGAGCTCTGAACTATCCGTCATGCAGCTTTTGCAGGGATGTAAATGCTGCCCTGTGCTTGTCTCTGAGTTTCCAGCGCTGTACGTGTTTGCTGCAGTCTGGAGTTTAATGGGGCTTGGTTAATATTTCAACGCAGCTGAAGTGGTATAAGAGTAGAGAAGACATACAACAGAGGGGAAGAAAAACAGGAGGAGGAGAGTATCAAATCAATGTTTTCCAGCTCTTTGTGTGTCACACAATGCGTCATGAAATTTAGGAATTAATTTGTCATTAAAGATCATTTGAGTCAGCATTTGTATGGTGTGTGCAGAGGCAGCCACTGCCAAAGAAAAGACATATCAGCTTTGACGTAGCACTTTAACTGGCCTAGTTGTTTAAATGTGCAGTCTAAAAATAAACGTGACTGTCACTAATCCCTTTATAATGCCCCTTCCTGATTAAAGCGAGCCAACTTTAGCTCCACAGGATCCAATTTTTGATGTCTCCCGGTAGGTCTACGTTCAGAGGACTGTCACACAGGCAAAAACACACCAGCCAGTATCTGATTTTTAATATAGAGACAATATACTGCATGTCCATTTATAGATCCATCAACAGGACGAGCTTGGTGAGATGTAGTGCTGAGCACAAAACAAAACAAAAACCAGCTCGACAGGCTGCGTGTAACACACCATCACTGATATCAGACAGTAACAAAGGACAGCATTTTCTAGTTTTCTTTCATCCCACCCAGCATCCATCCATTTTTTTCCCTTATCCATCCGTCCCTTTAACTCTCTTCCTCCACCCTGTCTAAAACTATCCCTCCATCCATCCATCATCCATCCATTATCAGTGGGTAGTTCCTTTCTTTCCCACCTCTGCCAGCTCACTCTTTGTCTTTCTGTTTTTCTTCATCTTTCCACCTCCACAATCCATCAAAGTCTCTTCCCATGTCTCATTCTTTCTTTTTATAGCTCTCTGTCTTTTCCTTGTTCGTCTTGCTATATTTTTGCCTGTTTCTGCCACAGGTTCTTTCCCAGGGACCCAGGAACTTTTTCAGGAACTCAGAGACCTCGAGGTTTTTACCAGAGGAGTAAAGGCCCAGATTTAGTTCCTTTGTCATCATTCCTGGCCTCAAAAAAACTCCCAGCTCCTGTTACTTTCTGGTACATATGAGTTTGGGAGTTTTCAGTGCTGAATGTTGCTCACTTTTTTTGCCAAACAAAACCTATGCCACTACAAAAAAGTTTATTTTCTATTTGATTCAGTGCAGTTCTAAGGCAGGAACACATAAGCATAAAAAACACTTAGCAAATTACTGATACTCTCTGGAGTTTTCAGTCGTCTTTTCCACCTCTGCAAAGCTCCTTTGCAGGCGTTCATTACATGCTTTCAAACGCCACTGTCGCACAAGAGAAAATTAGTAAGAACAATACGTGACTGTGTTTTCTTGTTGCTCAGATTCTACTTTCCGCCCTCACACAGCTGCAGGGAACCTGAGACATAAATTTTGTCACCTGCCTTTTTCCACAAGAGTCTGCATTTGTGCATACAGACCCATATACTGCAGAATTTCATAGCTGCCCACTGCAACCTGATTTCTGTAGATACACAGAGCCAGATATACTGCGAATGTAGTATTGCACTAATTTGCAATGTGGTTTTCATTGAGTTTGAAACAGTGCATGTCAGTATTGTATCATGTATCAGTCTCCCTTTTTTCCCCTCACCTGTCTCACCTTCAGTTTTGTTTGTCCCCTTCTGTCAACTCTCTTTCTTCCTCAGCTTTCTCTCTTTCATTTTTAATATGGTACCAACTATCCTTTTTTCTTGTCATCTCTTTCTTTACTGCCTAGCAATTTCATCTCTTTCTCTCCCGTAAGTAGTGACATCTGTCCTGCACTAACACCATCATAAATATTTACACCACAATAGTTGCTCTTTATATTGCAGTTGCCTCTCTTTTCTTTCACTTGTTCATTCTTTTTGAGAATGAGAGACTGTATAGACAAATGAGGAGAAAGAGGAAGGAGGGATGGATGAATTATGCTGGATGTGGGGGAGGAGCGAGTGTTATAATCCTGCGGTTGCTCTGCTGTGTGTGTGTGTGTGTGTGTGTGTGTGTGTGTGTGTGTGTGTGTGTGTGTGTGTGTGTGTGTGTGTGT